>JAUPFT010000011.1:13284342-13835689 GCA_036936625.1 Parnassius smintheus behrii
CTCGTACCAAAAGGCAGCAAATATTAAACAAATTAAAACTATTTGATAATATAAGTACTTAAAAATTTGTTATTATCTTAATATCATATATACCAACATATGGTATAAATATGTTGTATTGGATACTTTCGAGTGTTAAATCGTATTTTTCACTGTTGTAAATTCACCTTTGTATCTATTAGTGAGGATCTTTAATTGGCTTACTGTTGTTATTAATACTATATATCCTAGTTATGACAGCTGTTGGTCTTCCAAATAAAAAAAAATAAAAAAAATAAAAATAAAAATATTTGGCTACATATTACTGAGTTTTGATCATCATCATCATCATTACAGCCCTTCACAAGTCCACAGCTGAACATAGGCCTCCCCCAAGTAATGCCACAAAGCACGATCCTGGGCCACCTGCATCCATCGAATTCCTGTATGTCTTACCAGGTCGTCACTCCATCTAGTGGGGGTCGCCCTACACTACGCCTACCGGTACGAGGCTGCCACTCGAGAACCTTTCTTCCCCATCGGTTATCGGTTCTTCGAGCCATATGGCCGGCCCATTGCCACTTCTGCTTACTAATCCGTTGGGCTATGTTGGTCACTCTGGTTTTACTGCGGATATCCTCATTTCCGAGTCTATCATGCAGAGAAACTCCGAGCATAGCCCTCTCCATAGCTCGCTGAGCGACCTTGAGCGTCCTCATACGGCCAGCAGTGAAGGACCACGCTCAGATCCGTAAGGCATCACTGGCAACACGCACTGGTTATACACTTTAGTTTTCAGAGATTGAGGTATACCTGACGAGAAGATGTGTCGCAATTTCCCGAACGCTGCCCAGCCGAGTTGAATCCGTCGATTGACCTCTCGGTCGAAGTTGGACTTACCTAGTCGGACCATTTGTCCCAGGTTAACGTACTCGTTAACAACTTCAAGCATAGTGCTCCCAACAACTACCGGCATAGGTGTGACATGGACATTAAACATGATCTTTGTTTTGTCTATGTTTATCTTAAGACCTATCCGTTGGGAGACACCATTGAGGTCATTGAGCATAGTGCTAAGGTCCTCCAGCAATTCTGCCATAAGGACTATATCGTCGGCAAATCGAAGGTGAGTGATGTACTCGCCATTGATGTTACCGCAATACCGTATCCTTTCCAGTCCAGTAGCTTGAAAACGTTTTCCAAAGGAGCGGTGAAGAGTTTCGGGGATATAACATCACCCTGTCTTACACCTCTCTGCAGTTGTATAGGTTTCGTACTCTGGTTCTGTACTCGGATAGCCATCGCAGCCCTACTGCACAAACACTTCAGCACTTCGATATACCGACAGTCAACTTGGCACTACTGAAGGGACTGTAGCACCGCCCTAATTTCGACGGAATCAAAGGCTTTCTCATAGTCCACATATGCCAGGCAAAGTGGCAGATTGTACTCTTCGGTCTTCTGTACAATCTGCCGCAGGGTATGTATGTGGTCTATGGTACTGAAGCCTTTTCGGAAACAGGCTTGTTCGGGAGGCTGGAAGTCGTCGAATCTGCGTGCGAAACGATTCGTAATGACTCTCGAAAACAGCACCTAGACATGGCTCAGAAGGGAAATCGGTCTGTAGTTCTTCAAGAGAGTGTTGTCGCCTTTCTTAAAGAACAAGACCACCGTGCTTCTGCTCCACGCCTCCGGAGTAGTGCCACCATGGAGCACGGAATTGAAGAGCTTCTGAAGGACTTCAAATACCGGTGTTCCACCCGCTTTCAGAAGCTTCGCTGTAATTCCATCCTCGCCCGGGGCCTTGCCGTTTTTAAGGTGGTGGAGAGCCATTCTAATCTCGCTTAGACTGACGTCCGGGATATCATCGGAATAGTGTCGGATAAGACTTGCTCTTGGATCGTTACTCACACTTGCATGTGGCTCCAACGATGATGTGTACAGCTGCCCATAGAACCTCTCAATCTCACTCAAAATCTCAGGTGTCCCGGAAACGATGTTGCCACACTCAGTCTTCAGCTTTGACAGTTGGCTTTTACTGGCAGACAGATCTCTGGCAAAAACTTTGGAGCCCTGGTTCCGCTCGATCGCTTCTTTAATACGAGCAGTATTAAAGTTGCGTAAGTCTCGCCGCATGCATTTGGAGATCTGTCTGTTCAGTTGCCTGTATGCTGTCAAATCTGTTGACGATTGCAGCCTCATCTTCCGTCTAACAGCCATGAGATCAAGAATGTAATCGGAGAGTTTTTGTGTTCTTCTGCGGCGGGTCTTGCAGAACTTAGCTCCGACCGCATGGACAGTTTCCACGAGCTTGTCATTCATATCGTCCACTGCATTGCAATCTTCTAGGCACTGAAAGCGGCTACGTTGCTGCGAACTCGAGCTGAAAGGTTTCGGGATTCTGGATTAGAGCACGAGGGGGACGGAGCGTTTACTTCTTTAGACGAGACCTCTCCAACCTAATGTTTAGGTTCAGTGTGCCTCTAACCATTCGGTGATCGCTGCCAATTTTCACCCTTGCGATCACTGACACATCACTGAACATTTGGCGTTTGGTCGTCATAATGAAGTCAATCTCATTTTTTGTCGAACCGTCGGGGCTTGACCAGGTGCACTTCCTGTGGAGCCGCTTCTGGAAGAAAGAGTTCATCATAAAGAGTCCCTCTTTCTCCATAAAGTCGGCCCGCTGCTGGCCCCTTCGGTTCCGTTGCCCTACTTCAAATTTCCCTACCTTCAGCTCACTGCTTTCTCTTGTGCCTAGTTTTGCGTTGAAGTCTCTCATCAACACCGTGTAGTGGGTTTTGGAGGAATGCATGGCTCTGGAAATATCCTCATACATTTCCTCCACCTCCTCATCGGGATGTGCCGAGGTTTGTGCGTATGTATGACTGTATGACCTTTAGCGAATACCATTTGGTGATTCTGAGTATCAGGTACGCGACCCTCGTCGACACACTCCCAATCTTTACAACGTTGTTGACTAGAGACTTGTGGACGATAAATCCGACACCACCTTGGGACAGATGGTCGCCCTCCCGGTGGTAGAACAAGTTGCCGGACTCGAGGATTGCCGTGTTCTCCCCCTCTCTTTGGACCTCGGATAATCCAATAATATGCCAGCGCAACTTGTCTACCTCTTCTTTCAGCTCCAGTATCTTCTCGTCAGTCCTCAGGGTACGTGCGTTATACGTTGCCAGGTCGAGTCGTCGTAGGTGGCAACCGAACCTCCACCAGAGATTCTTAGCACCCCCTGCCCCACCGTTACCATGGTCGTTACCGTAGCCAGGAATAGTGGAGCCGCCGGGGACTAGAGGCCATTTTTTGCGTCGTTATTCATGGGGGGATATTTGCCATAGTTGCCACGCTTGGCGAGCGGGATTATGGCTTAAAAGCATAAATATTGTGGATTGGCGTCCGAAACTAAATGATCATATTTGTTCCAAACATTTCACAGACGACTGTTTTATTAGACATGAGAACTGCACCACTTTGAAAAAGTGCAGTATACCGACAATATTTTCTGGTAGTACCAGTAAGTATAAAAAAATTAGATTATTATTTCGAATGTTTTTTTTATTTCTTCTCTTCTCATTTTCCACCAAATTCAAGGGCCATAGCCAAGTGTCGTAAGTTCGCCGGATGATGTCGAACCACGTTGGATGTGTGTTGGTGGGCTGCGGCTAGAGGAGATTCCTCTCTCTGTATCGCTGTAGTCAAGGTGGAGTCGTAAGGGCAGAGGAGTGTTGGTACGACAATTGGCGATGCGCCACTCGACCATCTTTAGCGACTTTAGTGAGGCTGCACCACTTGATGCTTCCATGTGCTCGTTTTTCCCTGGCTCCGTTCACATATCGGGCTTGGGGAGTCCGTAGTGCAGGTGAAGTTAGAGGCCGCGAAGGGCGGTGTTTCTGGTGCGCCTTCTCTGAGAATGAAAACGGGGAGTAGAAGTCAGCAACTATGAGAGGCTGCCATTGGGCGGCTGGCGCCGAAGGGGTCGCGGATGTGCATGAAAGCATTTCCGTGGCCATGCCAATTTGCGGCGAAGGTAGAACACCATGGGGTTTTAGTAAGTGTGAGTCTAGAGATTTGATTCTCTCTCGAGTCTCAAAATTTAATTTGTGCCTTAACTTCGAAGTGGCCGTACTTTAGTTTCTTTCTTATTTACAAATTCTGGCCATCATTTACATTCACAGGTTTTGGCAGCTTCCTTTTGCGCAACATCCACCCAAAAAGGTAATCAAGTGTTCGATCAAGAACTCATATATTGCGATATGTCAAGCTCCCTAGAATACGTGGCACTGCCGAAGCTGGAAAGCTTAGGAGGAAAAACTTAGGAATGAGGATATCGGCAGTAAAACCAAAGTGAACGACATCGCCCAAAGGATCAGTAAGCTGAAGTGGCAATTGACCGGCCATATAGATATAGCTCGAAAAACCCATAACCGATGGGGAAAAAAGGTTCTCGAGTGGCAGCCTTTCACCGGCAGATGAAATGTCGGAAGTTCCCCCACTAGATGGAGTGAAAACCTGGTAAGACATAAAGGAAGTGGATGGGTGCAGGTGGCTCAGGACCGTGCTTTGTGGCATTCCTTGGGGGAGGCCTATGTTCAGCAGTGGACTTGTGAAGGGCGTTAATGATGATGAATAATAATGGCATTATATTAATATGATACATAAATAGAATGGACGTTACGGGTAGAGTCCATCTATCCATAGAGTCCATTCTATATATTTAGGTATAGGTAGGGTATAGAATTTTATCGATATATTTTGTTACACTGTCTTATCCCTATCATTAGTTCCGTGGACGTGCACTTATGCTGTCAGCGCCAAAATGGCGCAAATCAAATTGCCTCATCATGTCATGTGTATAGCCAGTCCAGCGTACTTGTATATATAGAGGTCAGTGTACTTATTAGTTTGCAAGAAGTGCATTCGATGATAGTGTCCAAATAAAATAACGATGAAATACTTTTCAACGTGAAAATAAACTAGGCACATACCTCGGTAGGTATGTAGTTAATTTTCATGTTGAAAAGTAAATATACGTCGACTCGTAAATAAGCATTTATAGGCATAGGTACGAGTCGTATTTTGAGCCTTATCGTACCATATTACGCACAACATGACCATATGTCGATATTCATTACGTGAATATATCGATACTGTTTAAAAATATCGATACGATATATATCGATATAGTTTTTCACTTTCCTATCCCTACTATATTATGTATGGTTCATAAAAGATAGCTTGATCTCTGCGACAGCTGTCAGTAAAAATCACTCCTACGAAGTCCGGAATTTCTTAATAGTACAGACAGTACCCATCAATGTCGTACTTTATGGGCATGCCGACCTAATTAGTGCATGCCCATAAAGTATGACATTGACAGGTACTGTCTATACTACTAAGAAATTCAGGACTTCATAGGCGTGATTTTACTGACAGCTGTCGTAGAGATCAAACTATCTTTTATGAAAGTCGCTATTACCACATGCGTACATAAACGGAATATTGCTAACAGCTATCCGCACACGCGAGGGACTCCGTTTGCGCGCCTGTGTCTGCTTCATCCCTTAAAACGTACGTGCGTGAACACGATCCTATTTCGTCTTAATCTTTTATTTTGGCAGTACCTGAGACTTAAGGATCAATCATTCTGTTTATAACTAATAGCTGAAATATTGTCTCAATCTTTCAGCTATTAGTTATATTTATCAATCTAATATTTTTTCATGTATTTCTTTTGTTACTTTATACAATTAATTCAAAATTAGACCCCCATTCATAAGCAAATGTATGATTTTAAATATTTACGATTATTTCCAATAATACATGTACTTTGTATTTAAAGACTAAGACACATTAAAGTAGCAGCTTTAATAATAAGTAATAACTTTACTAAGTGGGTGATAGTTTGGGATAAATTATAACTAGTTAAGAAGTTTTATGTTTAAATTAATGTACTTTATAATTAGATAGAGTGATATTTATTATCTATTAAAAATAAAAATTGTGTGTTAATAACTCTGTGATGAAATTATATTTTATATTATACTCGTAGGAGATAAAATAATATAATATTACATATGTTTCTTATGACAGTAAAGGTGGCAAACGAATCTTAATTGCAACGAATATCTATGAACATCTGCCCTCAAATAAGAATAAAAATTATATTGATCACTTTCGCTACTCTCCATTACAAGTCTATCTACGTCGCACATATGCAGTTTTCTGTAGTAGGTTTGTGTATGGCTGCGCAATTATTTATATAAGCATATAAACACACATGCCCGCACGCGCGCTAGCCTGCATGCGTGGACAAACACACACCTTTTAAATACCCACGTTTTCTTAATTTTCATATTATGAACATTAAAAAACTTTAATTAGTTTTACTCAACAAGAGTCTCAGAAGTTGTTTGTCAACATTATAAACGGGTGCATGATCGCCGTTCTCGGTAATTCGCTCTGTATTGTGTGACCTAGTTTTAAGATTTATTTAAATTTTCTCTAAAGAAAAAAATTTCGCTCAACTCAAGGTTTTGGGTTACTCATTAATAAAACAATTTGAAGGTAAACTAAAAGGTTGATGTTGATGACTCAGCTTTAACTGTCGATTGCTCATCAAGTGGTATTGTGCAGACATTTCTCTCAGAGAATAAAAAACCGCAATCAAACCGAAAAAGAATACACGCAAACGTTACCGTTGGCACAACGGTGACACTCCCTGTACGTGAGAGCTTAAGCGCCGGTGACCTTGAGTTGAAGCGTGTAACGGTAGGGTTGATATCGAACCGAAATGGAATATTATAGACTTGTACCAAAGAAGATACATAGTAGGTATATGTTATATATTATGTAAACTTATGTATTTGGGTAGTGAAAGATACGTTCAATTTTAAATCAACTTTTATTAAATGAGGAAACTTAAAACTTCCGACAAAACCAAATATGCACGACAGCTAATGGTAATCTTAAATAATTAACCAACACTTAGTATTTCAGTACGCAACAACCATTATTACCTACTATCCTTTAAATATAACTTACTCTTATGTATTTTTGAATTTTTCGATAAATTTTTTAATTTTCATTATTATTTCTAACAATTGCAAAAATTCTTGACTCTCTAGTGGTATTTTTAAAAGTGTATATTTCAGTTAATGTAATATAATAAAATTATTGGCGATATATTAGTTTTATTGTCATGGTATTTCCCCATAATTTTTGTTAAGATCGTATCGACTTTCACTAAAATGAGTTCACATATTTTTAAGTATCATAAAACATTATTAAAAATTAAACTAACAAAACAAGGGCCTTTGTTTTGTGCAGTGGAATTTATTTTAATTCTAATCACTTAAAATCACTTTCAGTAATACCTATACATATACTATAATATCATTTATTTAATAATAACATTAATATTTATCAAAGTATATAAACCTAGCATACACGGCTATAAAAACTAATAACGTTACTTGGTAACATAAACTTAATACCTACATGAATGGAATAGTAATATTTACATTAAGATATCAGTAATATTCATATTTTAATTGAAATATTATATCACTTGACGAATATATTCATATTAATTAATACTGACAAATATCAGTATTACTACTAGCCCTCGGCCAGGGCAGTCGGCGACTGCCCGTTCCACGCCCCGCGCGCCTCTCAAGGCCCCCGCACACATCCAGACACCCACACATAGCCGCAAGCGATTTTACGTGCACACATGCTTAAGTGTCGTTTCTTTTCGCGTAGTGTATATATTATTTGCCGTTGGGGAGGATCCGAGCTTGAAATACGCAGCAGCCTTAGTATAAATTTGTTTATACTGGACTAATTTAAGTTTCTTTTTTATCGTTTTAATTCACTTTTTTCTATCAAAAGGATGCTAAATGTATTTTAATTAACGCAAATCGACCTTCAATGAAAGCTATTTTGGACTATCTGTATTTTACTAATTTAAAATAGAAAACTTCAGTATATATAAAGTTTTTAGTAGATGTAGATTAAAATTTAACATAATAATTTAAAAAAAATATGTCTCACATTATTTTTTAATAATAGAAAATCCACCTTAACATTTCAGCGTAAAATAGAAAAACGGAGACTCTTTTTACTGGATACGAGGCATTCTATGTTAGACCTCAGGGGTGACATGCTGTCTGCATTTTGATATTTAATCGATAATGGATGTAAATGTCTATGGGCCAAAGCATCCACTCAACATCAGGTGGGCTGTTTGTTTGCTTGTCACCTTAATTCTATAAAAAAAAGCTTAAATGTAGATATATGCGTTCCGTTATTATTATTATGTAAAAATATAATTTGACTTTTAAAACAGGCAAATCACAAGTTGAAAGAAAAGTTGATACAATAAACTTGGTCCGTATATAGTATAGTAAATTCTTTTATGCGAATTGATGCTCGAAACTATGTTACGGATATTTCTTTATTTTGGATATTGAATAGCTTCAGTTGACAGTAGAATTCCGTAACATACCTGGTTTGTATACCAATAAAACATGTTATTTTTTCTAAATATACTTATTAGTTTTAGCTGCTGCAGGTGATTTAATAAATAGTATTTATTAAAAAGCAAATAAATGATATTCTGGTGCCTTTGATGTGAGATTAATTAAGCTAAAAGACATTGAAATAGGTAAATTAGTTTAATTTTCATTTTCTATACTGTTTTATATATTACGTTCAATTGCTTTTAACTGGAAACATTTTGATCAATCTCTGACAACTTTTTAGAAAGAAAGAAAGAAAAGAGAGAAAGAAAGCATTTATTGCTCATATACGCCACATGTACATTTAAACCATAAACATAAAAAATACATAGTAAAAAGAAAAAAAAAGAAGAATAAAAAAAATATTAAACACATCACACATTTTACGCACACAAGTGTCTGTGGCGTACACGGAAAACAGACCGCACTCAGCTTAATGCCGCAGCCGATACGAGACTATCACTACAGCGCTGGTTTTCAGTGAGCCTGTAAATTAAGTGACGTGCGGACGTTCACACCGTCATTGATAGAGTAATAATTTTATATATAAGACATGGAGAAAATACGAATGGCAAATCTGTTTTCCTCTGGTGACCGGCTGGCTGAATATAATGCTTCAAAAACCTCAGACACAAAACCGCATTATCATTTATTTTCACAACTTTATTAAAAATCGCCATATTTTATAATTGTGAATAGTTGGCATCATAAAATAAAAATAAACAGATATGAAGGAAATGTTAATGGAATAATATATTCCTTGGAATAAATACCACTCTTGGAGTTACATTTTCATAACCAAAGAATTTCAAATACGAGTTGTCGCTAATGAAACAGTGAAACTTATTTCAAGTTTCTGCGTGCCTTGTGTTACTAACAAAATAGGTATACGCCAACGTCATCCACGGGAATTGTAATAGAGTTGCTTACATTTACATTGTACATTCATTGCAAGAGGTGTTCAGGACGTGAGTCGATTACAAGGTAGTATAGGCTGATAGTAAAATAGTAAACACAGTTATGGGCTCATTGTTTAGCTCATGTTGACAATACTGTCTCGGTCTCGATGTTACTACGTTTAGTTTTTACTCTTTATTAGTAATTTTTAGTTTTAGTTTAGTATTGCTTAAAATTTTTAAATTTATCAATGACAAAGAATATATTTTGTTCTTTTTTATATTCAATTTTATTATTGTAACATAGATATTAAGATAACGGTCTAGATCTAAACGTTTTCCTTACTTTTTTAGTGTCGTTATTTAATAGTAAGTACCCGGATGACCGAGCTTTGCTCGGTTTTTTTTTTTTGAAATTACTTTTATAAATTACATACTGATGAAACTTGAATAATATTTTTTGATCTTATTGACAGAATAGAAAAAAACTGAACTGATGCAATTGCAAATGCACATGTGCAATTTGTTTTATTAAAATTGTCGTATAAAAATAAAAATGACTAAAAAAAGGGCTTGAAATAATAGATTTTCTCACAAAAGAAGGAAGATTAAAATCGTTGGAGCCATTTTCGAGATTCCGATTATATATATATATATATATATATATATATATATATATATATATATATATATATATATATATATATATACAAAAATTGCTCGTTTTAAGGTATAGGATTGTTATAGCCTACTTTGATATATACTGGCGCAACGGTAAATGCTTGCTAGCATTTATCTAGATTTTCTAGATTTATCAAGAGTAGTAAAAATATAGGGAATAAAAAAAATATCTCAAAGTGAATCTTGCATTTTCAGATCGTTAACAAAATTAATGCTACTAGCATTTCGTAATTTTTCATTCTATCAATTCATAACTAGATATGTTAATTTGTTAAAAATTCCGTCTAATATTTTTCTGGCAGATCCTAATTTTCACTCACCTGCTCCCGTTGACATGCTTATAGGTGCTGACGTCTTTTGGGACTTAATAGGAACGAAGAGATTAAAACTAGGGGACGGTCAGCCGATTCTTTGTGAAACTGGCTTAGGATGGTTAGTATCAGGTCCGATTGATTATAGATATGTAAAGAAGGGGGTCAACTCTATTAAATGTAATTTTACAAGAATCTTTCAAGATGAGGCTAGTAACGATTTAGATGAAGATATACAAAAATAGTTAGTACGTTTCTGGCACCTCGAAGAAGTAAGCCCTGCGTCTTATTATTCAAACGAAGAAAAATTATGCGAAGAACACTTTTTAAAAAACACCACGCGACTGGCAAATGGTCGATTTTGCGTGAGGAGACCCTTAAAACATAATCCTGACGTATTAGGTGATTCTTGGCCACGAGCTAAGAAGTGTTTACTATCGCTAGAGCGCAGGTTAGCAGGTCAGTCTCAGCTCTATGAAATGTATAAAGAATTTATGTCAGAGTATGAAAGTCTGGGTCATATGGAGAAATGTGAGAATGATAATTTACCACGTAAGATGAATTTTATACCACATCACGGTGTGCTGCGGGAAAGTAGTACTACTACTAAATTAAAAGTCGTTTTCAATGCTAGCAGTCCGACTTCTTCTGGTGTTTCATTGAATAATATACCGATGGTAGGTCCCGTGGTACAGGACGACCTTTTGTCCATTCTTTTACGCTTTCGGCTACACAAATACGTTCTCATAGCTGATGTTGAGAAAATGTACCGGCAAATAGTCATTCATCCCGATGATCGCTATTTGCAACAAATTGTCTGGCGTGATAACCCTTCAGAACAGATTCAAGCTTATCAACTTAACACCGTGACTTACGGCACCTCTAGTGCTCCCTTTTTGGCAACTAGGTGTCTCCAACAATTAGGCTTAGAGTGTACCGATGACAAGGTTGCTCAAGTGATCATTCACGATTTTTATGTTGATGACTTGCTAACGGGAGGGGATGATATTAACGAGGTTACAGATTTGCGCCGTAAAGTGACTTCCACGCTTGCATCAGGTTGCTCATATGGTTTTGCGAAAGTGGAAGTCGAATGAATCTCAACTGGTTAGTGAAAATGATATTTCTTCGCTTGATTTAAATATTGGTGGCTTTGAACCGACTAGAACTTTAGGCCTTGGTTAGCAATCACATACTGACCAACTTTGTTTCCCTATAGGAGGGCTATTCTCAGGTAAAACAAAGCGTGATATGTTATAGCTGTGATTTCACAGATTTTTGATCCACTAGGACTTCTAACTCCCTGTGTAATTAAGATGAAGATGCCTCTTCAACAGTTGTAGCTGCTCAAGATGTCGTGGGATGAGCAGTTGACGCCAGAAATCAGCAAGTTGTGGGCTGAGATAATAGTCGATTTACCTAAATTAACCACGTCGTATTATTTGTGACTCGCCTAGTTTGTTAGAATTTCATATTTTTTCAGACGCTTCTGAGCGTGCATATGGCGCCTGTTTATATGTGCGTAGCGTTAATGATCAGGGTGAGGTTTTAATTCAATTATTGATGGCGAAAAGTCGTGTCGCGCCGCTTAAACCTATAACAATCCCAAGACTGGAACTTTGTGGTGCACTTGTTGGAGCTCGCACCTTTACCAAAAGGTTGTAGCATCGCTGAGACAACAAGCTAAGCGCACTTTCTTTTGGACAGCTTCGTCCATCGTGTTAGGATGGTTAAAGGTGTTACCTAGCAAGCTACAACCCTTTGTTAGAAATAGGGTTGCTGAAAGATTAGAGAATACTGGAAATTGCGAGAGGAGGCATGTCCCAACAGAGTGTAATCCAGCCGATCATATTTCTCGCGGTGTGAGTTGTAAGGATATTTCATCCATGAGTAAGTGGTAGTCAGGACCTGAATTTTTAAAGAAAGAGGTCTCTCACTGGCCTGCAAATTTCTTAAGTATTAATCACGAGTTGCCTGAGATTAAATCGTCAAATGTTATCCTCCACGGAATACTTCATTCTAACAACAATGAAGATTTAGGCGGTAATAAATTAATTGAATTTAAACGCTTTTCTAAATATACTAGATTAAATCGGACCGTTGCTTATGTGCTGCGTTTTATTAATAATTGTAGAAAGCAATCCGTTCACGGTCCTCTTAGCAATCAAGAGTTGCAAACCGCACTCAATATTATTATAGCATATCTCAGAGTGAATCATTTGAGGAGTACTTACTTACTTATCTTCACGCACAATCCCTAACGGAGTAGCCAGAGAGAACAGATCGCCAAGTGTCACGATCTTTACATAACTCTTTCGCTTCTTTCAGGTTCATTAACTCTTCATACATGCACGTCTAGGTATCCGAGTACTCTTGACCCTCCCCTCTTCGAGCAATTTGCTCACATGGTCTTCGAAAGTTAGTCTCGGTCTACCTCGACACCTTTTAATATTTACTTTCGCTCTATATATTTTCTTCACCATTCGGTCTTCACTCATTCGTTCAACGTGCCCAAACCATTGGAGTACGCCCCTATCAATTTTTGTGATAAGGTCATCTTTCAATCCTACCATATTGCGAATCTCTTCGTTTCGCTTTCGGTCGGCTATGGTAACGCCACACATTTTGCGAAGAGATTGCATCTCCACTGCATTCAACTTGCTTTTGTGCTTCTTCTGACATACCCAGGTTTCGCTGCCATATAACAAAGTCGGTACCAACACTGCGTTATGTATTGCAAGGCGTGCACTCTTCACCACGCCTTGCCTTTTTACTAATGCATTCAGGGCACCATTGACATTGTTTCCGGCAGCGACACGCCTATCCACATATAAATCACATCTTCCATCCCGGCTGAAAGCACTCCCCAAGTATACAATTTCATTTATCTGTTCTAGACATTCCTGATTTACCCATATTTCACATTTCGTTCTCTCTTCGTCCTTTTCAAATACCAGAACCTTAGTTTTATTAGCATTCAAACGGAGACCTTTAATTTCACATTCCTCTTTCATACACGTGACTAATGCCTGCAGTTCTGCTTCTGATGGTGCAATAAGCACTGCATCATCAGCATACAGCAGACAATTAACTTTTATGTCACCCAATTTCACACCCAAACAGCTATTTTTCAGCTTCTGTAAACAGCTGTCGAGATACAGTATGAACAGCCAGGAAGACATGACACAACCCTGTTTTACACCCGCTTGGACGCTAAACATGGGTGACAGGTCATGCCCTACCCGCACACAGGCTTTACAGTCATAGTAAAGTGACTGCACAGCCCTTAACAATCGACCATCCACACCATATCCCGGCAACAGTTCCCACATTTTCTTCCTTATAACCTTATCAAATGCTTTCTCCAGATCCACAAAAGCACAGAAAATCCTCTGGTTAACACTCAGAAGCTTCTCCGTGATCATGCGGAGAGAAAACATTTGATCCGTGCGTCCTCTTCCAGGTCTAAATCCGCATTGTGCCTCCCATAAGAATCTTTCAGATTTCTCTTGCATCCGACGTGTCAAAACCTTCGAGTAAACTTTACTTGCTAAACTGGTCAAGCTGATCGCCCGATAGCACCCGCAGTCAAAATGTGAACCTTTAACTTTATATAAAGGCACAATGACCGCGGATCGCCAATCATCCGGGACATCTCCCGTCCGCCAGCACAAATTGCACAGCAGATGAAAGCTGTCCCAGACGCGAAGCCCATCGTACTTGACCATTTCAGCAGTCTAGTCCCGCAGCCTTACCACATTTCAAACTTCGAATCGCACGTTCAATCTCTTTCATGCTGATGATCTCAGTGTCATCGAGGTCCGTGTCTGGCGCGCCAGTCACGGCGTCACCCCCGGATCCTTGACTAAGATCATGACACGCATACATTTCTTTATAAAATTCACTCCATCGCTGCATGACGTCCGATTTTTCTGAGAGGACGTCATTGGTTCTCGAAAGCACTTTGTTCATTCTTAAGGCTGTCACACCACTCCGGGACCTTCCAACCTCTTTCCAGAAGAGTTTGGAGTTTTCCCTAAAGTTGTGCGACAACCTCTCGTCCGCTTCTATTCTACACCTTTCACGTACTTCCTCAATCAATGTTTTCGCATGAACTTTCTGCAGCTTATATCTTTCTTTCATCTTCTCTCTCATATGCTCATCGTTACTAGAGGCCAAGTGGTCTAACCATGCTTTTTTATTCTTTTTTACAGCTTCTCTCACTTCATCCTTCCACCATGCATCTCTTCTTTTACTACTACCTCTTTTTGTCGTTTCACATACTTCTTCCGCTGCACTTACCATTCCATCCCTAAGGTTCTGCCATGTTTTCTCCACACATTCTTTCCTGGCATCGATGGTGTCATGCTTTTCGGCTACCCTCGTGTGATATTTGTCCCTAGTATCCGCTTCCTGAAGCTTCCAGCTTCGGATGCGACTGACCGACTGTGGTTCTGTTACTGCCGTCCGGTAGCGCCAACCCGCGAACAAACCCCTAAATCTAGTAATTACTAGATAATGATCCGTTCCCAGGTCAGCACCCCTGAACACTCGTGTATCCATCACCTGTTTTCGCAGTCGGTCATCCACCAGGAACAAATCAATCATAATTCTCTCATTCTTTCTTTCTCTAGTGTACATATGGATTTTCCTGTGATTAAACATAGTGTTTGTCACAATAAGACCCTTTTCCTTGCATACAGCCAGTATAAGCTTGTCAGCATCATTAACCCTTTTATCGCCAAACTTTCCAAGCACCGACTCGTATCCTGGTCGAGCGATACCTACCCATCCATTCAAATCACCACATACAACAGTTATTTCGTTTCCCTTAACCAAATCTAGAACTTCTCTTACATTCTCCCAAAACTCCTCCAGCTCAGCCCTGGACGACGAAGCTACCAACGCATAAACAGCCAAAAGGAATAACTTCGTCAGTCCCATTTTGAAGCGAACCCAGAGAAGTCTTGAGTTCACAACCTTGTATTCAGTCATAAGATCGACCAACCGGGACGACAACAGAACTGCCACTCCCTGGCAGGCGTTCTCGCTTTCCGGGACTCCGGACCATATAGCTAACGTCTCGCCAGGGAGCTCTTCAGTACCACTGCCTTTTCGTTTGGTCTCCGACATACACACGACATCTAATTCTCTTTTTTTATTATTTCGATCAACTCATCCGTCTTATCTCTCATGCCCCCTCTAACATTCCACGTGCCAACTCTGCACTCCGTCCTCCACCTTCCGCCGTGTCGGGCTGTGCGTGACGGGTGGCGGTCCCCATCGCCGCTTTGCGCGCTGCATTCCACACCAACGGGGACGAGCTGGTGTGCGTCGCCTTGGGGGAACGCCCTAACCCTCGTTTACATGGGTGCGCAGCTGTGTAGAATTGCAGCCCTGAAAAGGGCTGGCAGGGGTCGTGACGAGCACGCTTCTACAATAACCATGTTAATTAAAAATAAAAGCTTACCCACTAAAAGTACGTTACATAAATTTAATGTATTTCTCGATGACAATAAAATAATGCGTGTAGGAGAGCGTCTTGAAAATTCCGATTACTGTTATGAGAAAAAACATCCCATACTTATACAGTCCACTCATTATTTTACCAAATTGCTCTTCAATTATGAGCACATAAGGTTAATGCACGCAGGACCACAGCTAATGTTGGCCACTATAAGAGAGATATACTGGCCGATTAGAGGTCGTAACTTGGCCAGATCTTGTTATCGACAATGTGTAAGATGCAATAGAATGAAAGGAAAAACCATCTCTCCAATAATGGGCAACCTACCACACCAATGCATCCTTTCTGGTTTTCCATTTCAAAATACTAGACTAGACTATGCGGGACCAATTCAATCTGTTTCTCGCCATGGCCGTGGTTGTAAAATTGTAAAGGTGTATATAGCTATTTTTATTTGCTTCGCGACTAAGTCAATTCATCCTGAATTAGTGGGTGATTTAACTAGCAATACCTTCGTATTAGCTTTGCGCAGATTTATGTCAAGAAGAGGGAAACCTCTTAATATTTATTCGGTAATGGTACCTCCTTTGTAGGCGCATACAATGACATTTCAAAATTTATTAAGACGTATTGTAATTCTTTATCTGAGGTAATGGCAAATGAAGGAATTAATTTCCATTTTATACTGCCTTATTCTCCCCATTTTGCTGGGCTTGCTGAGGCTGGTGTCAAATGCATTAAATATCATTTAGTTAGAGTGCTGGGCAATTGTAATTTGACTTACGAGGAACTAAATACCACATTAATACAAATTGAGGCTATACTTAACTCCAGATCACTCACACCTTTGTCAACGAATCCTGAAGACTTGCTACCACTAACGCCCGGTCATTTTTTGATTGGACGCCCCTTGACTTCCTAGCCGACACCAGACTATAAAGATCATTCCGTAAGCTCTTTAACCTGATTTCAACGAACAGAACAATTACGTCAACATTTTTGGGCTAGATGGAGAAAGGAATATATATCAGAGCTTCAACTGCGGATGAAATGGCGTTCCTGTAAAGGATCTTTGAAGTTAAATTCACTGGTACTCCTAAAAGAGGAGAATTCACCGCCATTAAAGTGGAAGATGGGTCGCATCGTCGCAGTCCATCCAGGTTCGGACGGCGTATCAAGGGTGGCGGATATTAAAACACCGACTGGTATAGTTCGCCGATCATTTAGCAATATTTGTCCGCTTCCTGAACCTGAGGAATCTGGTTGAAAGGTAGACTTTCAACGCCGGGGGGCATGTTGAAGTGCCTGTCAAATTATTAGCAGTTCTAATGCCAATATTAGTTCGTCAGCTATATATATATATATATATATATATATATATATATATATATATATATATATATATATATATATATATATATATATATATATATATATATATATATATATATATAGATAGCCGTTATGTTTTTAAAACAAAATATAGTTGTATCTGTCATCGTTGTAAAAATTAGAAATAAAATAAAGGTCGATTGAGAAAATTACTGATTTTATTATTAAAAGGAGATCATTCTCCTATTCAATGACACTGGCACTTTCTAACCGTAAGCTGATGTGAATATAATGCTGTGTTTGGTCAAATAGTAGGAGGGTCAATGTAATTTCAGTTATTGGTATTTCTTGTAGATGTTCCTGTTAAAGCTTGAACCTATGATTTACCAAACTTTAATGGTAAAAATTCGTACGTTTTTAGTGGCAATCCTTAATTTCGGACTTTTACTACCTGTGACTTAGTAAATCTTAGGTTTAAGCTCAAAGACACGTCAGATGTTAAAAACAGTCAAGTCTAGAATTATTTGGCGCATTTTAGTGCTCGCGAACCGTGTGCAATGTTAACTGCCTCCGCTTAACATAGTCGGTCGCTTAGTGCGTACGTTTTTGGTGTCCAGAAGTATTTATGAGGTAAAATGAGTATCATGCAAAGATTTTATGAAATAATGGACGAGCTCGTGACAATTAAAAAAGACAATATCTTTAATCTCAATCGGAACTAATGTTTAGAGAAAGTAAAGGCTGAAATGGTCGGGCTTAAAATCCATCCTATGAAAAATAGACGATGTCATGAGAGAGTCGAAAGCGAGGTTCTTTTTTGTTCTTCTCATGATATGCTCGACTAAACAATGTTTGGTTTCCAATGAAAATGGGCATCGCAACTTCAACGATCGTTAGTGATACGATTGGAGTTGTAAGATCTGAAGAAGATTTGGAGAATTTGTTGCCTTCGCAGATAAATGCGAAACAATATATTACCACCGAAAATACAATTGAACATGTTAAAGAAGATAATATTAATGTTTGGGAAGAGGCAAATAACGCTGGTAGGAATAAAATACTAGAAGAGGTTATTACGGTGAAGTTGAAGTGTAAGAAAAAATCCGATGTTTATAATTGGACAAGTGGTGATAATATCACTAAAAATGCGATATCAATTCGGAGAAAGAAATCACGAGACAATTTCAGGAAGTTCTTTCAACTGTATAGTCGAAACCAAAAAGGATTGAATTGGTTTGACTATAATCTGATAAGAAAATGAATGAATAGTAAGCTTAATTAAATGAAGCCTTAATTAATGAATGTTGGCTACACAGGTATTATGTTTGTGAGAATAAAACAAATAAATTTGTTTGTTTTACTGTATTCTACTTTAATAGCTCACAACAAATATATTTTAAAATTTAGTCGGTAGTATGATTAGATGTTTAGTAAATACTTTCCACTTATTTATTTTTATTTCCAAAACTAACATTTACTAATAGTTATTGGTAGGTATATCCTAGCATGTTACAAACTCTAATGGTAAAAGCCCGAAAATCGTCTCATTTTATACCAAACCTTAGATTTACCAACTTAAGTTGATACATCCGATTTCAAAGAAAACCCTTAGATATATCTAAAAAAAAGTGTATACACAAAAACAGGCTTTTAAGTAATGTTGTTACGAGCTTAGGGTTCGTGACAATAAAACTGCCAATTTAATTACCAAAATTGACACTTTAATTATCGAACACCAAATAAAATTTAAAAGACACTGATAATTAATCACACTTAACAATTTAGTTCACTTTATTTCGCTCCTAAGTCTTCGCTTGTATCGCCAATTCAATACTGCCCTGGTCGCGGCTACACAACGGCTTTATATAGGCCTTTTCCACCGAAAAATCCAGAATGCTCCAGCAAGTACCGGTCCCAACAGACTAGGTTAAGAAAGTTAAAATGCGTAGTTTTCTAGAAAGCTTAATTCTTCTATTCATTACTAGATGGCGCTAGTGGGAGAGTTCTAGAAAGACCTTGACGCTGCTATTTCTGCTCCTTGGTACTAGATGGCACTAATAATCACCCACTATATACCACGCATAAATTATGGCACGCAACACTGCCCCCTCCTAAGACATACACGTCCCGAGCGGTATCTGCCCCATAATAACGTCCCAGTCGATCTACATGGACGATCTTAGGAGTTCTTAGAAACTTTCTGGATCCGGTAAGTTACGTCATTTATCCTTGTCACAATCCGGTACGGTCCTTCCCATTTAGCTTGAAGCTTAGGAGATTTCCCTTTGCTGCGAACTGGATTGTGCAACCACACTAGTGGACCTTCGTCAAACCCCTTGTTGTTCATTTTGCAGTCATACCGGGTTTTCAACTTTTTAGACATTTGCTGGCCCGATTGTCTGACGTGCTCATAAATGTCATTCATTTTGTTCCGCAAGTCATTTGCATAATCAGTTATACTGCGTGGGGCATCAGGTGGTATCCTGGTGATTAGGTCTGCAGGTAGCCGTAATTCACTTCCAAAGTTTGCGACAGCTGTTGTCACTGATGTACTTTCATGAACAGCGCTTCGATATGACAATAAAAACGGTTGTATGTGCTTGTCCCAATCCCGTTGCCGATTGTCTACAACTTTTGCTAGGTACCTCTCCAATGTCTGATTAATTCGTTCTACTATTCCATCCTGAAATACGATAAAATAGTAATATTAAAAGAAAATAAAAACGCTGAGAAAATAAACTATATTAAAAAAAACAAACGAATTCTATCAGAATTTCTAGAGGTAACTATTTCGGTAGAGGAAATCGACAAACCAATTAACAAACAACCCACAAAGAAAAATCCTATACCTTTAAACGAGCAATTCTTGTATATATATAAATATATAATCGGAATCTCGGAAACGGCTCCAACGATTTTCATAAAATTTTGTGTGCAGGGAGTTTCGGGGGCAATAAATCGATCTAGCTAGGATTTATTTTTAGAAAATGTCTTTTTGTCCCTGTTTTTAGGCAATGAAAAACTGCTACAATATCGTTAGAATAAGAAGGTAAATTTTGACAGTCACAAAATCGTAATACTATGGTTCGAGCCCAGACCGACCGACCGACTTTTTTAATTTTTTTTTTCAAGTTCCTTTCTTTTTTGAGAAAATCTATTTTTTCGAGCCCTTTTTCTGGTATTTTTAAAAACACATAAATTTAAATTAAACTCATGACTTTTTAATCAAACAACCAGTTCATTTTTTTTCTATTATGTCGCTAAGATGAAAAAATATTATTCGTATTTCATCAATATGTAATTTATATCTAAATATAATTTCCAAAACACACGAATCAAAACAAACCGAGCGAAAAATACCGAGCAAAGCTCGGTCAACCGGGTACTAAAAATAATGTGAAACAATACTTGACACAAAATTCTACAGAATCAGAAAACTCTAACCGAATAAGCAACAATACAAAATAACAATCACCTGCCCCTCTTCCTCTTCCTCTCCCAATACGGCTAGTCCCCGCAGGAGAGAACGACTGTAACCCTCCATCGCAAAAACTCTACATCTGTACATATAATATACGATCTCTAAAGTCACCAGAAAGACTGGCACTTCTTAAAACATCCCTAGCTAATATGAAATACGATATAATAGGACTATCAGAGATACGAAGAATTGGGAACCACATAGTAGAAGATGAAGACCATATATTTTGCAACACAGGGGTATCCGGAGGACTCTATGGCGTGGGATTTCTGGTAAAAAAGAAGTATAAATATAATATACAAAACTACACAGGGCTTTCGGAAAGAGTGTGCGTACTAAAATTAAAGTTTCAGGAAAAAGAACTGTCCATTATTCAAGCGTACGCACCTACATTAGACGCAACAGACCAAGAGATGCACGAGTTCTATGACACAATACGAAAAGCGCAATCTATTGCTGCAAACAACCTTATTTTAATGGGCGACTTCAACTGCAAAATTGGGCAACGGCAATGTGAAGAACTTAAGGTTATGGGACCTTTCTGTTATGGAAAAAGAAACCACAGGGGTCACTTATTTCTTCAATACGCTCTGGAGAACAAACTTCAAATAATATACACTTAAAAAAATCAACATCCCAGTAGACATGGATTTCCCCTAATAAAAAGACAAAAAACCAAATCGATTTCATTTTAAGTAACAATTTAAAACAATTTACAAACATAGAAGTAATAAATAATAATGTATTTCCAACAGATCATAGGCTGGTACGAGGTACTATAAGTCTTGGAAAACAGAAAAAAAACGAGAAAATATTTTAGCTCTACGAACTCTATATTAAAAGAAAAAGTTGTCCAAAATAAATACCAGAACATCCTTGAACAAAAGTCAAAAGAACTATACTTTGGAGAAAACGACAACATAGAGTCTTTTTAATCACAAATCACGCGAAATCTCAAGAACCGTTACAAAGGAACTGTTTCATCACTTAGAAACTAAATCATTGTTAAAAAGACGTGCAGAACTTCAACATAAAAAACATCTCAACTCTGAGGAAAAAAAGAGCTATCACAATTATTCAAAACTGCAAATAAAAAATTAAAAAAAGATTACCAACAACATAGAATACAAATATTAGAGGAGCATCTTAATAACACTGGGAGTCTCAAAAAAGCCGATAAACAATTAAATAAAAATAAAAATTGGATACCACAACCTAAAACAAATAAACACGGAATTCAGACAAGGAAAGATGTTGTCAATATCGCAACAGAATTTTATAAGAACCTCTATGAAGCGCAGACAATAGATACTCTGGAATTTGAGCAAACACTAGAGGAGGTCTATGACTCCACAAGTATTGATAAGTTTACCGAAATAGAAATCATCAGAAACATAGACAACCTGAAAAATGATAAAAGTCCTTGTCTTGACGGTATTCCTAACGAAGATTTGAAACTTGGCAAACATCCATTAGATGCGCCTCTCATGAAACTGTTTAATACAGTTTTATAAAAACGTAGTGTTCCCAAAAAATGGACAGAATCAAGAATTATTCTCTTGTACAAAAAAGGTGACCCAACGAATGCTAGCAACTATCGCCCTATAAGTCTGTTACCTGCGATATATAAACTTTTCGCATTGTGCCTAGAAAAACGGATAGGAGGTCAAATAGACGAACAGCAACCTACAGAACAAGCGGGCTTTCGTAGAGGTTTCTGCACCATAGATCATATCCATACCTTAGATTTAATAATTGAAAAATTTGTAGAGTTCAATAAACCTCTATATCTCGGATTCATAGACTTCGTAAAAGCATTCGACTCGATATCCCATGACAGTATATGGAGAGCTCTCAAACAGCAAAAAAATACCACAAACATATATAGCTATCATAAGAAGTATCTATGAACAAAGCACAAGCCGAGTTAAACTTGATCGTATAGGACCTGAGATCAAAATACGTAGAGGAGTAAAACAAGGCGATCCTCTTTCACCTAAACTTTTCATAGCGGTATATAGTAACTACAACACATTATGAAAGACCTATCCTGGAATAAAGCAGGAGTTAATCTCAATGGCAACTATTTGAACAACCTTCGCTTCGCCGATGATATTGTTATCTTCTCCGATTCACATAAAAAACTTGAAGCCATGATACAAGAAATTAACAATGTAAGCACAAAAAGAGGCCTAAAACTAAACACTGAAAAACGAAGGTATGCACAAATAGCACAAAACACCCAATAAAAGTAGATAACATAGAGCTTGAATATGTAGATCACTATAACTACCTAGGCAAACAAACATCTTTTAAAATTTCTAGAAATCAAGACGAGATCGATAGGAGAATTGCTATAACCTGGAATAAGTTTTGGAAACATAAAGAGGTACTCAAAGCAGATCTATCGCTAAATTTAAAAAAGAAAGTCATGGATTCCTGCATACTTCCCTGTCTCACATATGGCTGCCACACATGGATCTTCAATAGACAAACAAGGAATAAAATACTAACATGTCAACGTGCAATGGAAAGAAGTATCCTAAACCTAAAACTAAAAGATAAATGCAAAAACAATGACATTCGCAAGAAAACGAGAGTGATAGACGCATTACATTACTCTCAAAAATTGAAGTGGGAGTGGGCAGGTCATGTAGCACGATCCACAGATACCAAATGGACTAAACGAGTAACCATGTGGACGGGACCAACAGGCAAACGCAAGCAAGGAAGACCGAAAGAAAAATGGGTCGATGAGATTGAAAAGACAGCAGGAAAAAATTGGTTAAAAATAGCACAGAACCGAAAAGAGTGGGAAAAGATGGAGGAGGCCTTTACCCAAAGGGGGTCCTTAATTGAAATATATATTTTATTTTATTTTCTAAGCGTAAATATAATTGTTGTATTGTAAATATTTTCTAGGAATAAAGAGGCTTTATTATTATTATATTATTATTCCATTAGATTGTGGGTGGTAAGAAGTCGTACTTGTTTTATGAGTACCCATAGCTCAGCAAGTTTTCTGGAATGTTTGAGATTCAAAATTCCTTCCTTGATCGCTGTGAATCTCTAAAGGTACTCCAAAACTACAGAAGACTTCATGAACTAGTTTATCTGTAAATATTGAAGCTACTTGATTTGGAATGGGGAAAACTTCTGGCCACTCAGTGAAATAATCCATCACAACCATTAAATACTTGTTACCACTTTCACTTTCTGGAAACGGCCACGCCACGTCAATGTC
The DNA here is from genome assembly GCA_036936625.1 of Parnassius smintheus behrii. Lineage (NCBI taxonomy): Eukaryota > Metazoa > Arthropoda > Insecta > Lepidoptera > Papilionidae > Parnassius > Parnassius smintheus. The sequence continues at coordinate 13,308,271 of JAUPFT010000011.1, forward strand.
TATTCTCTCCCACGGTGCACCAACATTGTACAACTTCAATGCACCTCTACTACAAGTCTAAGGTCCCTTTACAGCCGCGAAACTTGTACATTTGCGACACCAGTCCTCGACATCGTTACGACAGTGGACCCAGTAAAACTGTTCTTGGTTTAAATTTTAATTGGGATTATCGAACACCAATTAAAATTTAAGACACTAATAATTAATCACACTTAACACTTTAGCTTCTACGCTCTGACAGCGCGCGACATGTTACACTCCCGTTCACTCGGGACCTTTTTGGCGGGAAAATTTCTAGGTTAGGAAATTTTTTGCAATATTGCAAATTTTGCTATATTTTCACTTTGAGACAATATTTATGGATAAAACTTACAGGAAGTCTTGTTGAATGTATAAACTATCGAATAAAATTATTTTTGGTTGCTAGAAATTGTAATAAAGTATATAAATTACACTGTATAGCATAATAGTAGTATAAACTTCAATTTTAGTGACAAAATTACTACTAATTTGAATTCTACACCTTTGTTTTTGGAGAAATTTATATGAAATTGTTTGGAAATATGTATATTTTATGTTTTATGTGTTTCCATTCGTTACTCATACCAAAATATTAAAATATTAAAAAATTAAAAAAAAAAATAAAATAATATTTTATCTGTGACATTTCGAACAATATTTCTAAAATATGTTCGTGTGAATTTGAAATAAATACAACGTCATGTTATTTCAAAATATGTAGGAAAACTATTTTTACTTACATTTTACACTAAAAATAAATGAGAATTTGAAAAATAACACATTTATAACCCGCCCGCCAAAACAGGCCTTTCGGAATTTGAAGTACTTTTGGCAATTTACTTTTCACTTTTTATACCACAAATTATATATCTACGTGTTGACTATATTACAAGAAATGTAAAAAGTATAATACTTTCGTTTTTAGTCCAGACACAAATATAAAATTCTATAAAAAAGACAGAGCAACTTCATCAAAGTGACACGTGGAACGCCGGAAGTTCAGAGTGATTTCTTTTTTTTTTTTTTCTAAAAAACATTGCCAGGTTATGGTTTAAAATAAAAGAGCATATCTTTGTCTTTGATACTAATATCTATTGCATAGTGTCTTTGGTTTTGTTTAAAACGAAAAAATAGTTTTTTCATAGGTAGACATGTTTACATAATTCTGATCTAATTCGATCACTACTTGGCGGGCGTAAGGTTGGTATTGCGCGATCGAAAGTGAGCATGGCTTGGCGTACGAGTTAGTTCACTTTATTTCGCTCCTAAGTCTTCGCTTGTATAGCCAATTCAATACTACCCCGGTTGCGGCCCCCAAACGGCTTTATATAGGCCTTTTCACTCAGATTCAGCCCTAACAGACTCCTTAGCGACCGCATTTCTACGTTTATTCTACTTTCGTGATTCTTCTGCCACACCCAACTATCACTACCATACGTTAAACTGGAGACTAACACAGCATTATGAATTGCAATACGTGCCTTGTTGACACATTCTGATTTTTCACAATAGAGTGCAGAGCCCCATTTACTTTATTTCCTGCGTTCACTCGTCGTTCTATATCCTTATCATATCTCCCATCACTGCTGAATACACATCGCAAATATACAAACTTGCTCGACCAACTCCCTTCTATTCTTATTTCACATATGTTTTACTTTCTTCTCTTTCAAGAGAATTGTGCCAGGATCGTGCCAAATGGAAGTCTGTAGGAAAGTGCAAAAGTTAATTAAAACTTAAATTAATATAAAAAATTGTATAAATATATATAACGGAAAGCATAAATTAATTAAAAATTAAGTATTTTTGATAAATTTAACAGAAGTCATTTAGTAATATTTATTTTTCTTGGGCTTTTACCCAAAAAACAGCGCATAAACCTAGTGTTATCAGTTCTTCGGGCATTACCCGTAACATATAGATTGCAATAATCTTTTTTCTTTTAATAAATGTATGCTAAATCAATTCATTTTAATAATGGATAAATAGCTAAACCCTTATTTTATTAGTGAACCGAAGTTTGTGGTTTGGTATTAATCCTGCTTTTCTGTACCGAGGTCTTTAATTGCATTTACTTCATTAAGCCTTTAGAGATCCAGCGACCATGCGGTTTAAGTAAGTCATTTCCTGTAAATTTAACTTGATACTAATCATTTAAGGTTTAGTTTAGTAAAATCGGAAGTCACGAAATATTATGTGTTTAAATGAATGATAGTCACTAAAATACGCGTATGACATCCAAATGTCCTTGTCTTACGATGACGTAATACTTGATACCTTATTTGACTTAAATGAGGAGTTTATTGGCAAAAAATTAAGTAGATATTGTTGAGTAGTTTGCAGTAAAATATGTCCTGGCTAACGTCGATAAAACTTAAACGATGGTTTATACTTGAAGACTCAACTTCAAACGTATAAGATGTAAAAGATTATAAGATTTTACGTATTAGATTTTTTTTAATATTAGATATTTTTTAAAAATATCTGAGATTTTACGTGGTAGAGCTATGTTGCAGCTATATTACTGGTATAATAATAATAATAATAATAAATAGGCGTAGGGAAGTGACGACCCCCTCGCCCGCTGACGTAACAGATATGTGACAAAACTGCTACGTCGGCGCAGTCAGTCAGCATCCTGCCAAGAGGTGTGAGCGCCGTGCCTAGGCAAAATTGTAGGTGCAAAGGTCCGTTTGTGCATATGACCCAACCACGAAACAGTGCCGGGCTTGGGCGTCTCCCGATATTTGGCGCCCATAAAATGGATGATGGAAGAAACACAGAAAGGAACGCGCATAGGGCCGCTACTTGGGGGTCGCCGGGGCGCGTCTATAGCTGGCGCTGGACGCGGCCGCATGCGGGCCGCCAGCTGAGCGCGAGGAGCTGCACGATCACCTAGCAGCCCCTCGCATCCATCATCCCCACCAGAAGGCTTGGTGTCGGCTGGGTCTTCTCGCTGGTGGAGCACGTCGCATGCGTTGGACAAAATCTATGAACGAAAACGCATTGCGGGCGTAATATTGGGCGAAAGGGGAAGAAACTGTGGGAATAGCGTATAGGTCTCGGATGCATTGTTTTTTGCTGAGCTGGAGCATTCTATCCCCGTCATGGAACAAAACCTGGCAGACTGAGTTCGGTACATCATGCGCTCGAAAATATTTGATGATGCCGAACTCGAACGACTACGACGTGAGGCTATTCCGTCGTCAAACGAATCGGCTATGGCTGGAGATGCAGCTCCACATTCGACAGACCAGCATCCACACGTGGAAGCCGCCATGGATCTTCCAGTTGTGGTTGATTCGAACGACGATGAAATAGTCTTCCACGAACTAGAGCAAATGAGGAGTATATTGGAAGAGGCGAATTTGGAAATGAGCAGCACCCCTCTCGAAATTTGACCGCGACTTCCCCGCATACCCCTAAGCAAGCGAAATTAGGCTGTCGTGAGGGCTCTTAACCTAATGCTGGTGAACTATTTGGAAGTCAGCCGGGACCTTTGCGAGACGGACTCAATTCTCTTTGGCGCCGCAGTGGCAGTTTGCCGTACTATTGGCGCCAAACTTCCCATGGCTGGACCCGCTACTACACAAAGTAGCGCCATCCCAGCCTGGAGAAAAAGAATCGAGGACCGTATCGCAAAAGCAAGGGCTCTTATCGGCAGACTGACAAGCTTCAGGTCGGGTAATAATAGACCGAGGATTATGCGCACCGTTAGGATGGCGTTTGCTGGGAAAAATATCAGTTTGTCCCAGCCGGATATCTCGCAGAAACTAACGGAGCGCATAAGCGACGGCTGTAGCAAAAGATCGCTGCTTGGGAGAAGCGGATTCAACGATTTACCAAGAGGTCAAGGCGGTTCAACCAGAATCGTCTCTTCCAGAGTGAGAAGAGGCTCTATAAATCATTGGAGCGACCAAAGGTATGTGGAGCGGGCCAAGGACCGGATCAGGCTGACATTATCGCATTCTAGCGTAGCCTGTGGTCAGAGCCCGTAAGCCACAGTGAGGGCCCTTGGATGGAAGTTGTGGCGAGCCAGGGTGCGAGAGTTACGCCTATGGAACCCATCACTATAACGCCGGAAGACGTGGGTGAGGCGGTCCGTAGTGTGTCACGCTGTGCTCGCCTGACAGTTTCAAGAGGCTCTCGACCAGAAGTCGCTCCCGAGCCTCTTCACTACTGGGATCACTCACTTGGTTCCTAAAGACCAGGGTACTACAGACCCGAGCAAATACAGCCCCATCACGTGTCTACCGACGATATAAAAGACACTAACATCCATTTTGAGCGCGAGAATCACTCGTCACCTGGACTCAAATTAGGTGATGTCGCGCGCTCAAAATGGATGTCGGGGCGGTGGTCGTGGAACCAAGGAACCACTCCTCATTGACGCGGTCATAGGCAAAGTGGTGAAACGCAACCATCGGAACTTCTCTGCCGCCTGGATAGACTACAGAAAGGCGTTCGACTCGGTGCCCCATACATGGCTAAAGAGGGTCCTCGAGCTGTACAAGATTGACTGTACAGTTAGAGACTTCCTCGAGCAATGTATGGGGCAGTGGAGTACGGTCCTTTGTCATCTGGGCGAGCGGATGATGGCTGCGGAGAATCACATAAGGAGAAGAAGATCTTCAAGGGCGATTGCCTGAGTCCAATCTGGTTCTGCCTCTCTCTGAACCCTCTCAGTACCTTACTGGAGGGCTCCGGGAGGGGATTTTAGCTACGGAAAGGAGGGACAAAAGTGACCCACTTTTTTCTATATGGATGACCTCAAGTTATTCGCCTCCAGTCGCTCCCATCTTATGGAACTGCTTAACATCACTTGTGAATTTAGCAGTTCCGTTGGAATGGAGCTGGGGACGGATAAGTGTGCGGTCCTCCATGTTGAAAGGGGAAGGGTTGCTAACTCTAAGGGCATAGACTTGTCTATGCCCGTCAACTTAAGGACCCTTTCCAAGGATGAAACATACCGACACCTGGGTATGTCACAGAACATCGGTATCGATGAGGCTGGTATGAAACAGTCAGTTTGCGACGTGTTTTATGCACGCTTGACCAAAGTGCTTAACAGCCTTTTGTCCGGTGTGAATAAGTCAGACACATATAACTGCTGGGTCATGCCTGTCTACCTTTGGCGTACTCAGGTGGACTCAGATTGAGCTTAACGCCCTGGATAAAAAAGTCCGCACTACCATGACGTCCCATAGGATGCATCATCCGAGATCGTCGGTAATGAGGCTGTACTTGCCGCGAAAGCATGGTGGGCGTAGCTTTCTGAGCGCGCTCACCATGCATAATCGCGAAGTGTGCAGTCTCCGTCAATACTTCTTGGCGAGATCGGATGATCCATTCTATAATGACGTCATTTCTAGTGATAAAGGGCTTACCCCTCTATCCTTAGCCAACGAGCAATGGCAGGACCCAGTAGTGCTTAGCATTTCCGACCGGGAGACCGTATGGAAGGAGAAGGAGCTCCACAGGAGGTACTACAAGAGCCCTTCGTAGATACAGTAGCCTCCCTCAACTAACTACGTTTTGGTGACCTCTTCGGGGAAACCGAGGGTTTTGTCTGTGCAATACAGGATCAGGTTATTAAGACCAACAACTATCGGAGATACATCCTAAAGGATGGCACCGTCGACGTCTGTTGAGCATGTCGCCATCCCGGTGAGTCACTTAGGCATGTCATCTCCGGTTGTTCGGCGCTTTCTAACTCTGAGTACTTGCACAGGCACAACCTAGTAGCTAGAATTCTACACCAGGAGCTCGCTCTGAAATACGGTCTCGTGGACCGGAAAGTGCCGTATTACAAGTACTTGCCGGAAGCTGTGCTCGAAAATGACCGCGCCAGGCTCTACTGGGACCGGGCCATCATCACAGACAGGACTATTCTTGCGAATAAGCCTGATATTGTGCTGATGGACCGGGCACAGTCAAGGATATTTTTGGTCGACCTTACCATTTCGTATGACGAGAACCTCGTGAAAGCCGAAACAGATAAGCGAACAAAATATTTGGACCTGGCTCACGAGGTGACCGACATGTGGGGTGGTCGGCCGACCGAAATTATTCCTGTAGTCGTTTCTGCGAATGGGCTAATCCCAGTCAGCCTCTCGGGTCATCTGAGGCGACTGGGACTCCGTGACGGACCGCTCCGGGCTCGAATGCAGAAGGCAGTGGTCCTTGATACCACCCTTTCCTCCTAACCCTCGGCCATTAGGTCTCCTCTGCCGAGGGCTTCCACCTGGTTGGATCTTTATTTATTTGTGTATTTTTTGTATTTATTTTATTTTATTGATATTTTAGGTATATTTATCTTTTCATTTTAATTTATAATTATATATTTATAGAAACCAACCAGATGAGAAAACTATACAGATACCCCTCATAATAATAATAATAATAATAATAATAATAATAATAATAATAATAATAATAATAATAATAATAATAATAATAATAGTAATAATAATAATAATAATAATATCTAAAATCTCCCTGAACCCTCTCAGTACTTTACTGGAGGGCTCCGGGACGGGATTTCAGCTTCGGAAAGGAGGTACAAAAGTGACCCACCTTTTCTATATGGATGACCTCAAGTTATTCGCCTCCAGTCGCTCCCATCTCATGGAATTGCTAAACATCACTTGTGAATTTAGCAATTCTATTGGAATGGAGCTGGGAACGGATAAGTGTGCGGTCCTCCATGTTGAAAGGGGAAGGGTTGCTAACTCTGAGGGCATAGACTTATCTATGCCCTTCAACTTAAGGACCCTTTCCGAGGCTGAAACATACCGATACCTGGGTATGTCACAGAACATCGGTATCGATGAGGCTGGTATGAAACAGTCAGTTTGCGACGTGTTTTATGCACGCTTGACCAAAGTGCTTAACAGCCTTTTGTCCGGTGTGAATAAGACACACGCATATAACGGCTGGGTCATGCCTGTCCTCATGTATACCTTTGGCATACTCAGGTGGACTCAGACTGAACTTAACGCCCTGGATAGAAAAGTCCGCACTACCATGACGTCCCACAGGATGCATCATCCGAGATCGTCGGTAATGAGGCTGTACTTGCCGCGAAAGCATGGTGGGCGTGGCTTCTTGAGCGCGCTCACCATGCATGATCGCGAAGTGTGCAGCCTCCGTAATTACTTCCTGGCGAGATCGGATGATCCATTCTGTAAGGACGTCATTTCTTGTGATAAAGGACTTACCCCTCTATCCTTAGCCAACGAGCAATGGCAAGACCCGGCAGTGCAGACAGTTTCCGACCGGGAGACCGTGTGGAAGGAGAAGGAGCTCCACGGGAGGTTCTACAAGGCTCTACATGAGCCTTTCGTAGACACAGTAGCCTCCCTCCACTGGCTACGCTTTGGTGATCTCTTCGGGGAAACCGAGGGTTTTGTCTGTGCAATACAGGATCAGGTTATTAAGACCAATAACTATCGGAGATACATCCTAAAGGATGGCACCGTGGACATCTGTCGAGCTTGTCGCCATCCCGGTGAGTCACTTAGGCATGTCATCTCCGGTTGTTCGGCGCTTTCTAACTCTGAGTACTTGCACAGGCACAACCTAGTAGCCAGAATTCTTCACCAGGAGCTCGCTCTGAAATACGGTCTCGTGGATCGGAAATTGCCGTATTACAAGTACTTGCCTGAAGCCGTGCTCGAAAATGATCGCGCCATGCTCTATTGGGACCGAGCCATCATCACAGACAGGACTATTCTTGCGAATAAGCCTGATATTGTGCCGATGGACCGGGCACAGTCAAGGATATTTTTGGTCGACATTACCATTCCGTATGACGAGAACCTCGTGAAAGCCGAAACAGACAAGCAAACAAAATATCTGGACCTGGCTCACGAGGTGACCGACATGTGGGGTGGTCTGCCGACTGAAATTATTCCTGTAGTCGTCTCTGCAAACGGGCTAATCCCAGTCAGCCTCTCGGGTCATCTGAGGCGACTGGGACTACGTGGCGGACCGCTCCGGGCTCAAATGCAAAAGACGGTGCTCATCGATACCTCCCGCATCGTCCGCCGGTTTCTTTCCCTTTCACCCTAACCCTCGGCCGTTTGGTCTCCCCTGCCGAGGGCCTCCATCTGGTTGGGCTTTTATTTATTTATGTATTTTTATATTTATTTTATGTTATTGATATTTATGTATATTTATCTTTTCATTTTCATTTATAATTATATATTTATAGAACCCAACCAGATGAGAAAACTTTATAGATACCCCATAATAATAATAATAATGTCCTCCAGACCGAATTTCGGTCACGGCGGCCTATCTCAACGGAGGCTAAGCATCGGCACAGGACAGGATTATAGTGTCCAAGTGGCATACACTTGGACACTATAAGCACGGGTACACTCTCTATTCCCTCACTCTCATAATCCGATGGGACGGTAAACTGACATGACCGGAGAGAGATCAGGCGCAGACGTGCTTTTCAAGGCACGGGGGTGAGACACCGCCAACTTCCTGACTCCGGGCAACTTAATGCTATTGTGTTTCGTATGATAAGTGTTGACAAACTGAGACCTTTTTTATTGGAAACGAGGCATTCCGTCTTAATCCTCACGGGTGATAACACATCTGCAATTTGTTTCGTAATCATATGTAGATGTCATATCACAATGTAAGCAGCGCGTGTGAACGCAGGCGGTACGATGACAGAACAGTTCAGCAACTTTTCTGTCTTGAAAGTTGTGTGCGATAAATTCCGTAAAAACTAGTATTATTACAATGTGTAGTGTTCGCGTAAATATAAGAAATCATTAAATATTCTTTTTTTATAGGAGAGGATACAAACGAGCATACGGCTCACCTGGCGACAAGTGATTCCCGCCGCTAATGAACAACTGCAACACCAGGGGAGTCGGAGATGCGTTGCCGGCCTTTTAAAAAGGTGTAGGTTTCTTTCTTGAGGGTCCTTAAGTCGTATCGGTCCGGAAAATTTATTGATATTCAATCGATGAATTAATTAATCATAATGTAATGTAATTTATAAATATGCGTGCTCACTTATATGACATAAATGAAATCTTGTAGACAATAAATTTCTTTAAACCTAAATCGAAACATTGATAAAATAATGACCTTTGATCACTGAATTTAAATTTAAATAACGTCATCTTAGTAAATCCTACCTGGCCGAAGCCGGGGTGATTCGCTACTTGTTAATTATTATATTTTATTAATTACATCCATTAATTATATTTATGGCATTGGCCCTTTGGTAGGGAGGTAAAACCGCTTCGGTTAATGCCGGGGTGGCATCAGAGGCAGCTGAACTAAGTATATGGCGCACATATGAGTCTCTGAGAGATGACTACATATTTGTGCCATTTGCCGTAGAGACTACCCAGCACGGACTGGGTAGTCTCTACTGCATCCACGGATCCACGTGCAGTGAAGTTCCTAAAGGAGCTCTATTCGCGACGGGTTGTCGCTGCTAGCGATAAGAACTTCTTTTCCTGGCACGTTACTGCGGGAAGTAGAACTGTATGATAATTTAAGTTATTAGTTTTAGTTTTTTTTTAATTATAGTTATTTAAAAATTGTATAATTTTTATTTTCATATAACAAAATGTTCCAATAAATCATTAGTTATTATGTTATAAATAGGTTAAAATGCGTTACTTATTCATTACCACCTTAACACAACAATATCATCTCATTTTTGTTTATTTTTGTTTGACATATTGAAAAAGGTGACGTTTACGAAGATTACGTGGTAGAGCGATGCTGCAGTTATATTAGTAGTATAGTTGTAGCACGAATGGTTCGGCTCGACCGGGGAAGGACCACGCTCTCACAGAATACCAGCGTCAAATAGTAGCGTAATACTGCTATGTTTCGTATTGTGAGTGTAGAGAACCGGAGACCCTTTTTACTGGAAACGAGGCATTCCACCTAAGTCCTCACGGATGACAACGCGTCTGCATTTTGATTCGTAATCGAAGATAGATGTAGATATCTATAGGCCACAGCAACCACTGACCATCAGGTGGACTGTGTGCTCGTTTATGATACTATCCTATAAAAAAAGATGATTCCACTGCTGGTCGTGTATGTGCGTATTCAACGAGTTATGTTCTGAAGTTTTTCTGATAAATTTTCGTAGCGAGGATCATATTCGCAGTAGAACAATAGTAATTAATAATAGCTAAATGGTGAACGGGCTGAAGTGGCCATGAGCCAGTGATGTAGCTCGAAGATTTTAGGACCTATGGATAAGGAAGGTTCTCAATGGCAGTCTCGTACTGACAGGCGTATAGTTGGGCTTTCACCCACTGAATGAGGTGATTATCAGATGCAGAAATTTCATAGATGAAGGAGGCTCACGAGCCCACAACCGTGCTTCATGGCAAACTGAAGGGAGGCCTCATGTTAAACTTGGAGGAGTTACACTGAGTAGAGTCACCAAATTCAGATATCTGGGACACTGGGTCGCCGAGGACCTTTCTGACAATTTAGATGTTGAACGGGAACGTAGAGCGTTGGCAGTGAGGTGTAATATGCTTGCCCGCAGGTTTGCTAGGTGTACGAATGAAGTTAAGATAACGTTATTCAAAGCTTACTGTCAGACATTCTACACCTGCAGCCTGTGGACGAAGTGTACACGCCGAATTCTCAATGCGCTACGTGTTCAGTACAACAAATGATTCAGGATGTTGTTGGGGCTGCCACGCTTTTGCAGCGCATCGCGTATGTTTTCTGAGGCACGCGTGGACAGTTTTGCAGCAATATTACGCAAAAGAATAATCTCCTTAATGCGTCGTGTGCGAGACAGCACCAACGGCCTCCTAGCTTCCATATATGGAAGTCAAGATTGCCCTGTGATGAGGTACTGGAACACAGTGCATATGGGTTCCAGACCCAATACGTTTAATAATAAATAATAATTTTTGTGTAGTAATAATTTATGTATTTTGTGAATCTACTAACCCCTAGTTTTTAAGTTTTAAATTTACTAACAAAATGGGTGTACTTATCTGAATAATGAAAAATAAATAAATAAATAATAATAATCAGAGGAGAGGAGGGTTCAGCAGTGGACTTGTGATAGTATGTAATGAAGATGACGATGATGATATTGAAAAAAAATATAAACGTTGCACAAACATGCGGGTATACATACTAAATTAACATCAAAATATTACAAAATGATCTGTTTTTCTCGTGAGCAGAATCTATTATCCTTTGAAAATGGTTTCTCTACATTACGTAAACACATAAGACTTCAGCTGAGCTTTAAAGGGATGGAACGTGTTTTCAACGTTGTGAATAAAATCATGTTATCACCAGAAATGGAGGGCATTTAAACCTTTGTAACTGTATTTTTTCACTAGAAAAAGTAAATGGGATAAATCTTTAAAATAAACAACAAACCTTGAAACTTTTTTTGTTGTAAATAGACATCTAAGTACTCAGGGTTAACAACGTAATCTGCAATTTGATTTTTAATAAATGTAAATTTCTATAATGAGTCCTCATCCTCTTACTGCCCTCAGTTATAGTGATAAAAAAAAACTACTGGGTTATTTTGTTATGGGATTTACATGAATGTCTTAAATTCTACTCGAGACTTCACATTACGTAAATTTTTTGTTGATTTAACTTGAAAAAAAGCTTGACAAATGGGTGCCCCATTAACTCAATGATCGCGCTTGCGATCATTGAGTTAATGGTATAAATCAAGATGTGCCTTGATGTGTGGTATAAATCGAGATGTGCCTTGCTTTGCTCAACAGACACGCAAAAAATTAGTTTAACTTCTAATGATTTCTTAAATTTACGCGAACACTACACATTGAATAAAACTATTATTTACGGATTTTAGTTTTTAAATAGTTTAAATTCTTTCATAAAAAACGGCAATGTTATAGTTAAAGACCTAATATTAAACGTAATAACGTCATTTCTTGTTTTTATTATTTCTATCACGTCGTGTGTTATCACTTTTTCGTCTCGCTCATTTCGAAAACAAATCACTAAATAACACTTTAAACAAATGTTGTGTTTTATACAAATAACAACTGACCCTATTAATATATATATTCTATATAAATTCTATAGTCACTCCCAACTCACTCCAGAATTCACACAATAATTTATTATCAGCTCAACCATGGCGCCAACTATCAAGTCCATAATGTGATTTTCTTTTACGCCACTAAACTAATTCAATTATTATTGAACAAGTCTTAATATGACAGAAAAAAAATAAAAAAAGGCTTAAAAGGCAGTTTGACTATGGGCAAATGTTTACTGCTAAAGAAAAATATTTTGAAGTAATATTTTTTACATTATTCCTCAGACCGTAAAAATCCACTACTGAACATGGCTTTTCAGCATTTGTGTATTTGTGTTTTTCTGTATTTGTATTGGCAATCACAATACCAGACGCCTCGCACCTTAGACGCTGCTGCCCATCGTTGGAACTCTACAATAACCCTAAGTATTTTACACCTGACGTGAATGACATACTAGACCGTCATATAATGGAAGGAATAGATTATTTTTGAAATTTCTCATTGTCGCTACTGACGATGGGAAAAATGAGGTTGTAGCTTCTCTTACGTCGCTACCACATGGCAAAATACAAATAGTGACAGAACATTCCATGACAGAATATTATAGTGCTACTTTGATATCACAATAATACGAGTATATGTAGAGCACATGTCGTTTAGCTGTCATATGTTTAACATAATCTATGACTGTCATGTTATGAATACAGAGCTTACGTAGAGTTACTGTATACCGACAAATCAAGAAAGTTACTGACTTATTATAGAAATAACAATACGTAATTATATAGAAATGTATGAACGAAACTGGTCGTAAATATTTGGCGGTAAAGATTTTAGAAACTTTAAAATTTAATCAAAGCTAATTTAAATGTGTCTTGTATATATTAAGTCGTTTAAAATAGCTAAAGTTATTTTGGTTATCTGTAAGAGATCAATTTAAGAGTGATAAAATCGCCTGATACACTTTAAGTTGTATACTACTCGTTTTCTGTATTTTTATACAGTAAAGAATAAATAAATAAATTACCAGGTGCTAGGTGTTGCAAAAAGCTTCGGAAAGAAAGTCGGCAATAGTAAGCATTATTTGACGTCTTAACCTAGGCACACAACTGATATATGTATATTTTAATTCAATATCCTGATTGAAAATTACAGTAAGTTCTTTTTCGCGTCTGTTATTCTAGGAGTCTATAATAAAAAGTGAAATGAGTAATTTGCGGGTAATTTCTATTAAATTTTATTTTATTTTTCGATATGTTTATCCTTAAATGCATTTGGAATATGTCTTATAATTATAGCTGAGCACCTAAAAATACATATGTTGCTGCGATTACTGCTTAACCATATTCAAATAATATGAAAGATGCTCAAGTATTTTAAAGTCAACATTTTTAGTTACAACGACCGTCTTTTTTATAGAAGAGGGAGCAAACGAGCATGCGGCTTACGTGATGGTAAGTGACTACCGCCGCCCGTGAACCACCGCAACACCAGGGGAATTGCAGGTGCGTTGCCGGCCTTCTAGAAAGAAGTAGGCTCTTTTCTTGATGGTCCCTAAGTCATATCGTCCCGGAAAAATCGCCGGTGGTAAACAATTTCACAGAGAAGTTGTACAAGGAAGAAAACTCTTAGTAAAACGCACAGTGGTGAACCGCTAAGCATCGACGTAAAGTAAAGCACACGAAATGTCGGGAATTAAAAAAAATATTTAATGTGTAGTGCTCGCGTAAATATAAGAAATCATTACATAATATTATACTTAACCACAGCATTTAGTTCAATTTTTCAAATTTACCAACACGCTACAACCTACGGCAAACAAATGTTTCCTTTTTTTTTAAAGGAAGGATTCTTTTGGGTACTTTACAAACGTTCGAAATTTACTAGTCAGTATTTACCTTTTTAGGCTCCAAATTTTTTGAACGCCTCTAATAAAATATTTACATGAAATTATTTGCTTATCAGTGAATAAGTATTATGGAAAATTCGTCTCTTTGTACTTGATCACGGACATTAAACGTCTATAATACTTACTACTATCTTTCTTCCTCATTCTACATCTTTTATGTTACACTATAGGCAATATTTTCGGAATCTACTCGAGTGTTGTACGTTTATTCGGTCCATTAACGTTATCTTTTGTGTTTTAGTAAAGTTCTTGACTAGCGCTAAGCTGCTTATAAACTCTTACGACGTATTTAAAAAGGGAAGTACAAAATAAAAAAATTCACAAAAAGTATAATTTGTTTTAATTTAAAAAATACATGTAAAGCTACGTATAATAAAGTACAAGCTTTTCGGAAATCACGAGTCATTAGTTAAAGTGACGCTCGAATGTAATGTTTGTGTATTCCACAATAATTTAAAACCGGAGGATCGGATATCCTTGAACTAAATAAATAACACCAGCGACGCGCTCGCAATCGTTGAAGAAATTAAAACAATTTTTGATCGTTTACGAGAACCTAATTTAAAAGTCACTTTAGATAAATACGAGTTTTCGAGAAAAGAAGTTCTATATCTAGGTCTAACTATCACAAAAAAGGGTTTAAAACCTAACGACGAAAATATTCAATCAATACTAAAAATATTCATTGCCGCGTATATCCACCGAAACAAAAAGTTTTCTCGGATTAGTAGAATATACCAGAAAATTTATAGACTTCGCTAAATTTACACAACCGCTTACCTATTGCCTGAAAAAGAAAAAGAAAATTGAAATTACGAAAGAATATATAAAATCATTTGAAAGATAAAATGAGCTTTTAACAAATGCCCTACTCTTACAATACCCTGATTTCTCTAGACCGTTTGTCCTCACTACAGATGCGTCGAACTTTGCCCTCGGTACAGTTCTATCGCAAAGACTTATCGGTAGTGACGTCTTATAGCCTTTGCAATTCGTCCATTTAACGATGCTGAAATGAAAAACAGTACAATAGAAAAAGAACTTTTGCCAATCGTTTGGGCATTCAAATACTTCCGCCTTTATTTATATGGAAAAAATTTACAATATACACTGACAAACACTTTCATCATTATTATCATTACAGCCCTTCACCAGTCCACTGTTGAACATAGGCCTCCCCCAAGGAACGCCACAAAGTCCCGGTCTTGAGCCACCTGCATCCATCACTTTCCTTCATGTCTTATCAGGTCATCACTCCATCTAGTGGGGGGTCACCCTACACTTCGCCTATCGGTACGAGGGGAGTCGAGAACCCCTTTTTCCCATCGTTTATTGGTTCTTTGAACCATATGGTCGGACCATTGACACTTCAGCAATACATTGGGCTATGTCGCTAACTCAGGTTCTACTGCGGATGTCTTCACTTCTAAGTTTATGATGCAGAGAAACCCCGAGCTTAGCCCTCTCCATAGCTCGCTGAGTGGCCTTGAGCGTCCTCAGACGGCCAGCAGTGAAAGATCACGTCTTAGATCCATAAGTCATCACTTGCAACACGCACTGATTGTACAATCTCGTTTTCAGATTTTGAAGTATACCTGACGAGAAAATGTGTCATAATTTCTCGAACCGTAACTGAACCGTAGATTGACCTCTCGGTCGATGTTGGACTTACCTAGTCGGACTATTTGTCCCAAGTAAACGTACTCGTTAACAACTTCGAGCTTAGTGATCCCAACAACTACCGGCATAGGTGTGACAAGGACATTAAACATGATCTTTGTTTTGTCCATGTTCATCTTAAGACCTATCCGTTGAGAGGCACTATTTAGGTAATTGAGCATAGCGCTTAGGTCCTCCAGCGATTCTGCCATAAGGACTACATCGTCGGAAAATCTAAGGTTAATGATGTACTCGCCATTGATGTTAATACAGTATCCTTTCCAGTTTAGTAGCTTGAAAACGTCTTCCAATGCAGCGGTAAAGAGTTTCGGGGATATAAACAATATGGATATAAAAAAATGTCTTACACCTCTTTGCAGTTAGATAAGTTTCGTACTCTGGCTGTACCTTGATAGCCATAGCCCTAATGTACAGACACTTCAGCACTTCGGTATACCGAAAGTCAGCTTGGAGCCGCTGAAGGGACTGTTGGCAGAAGTTTTGGGAGCGCAATCTTTTACTATAATATAATTGAGCTGTTATCAGAAAGATGCCACTGCCCACCTTCAGTTCCATTTCCCTCTGTCGCCTCTTACGATACCCTCCTACGGCGGCCTAAATATTTTCGGATATTAACTTAAAATAAAATTTTAAATATAATTTGTGCAATTCCTACTTGTAGTGTGTGCTTATAAAGAAAAGCTCTATTAACTGTTTAACACTAAATTGACTAAAATGATAACGAATAGTTTCAATTACTATTTATTGATTATGTCTTTAATCGTACAATCCTTTGCGCGATAAGATTGATTTTTTATGGCATTACAAGGTTTGGATACTGTACCAAAGTTCGTTTTGTAGTGTAAGTACTAACTTGTTGTCGAATTGAATAAAACTAAATTTACGGATTCTATCGCGTATATTTAATTATTTTTACTTATTTTTAATTCCCGACGTTTCGGGTGCTTTACAGTATCCATGGTCACGGGGTGGACAGAGATGTTTGACGTTCCAATTTCATTGTTAGCCCGGCTACCTTCAGTTTTTGAATATTAATTTTTGGTCCGATTTACGCAAAACGAGCTCACAGTATCTTGACATCTTGCAGTGGTATGCTTGGGTTTAATTTTGTTAATTATACGATCCCAAGCAGATGGCAGCCCCCAACCATCTTCTCTATTGAAATTAGGATGTTTTTTAATTTCAATAGCCTCGCGTATCATCCTTGATAGGAATCGGTGTTCTTTTGCGAGGATTTGTGGTTTATCAAATCTGCTGTAATGGTGGAGACGATCTTGAACATGTTCACAGACTGCAGACTTCTCGGAGCGTCGGTGCTTCACGTCAGCTATATGTTCTTTCACGCGGGTTTTTATGGATCTTTTTGTTTGACCTATGTAAGAGAGACCACATTCACAATCTAACTTATACACTCCTGCATCTTGTAGAGGGATATTACACTTGACGGATGGTAAAAATTGACTAATCTTCTTCAGCGACTTGTAGTGTGTTTTATTGGAAGCTCGCTTCAAGATGTAGCCAACCTTGTCTGTGACTCCTCTGACTTATGGTAGTACAGCAAGCACACTCTCGACTGTAGCCGGCTACACTCGGTCACTGTGACGTAGGCGCGGGATCCGAAGCTTGTTGCCTTGCAACACTTGCTTGACATGTTGAAGCTCGGCGGCTAGATGTATTCTGTCACAGATCCCTCGTGCTCTCTGAAACAAAAATTTACGCACGGTAGCTAACTGTGAAGGATGATAGTGAGATTCACCATTTAAATATCGATTGGTATGGGTCTTTTTTCTATACACAGTGTGACCAGTAGTGTTATCAGGATTTCGAATGACTAAAGATCTAGGAAAGCTGAAGAATTATTTGCCTCTAACTCCATTGTGTAATGTATTTTAGAGTTTATAGAGTTAAGGTGATCTAAAAATGCAGTTACTCTGTCAGATGGTAAAATTGTGAAAATGGCGTCTACGTACCGCTTGTAGAATCTTGGATTTACGGGAGCAGTAAGAAGGGCTTTCTCCTCGAAGTCCTCCATGAATGTGTCGGTGACTATGGGAGATACAGGTGAGCCCATCGCCACACCATCTACTTGCTTGTAGAACTCTTCCTTCCACAATAGATAGCCAGATGTAAGGAAATGTTTGAGTAATACTGCATATTCAGCAGGCATGTTGTTATCTTCTAGCTTCCTAGTTACAATTGAGATGCAGTCTTCAATAGGTAGGCATGTGAATAGTGACTGAACATCAAAACTGACCATAGTTTCATTGTCAGCGAGATGTAGGTCTTTTATCTCACTAAAAAAAATGGTATGAATCCTTTGTGTGTGCTCTGGTATGTGCTCTCAGTGGTGACAGTATTTTTGCCAAGTGTTGTGCCAGCTTATAAGTTGGTGAATCGATCTGACTCACTATGCCATCACCGATGCTCCGGGAAGTCTGCAGTCCGTGAACATGTTCAAGATTGTCCCCACCATTACATCAGATTTGATAAACCACAAATCCTCGCAAAAGAACACCGATTCCTATCAAGGATGATACGCGAGGCTATTGAAATTAAAAAAACATCCTAATTTCAATAGAGAAGACGGTTGGGTGCTGCCATCTGCTTGGGATCGTATAATTAACAAAATTAAACCCAAGCCCAAGCATACCACTGCAAGACTTCATGATACTATAAGCTCGTTTTGCGTAAATCGGACCAAAAATTAATATTCAAAAACTGAAGGTAGCCGGGCTAACAATGACATTAGGACGTCAAACATCTCAGTCCCCCCTCCCCGTGACCATGGGCGCTGTAAGGCACCTGAAACGTCGGGAATTAAAAATAAGTAAAAGTAATTAAATAAACGCGATAGAATCCGTAAAATTAGTTTCATTCAATGTACTACACATTCGCGTAAATTTAAGAAATCATTATTGTTGTCGAATGCCACATTTTATTAAATTGTCCTTCTAATAGTTATTTTTATTCTAAATCACTGACAAATATTGCGGCGTAAGCAAATCCATTACCATATCAACTAAAAAAATTTTCTAAACCATTATTGATGGATTATCATTTTAGAAAGACTTGACTGGCTTAATATTTGTGCCTTTTGTAATCTACACACAATAAAGACGATAAAATCAATCAAAAGATTCAAAGGATCTGGAAATTTTAAATTATTTTTGTAATTGTAATTTGTTAGAAAGTGTTTTGTGAAGATTATATCTTTCTGTTATATTTTTTTTGCAGAATTGGGTGACAAACGAGCATACAGTCCACCTGATGGTAAGTGGATGCTGTGACCCATAATTATCCACATTTATCCTCAATTAAAATCATAATGCAAATGCGTTGTCACTCCTTAGGACTAAGATGGAATGCCTAGATTACAGTAAAAAAGGGTCTCCGGTTCTCACTTACGTACATACACTTTCCATACCAAACACAGCAGCATTACACTGCTATATTATGCTGGTATTCTGTGAGCGCGTGGTCGCCGAGAGCCGACCCATTCACGCTACAAGTATATATAATATAGATAAAATATAGCTGCAGCTTGGCTTTACCACGTAATAATATGTATTATATATTCGAAACCAAATGGAAGTTGGCTTGTGTTTATCAAAATTTTGTGACAGGAAAATGTTACAAATTTTAAAAGCAGTTCTATTCCTTTTTTAAATAATACCTAAAATACACAAAATTATTAATTTTAATTATGAAAAACTGATTTCATTAATGTTATTATTAATGGGGCCTTGACATTTCCGTCTGTGAAAGACTCATCAAAGTCAAAGTCAAAGTAAGAATATTTTTATTCAAAATTGGCATTGTCAAATCACTTATTTAAAGGTAAAAAAGGAGCCATAGCTTCAACGAGTACAAAGTCGGGAGACTTTGTGAGAATAACCGATAAAAAACATAAAAGAAAAAGGTTTTTTTAAGTATTATTGAAAAATTATTTTAATTTAACTTCATAAAACATATATACAAATATAAAGAAAAAAAATAAGAAAAAGTATAGAAATCAAAACAAGTATACAAATTTCCTTATGTCTAACCATTCTCATCCATTAAATAATCATCAAATTAAAAACTTCTTATTTGGTAAAAACTAACAGTATAATGATAAACTAGCTGCTTCAACAGACGTTGTTCTACTTTTTTAGGTAGGTGGTGCAATGAGTTTCACTCCGGATCCACTTTTGAACGTTTATACTTAGTATACATATAATATAAATTTTACTAAAATGAAAAACAGAAAATAAAAGAGTTTCTGTTCTTCGTTTTAGAACTTATCCAATATACAATATTGTAAATACGAGTCAGCTTGATATATTAATAAAGAATTTGTTAATGACATCACTACAATGCCAGAAGTCGGAACATAAGATAGTCTTGAAACATTGTCACGGCCAACTAAAATATATTGTTTGAATATACCTCAACCATTGAAACCATTCAGAACTGAACCGTTCAGCAACTATTAACCAAATTTTATGGGCAAACTTTCGCACCATGGATTTAAAAATGTAATTTAGAACGGATTTAAACCTATTTAAGTAACAAAAATTATAATTAAGCCTATATTCTTATTTTTAATCTGTAATATTGTCAAGAATTATAAAAACCTTTAAGTAGCTTTTGCGTGATTGAGTGGCAAAATTACAGACTCTTACATTTAAAATATTAGTGGGATAAGATAATCAGCATAATGTCCTCAGCACATTTTATACTGGTACTTATTTACAAAACAAATACAACCTATTCTTTCATAACCTGATGTTAAAGTTAAAGTAAACGTTACAGATTATATACGTCCCACTTCTGGGCACAAGCCTCCTCTCACTTATGAGAGGGTTTTAGGGTAAGGAAGTGTCCGCCGTGCTGCCCAAATGCGTGTTGGCGAAATTCACGTGTCTTCGAAATTCTTTGATTTTATTTCTCAGACGTGTAGGTTTCCTCATGATGTTTCCGTCACTACCATCACATGGTAAATTAGCACTTAAAAATAAAACTAACAATTTCATTGGTGCTAGCGGGATCGAAACCGGGTTGCTCGCGTACAATGAAATTTACAGGGGACGCTAAGCCACTTTTGCTTTACTAACTTGGTGTAATAAAAGTAAAATAACACACTATCGATACATAAATATCATTAATGGAATTTAATTTTCCATCATTAAATAAAGATCCATTGTGTCGCTGTAAAGATCCATTTACTGTTGTTCAATATTCACATGATGTAGTAGGCTATTAAATGGATTACTGCCAAAATTTAATAATCACAATATTTCACATTTCACTGAGCACATGGTTTTAATTACATTGCAATAAAATTGATAGCTGCTGCTTCCGAAACTTAATTTATCGTTGAAATTGTTAACGATTATAATAGTTATGCCTATCTATACATATCTTTGCATAAAATATAATAAAACAGTAGAGTTTTTTTGTTTGTTTTACACTGGATCTCTGGAACTGTCAGTCCGATTTAAAAAAAATATTTTTGCATATTATAGCCAGATTCTTGAGGGATAGTATAGGCCATCTAGTATTAGGTTACACCTCTTAGCTTGCCTTAAATATTGATTATTGTTAAGTAGTCAGAAGAAAAAGCGTTCCCGGAATAATTTATCCACGTGTGCTGGCGTAATGGTAAGTTATACAATACAATAATAATAAATCCTTTGTTTCGACCAACAATAGTCATACTCGTAGATTATTAGTGAAACAAACCTTAACTTAATTTTACATACATAAATACATAAACACTCACGCCTGTCACCCAGAGAGGTTGGCAGAGACTACAGATTTCCATTTGGCATGATCCTGACATACCTCTCTCGCCTCCTTCACATCCATACACCTACGCATACATGCTCGTCGGTTAAGGGTACTCCTAATTTGGCCCGTTTCCAATAAATCGCCAATTTGGTCGGTAAATTTTCGCCTAGGACGTCCCTTTCCGACTCTGCGATTCACTTCTGCAACATAAATTTTCTTTGTCACTCTTTCCTCATTCATTCTTTCCACATGACCAAACCACCGAAGCATTCCTTTCTTAATCCTGGTCACAACATCATCTTGCAAACCACACTCTTCTATTATTACACAATTTCTTACCCTGTCATTCAGATTCAGCCCTAACACACTCCTTAACGACCGCATTTCTACTGCGTTTATTCTACTCTCGTGCTTCTTCTGCCACACCCAACTTTCACTACCATACGTTAAAGTAGGGACCAACACAGCATTGTGAATTGCCATACGTGCCTTTTTCGACACATTTTGACTCTTCACAATAGAGTGCAAGGCCCCATTTACTCTGTTTCCCGCATTCACTCGTCGTTCTATATCCTTATCATATCTCCCATCCCTGCTAAATACGCAGCCCAAATATACAAACTCATCTACTTGCTCGATCAACTCCCCTTCTATTCTTATTTCACAAATCGTTTAATTTTAGTATAAGAAGAAATAGAAATTAATATTAAAATGTTAGTAGTAATTGTACTTATTCTATTGTACTTATTCTATATTAGTAACTTAACCTACAACCAGCCTCACATAGCGAAACCCAGGTGAGATTCTGCTAGTGCTGATGTGTGCACCATTCCAAGTCCTCCCGAGGGGGCTATCGAGCTTCACTGCTAATGTGCTGAGAAGGGTGTTGGTGCTCCTCAATAGCTTGCTCATCATGGATGCGCCATGATCGCGTAGAAATCGTCAACACGAGCATCCGCAAACATAGCCGACCCACTGCAATGTCAAGGCCTCCTCAACATTACCCTCAGCACATTGTTGTAGCGAACACGCAGAGCACTGTAGGATCACTGCGTATAGTTAGTCCACAGATTGCACGTGTAAAAGGGTTGGCAATACGCCTTGAATAAAGTTACCCTGATTTGAGTCAAACTACGTGCAAATCTGCGAGCCAACATTATATTGCCCCGGACCGACAGCGCTCCGCGCTCTTATTCAATGTCGTTGTCGTCATCCAGGTATTCAGTACAATACATCCGAAGTACCAAAACTCAGTTACTTGTCTCAGAGCAGTCCCACATAGCTGGATAAGTGGTTTGAAGTCAAGTGGTTTGTTTTTACCTCTGAAGACAATAAATTCACACTTTTTTGAGTTGTAGCTTAGTCTAGTCTCCTCGGCATATTCTTCACAAATTCTAAACGGTTTACGAAGCCTGCTGACTGAGGGGCTCAAGAGAACCATGTCGTCTGCCTAACTAAAACTATTCATTGACACACCGTCTATTGAGCAACCGAAACCTGCTCTGCCGAGCCTTTCAATCAGTCTGTTAACATAAAGATTAAACAAGCGTGCGACGTCAGCCCTCCCTGCTTCACTCGGCATTCAAGTTTGTAGGAATCACTTAATACGTTACCCCCTTTAACTGTGTTAGTTTGGTTACCGTACCAATATTTCAGCAGTGAAAACAACTCTGGTTTTAAGCAACTTTCCGTCTTATTTTCCGCCATAGGATCATGTAAGACACACGGTCGAAAGCTTTAGACAAATCCAGGAAACTCGCATTCTCGACACCTGAGTCTTCCTGTCCGTGTAGTGCCACACAGTCTACTTGAGACACAGTATTGTGCTCTTCGTTGACAGTTTAGGCCTAAACCCGAACTAAGCATCATGCA
Source organism: Parnassius smintheus behrii (assembly GCA_036936625.1). NCBI lineage: Eukaryota > Metazoa > Arthropoda > Insecta > Lepidoptera > Papilionidae > Parnassius > Parnassius smintheus. The sequence goes on from JAUPFT010000011.1 coordinate 13,331,578, forward strand.
ACTTAACTGCCTTACTTAACTGTGTATCAAGAAGACTATCCAGAACCTTAGCCGAGATGGTAGCTAAGGATAACGGCCTGTAGTTGGTTTTATCCGGTGTATCGCCTGTCCTATACCACCAATACAACTACTACCAATACAAGTATCCGACCAAATTCTTAAGCCTTGGGTATAACTCCTTCAAGGTCAATTGATTCAATTTTAAATGGTGAGAAGTTGGGTCCTGTCGATACTACCTTTTGGGCCCGCATGTATCAAAATTAGCAGGCCTTAGTACGTGTATGTTTTAAAAAATGTTAGAAATTTTACCAGTGTTGAAACAGCTGGACCTGTTTATTTTAGCTATTTCCATAGCAATAAAGTCGTGTGGAGGACACGTGACTGACACTGAAGCCATGAGAACAATCTATTATTTGAAACATAAGGCTCTAAAATAATTAATAAAATTAATATATTAACTTTGGCCTCTCAATATATTTACTAAAAATAAGCGATATTCACTCTAAAATTCTATTATATCCAGAAACAGAGACATGTTAGAAGTACCATTTACACGACTCCGCCGAGTCTGTATTTCAATCTTGGGGTGATGTATAAGTTTCTCAATTAAATTTAAAAAATAAATTAACCTATGCCACGTACTAAAATTTTATTATACAAAGACTGTATAAAAAGATTTATTAAATTTTAACTTTGTGGATGATACTAATCCCTGAGAATGAGGTAATCGATACCAAGCTATTTCTAATTTGTTTTAACTTGTTACTACAATCATTTAATATGTTACTACTTGTAATATATTAAATGGTTGTAAACGGTTCTGCTTTTTCAATAAAATGTTTTAATACAAGTTATAAACAAGTATTTTCCGAACCACTGGTAAATTAAACATATAAAAGTGACTTTTAGTAAGTATTATTTATAATCTTTATTGAATAAAAAAGTTGCTTTTTCTATTTATATGCCAAATATCACAATCCTCCAACCGCAAAATATGGTTAAAATGGGTACGAAATATTCTCTTTACGTACTAATATATACATTTAGGTACTTTTTCAAAATTTCAACCTAAATACAAAACTAAAGAGTAGCCGGAGGTGGTTGGGATGAAATGATAGGCTTACGACACCAATGGAACGATTTGAGGTGATAGGTGCTTTACACCCGTATCGCAAGGCTTTTATTACAATAAGGGTGACAAACGAGCGCACAGTTAACGTGACGCTAAGTGAATGCTGTGATCCAGACACATCCATATCCATCTTCGATTGAGAATCAAAATGTGAATGCGTTGCCACCTTTAAGAACTAAGATGGAATTCTTCGTTTTCAGTAAAAATATTCTGCGGTTCTCTACACTTACCATACGTAACACAGTAGCATTTAGCTGCTACTTTACGCTGGTATTCTGTGAGAGCGTGGTCATACTTCGGTCGAGTCGATCCATTCGTGCTACAACCATAATACAACTGCAGCATGGCTTTACCATGTTATGCTTTATTCATGTTTATCTATTCTAATAAATTTTCATATTATTTCTAGTTATAAACGGTATGCTTACTTTAATAATTTTCGTAATCGTATTTAAAACTCTGCATAAGAAGGATTCGAAAATAAACGCAATTCATTTAATATTTTCTTTATTTTACATCTTATTCATTATAAGATACTGGTACCAGACACCCGATAGTCTACAATATATACGTATATATTGCAAAGACACCTTTTTCTTTTTATTATATCTCTTTTATATCGTTAGAAAATAATTTAAGCCTATAGAAAAATTAAATCGTTTTTTATTTATAATGTAAAATAGTTATTACAATACAATTAGAGAATACGTGTGACCACCTGTTTTCTTCGTAGAAGTTTAGTGTCTTTGTGTATTTTGTGTTTGCAGACGATGAATGTTATAATTATGACGTGGAAGGTTTCTTTAAAATTTGTTGAAAATAATCGTAAAAGTTAATCTAATCCTGCTTTCTTTTCATGTTGAAAAGTTTTTTTTCAGTTTCTCACAAATCACTACACTTGGAAGTTAAAATATGATATTGCTGCACCGAATATCCCCACGCGAGCGAAGCCGCGAAATAAAACAACTTTTTATAGCATTCGAAGCATTCTTTAAAAAATATAAATATGTATATTCGACTATACGTCTATGAATTCTATTAAAGTTAAGTAAAGTTACAGCCTATATACGTCCCACTGCTGGGCACAGGCCTCCTTTCATTTCTGAGAAGGTTTTTAGGGCAAGGAATAATCCGCCGCGCTGCCCCAATGCGTGTTGGCGAACTTCACATGTCTTCGAAATATTTTTTTTCTTATTACTCAGACGTGCAGGTTTCCTCACGATGTTTTCCTTCACCGCCGAGCACATAGTAAATCAGCACTTAAAATTGCAATTAACAATTTCATTGGTGCCGGCGGGGATCGAACCCGGTTTGCTCTCGTATTGTGATATTTACAGCGAGCGCTAACCATCTGAGCTACCACGGCTTCTATTAATTCTATTATATATATTTTACTAACTCGTATATAAATAAAAAGTAAACAACAAAAAAGTTTGTCATTGTGACAATTTTAAAGGAGATTAATGAGAGTATCTCTTTGAATAACTTCATTGGGTTCATATTAAACTTTGAGACCCCGATGAAGTGAAAAGTTTTCTACTCCGCGTTAAAATTAATGAATTTTTCTTGTAGTAGAAATTTTAAGAAACTCTTTTTTATGTTAATGATGTTTGATTTATATCAATGTGGAATGAATTAACCTTATGTATTTGTTTTTACATATGACCATCTATACGTTCTTAGATAACGTAAGAAGTTACGCGTTCTTGAAATAACCTATCTTCATCTGTTAACTTAATGACGCTGTCGATATCGATCGACATATTATACCGAGAGTCACATATCAATGTAACTTTAACACTTCAATGACAGTTTGCGGGTACAAATTTTTAAGTTTTAGTGTTTAATTCAAAATTAAAAATATAAAAAACTAGACTAATATTACTATAGACATATATAATATACATGTATGTATGTGAGTAAAAGAAGCGAGAGAGATGTGCCAAATGGAACTATGTAGTCTCTGCCTACACTTCTAGATAACAGGCGTGAGAGCTTATGCATGTATATATGTATTGTTTGTATATTCATTCCATTAATAACGAACCTCTCGCACTCTATGAGGGGAATATTGAACCACAGAGCGACAGCAATTAATGAAAATGTTTCGAAACCGCGGTTTATTGATCCGATGTCTATAATTACAGAGTAAATTGTAGTACTTTGAAAATTATATTGCAAATTGTGTTCTTTAACTTTCAAAGAAAAGTAATCGGCTTACAATAGTAATTAAATTATTCAACTATCACTTAAAGTGTTACAAACGGTGCTACTAAACAATAGTGAATAATCAACAGATTACCCCCTAGGGGGTAATCTGTGGGACGATCCACTGTTATAAAATTTGGCTAATTTTTCAGAATTTTTTTATTGACTAACTAACAGTCCTGAGTATGAGATCCATATTTATACTGGGAATGTCTAGTGCTGTGCCTTATTCAAAGTCCATTTAACTCTACGACTTAAATTCTACCATGAGGCTGCTCTATGTAGTTTCTTAAATGTTATAGATAATTATTTTACAGTACTTTGTTTTATTTTGTGTTCTGATAACGTGTGATTTTAATATATTTATAGGGCAATTTTGTTTTTACATTTATTAATTTTTAGAGGTAGGATCTGCTGAAGTATATTTTCGGTGATTTTTTTATTAAATCAAATATCTTAATGCATACCCCAGAGGAATTAATTTTATTATATTGTAACTTAATATAATATGATATGTAAACCATGTAGTGGAGGTGTAACCACTACTCCACATCATTCCGTGAGTCTCGTAAGAGACGGCAGCGGGAAACAAATCAGGAAATTAGTCTTCTAATTGGTCCTATTAAAATAGATAAGGCATATCTCGTCCCTTAAAATTTTAGGATGAAGGGGATTGAAACCTGATATAGATCTATATAGTCTGTAGTGTTATGTTACTTACATACCATTTTAACTATTTTAAATTTATTTTTCCATTCTGTTTTCTATTTTCTGCATTCATCTCAAAACTAGATCACCTTTATTTCCATAGGAACCTGTAACATTTTTAAACCATAAGAACACAATAACAAATCATTTTCACGTCGTATTTTCCCGTTATCAGCACTTTTTAAATCGATGTCAATGGAGTCTACCTTTTTCGGTCTTTTATTTAGTTCTCCGTAACTCTGCAATTTCGGGTTTCGTACGCGCTGTTGCGCTACTTTTTTTTCCTATATAAATAATATCTCATTTTTCACTTAAATCTTGCCGTTTCTGTATTACGAGCCTAAAACCAAAATTTGACATGTTTTGACATCGTTGTTTATCAGGTTGTCATGGCAATTTTTATTCAAATATCGTTACCGGCCTGATGTTTTTACTTCAAAATACTCCTTTCTTCTTGGCCATTTACAAGAATTTGCTTTTAATTTAAATAATTTCAAATTTAATGAGAATAATTTTCCGTTCTTAGGCCAGATCCGTCAAAAAGGGAAAATAAGCCGAACAATCGGCGAATGGGAGAGTCTGACTTGAGCTTTGATACTTGAAGCATCTCCTAAAGGCCTTTTCCGCACTGCCTCGGGATCCTGCAAGCCTCTGCCCGCTCCTTAAGTCGTCGCCTAGCCACGCCTACGCCTCCGCCTACTAGTGCGCTGTGTTTGCCTACTTCAAGCGCCGCGTGTACCTACTTCAAACGCTGCGTGCCTACTCCAGACGTTGCGTGGACCTACTCCAGACGCTGCGTGTCTATTCCGGACGCTGTGTGTGTCTACTCCGGAAGTTGTGTTTGCCTACTTCAAGCGCCGCGTATACCTACTTCAAACGCTGCGTGCCTACTCCAGACGTTGCGTGTACTTACTCCGGGTGCTGCGTGTACTTACTCCGGGCGTTGCGTGTGCCTACTCCAAGCGCTGCGTGTACCTTCTTCAGACGCTGCGTGTGCTTTCTCCAGATTCTGCGTGTACCTAGAGCAGGAGCTGTGCACCTATCATAGGCATAGCCTGTGCATACTTCGTTGCAGTATCTTTATCTTTGTTATTTTTTTTAATAATATTGTAAATCACTATCTTCATTACAACCCATTATCACCTTCATACCTTTTTTTTATAAAAGAAACTGTAAAACTTTTCAAATTTTTAAATAATTTATTTTATTTTGGTTGTTTTCGTTGTAGTTAAGTTAGGTTCTTTAGTTTTTTATTGTCGCTTCACGACAAGTCATATTGTTTCATTATATTTTCTAAGTATAAATTGAATGCAATACAATATAATACTCTTTGTTTTAGACGAAGGAAACAAAATATTCAACGAAAACAAAAGGTGATCTTGTTGTGACATAGCAGTTACATCCAGATAACCCAGAAAAAAAATCATGAACGAACATAATGGTTCTCATTATTATTATAGGAGAGGGGGCAAACGAGCATACGGTTCGCCTGATGTTAAGTGACTGACCTGAACACCAGGCGAATTGCAGTTGCGATAATAGAATCAGATTATAAATACTGATGACGCAATATGGCGCCACGGCTTAGGGTTGCCACCGAAGACTCACTGGGGATCAAGGATTTAAGTGGTTTTTTAATCTACCATGTGCTTGCTTTGACTGCAAACTTTTCTACTAGGAACAGCCTCTATTTAATAAAAAAATATGTTTATTTATTATCGCAAGTTTAATTAGGTATTTAAATGGCTAAAATCACAAAAAATCTGTCTCACAAATAAATTCCCACTCCCCTTTCTTGGACTTATGGTGTTCACTTTCCACCAAAATTATTATCAAAATTATTTCAGAAACGGTATGGTTAACCAAATAAGATAAATTAAACAAAATCAGTTATTTCCTCATTTTTTATATCTCCGGGATCTACTCCACTTTCATGTTCCGATTCATGAGACATTGCGCTATTGTCGAGACTCGTAAGTATATTTTTATAATAAGAAACGTCTTCGCAATCCCACTATTTAATGTTTTCTCAAGAGATTTTTGACATCATTTATTATGTCAGCTTTAACGGGAACTCCGACTGGTATAGTAATCAACACACCTACAGTTGCAAATTTAATTTCTATAAGACACTTTTCTGCGAAACAAATGAAAATACTGTATTCTTTCATGTTTGTGTACGCTATTGATGTTGCTGTAGTATTGTTATCTATTCTTAATAAGATCGCACAGGTACTATTTTTTTTAGAAAGAACATGATATTTATAATATAATTATGTAGCCTAAGAATGTGCTTTTAATTCAAAATAATTGATACGATATAATTATTTCACTAGCGGAATAAGGTCCCGTAGTTCTTTTAAACTCATCTTCTGCACCTCAGCCTGTTTTTCAGGCATCATTATGTATCTTAATACAAACCACCATTTTGAATCTGGATAAATAAGATCTGTTGTTGAAATTTGTTCATTGTAATAATAATTGTCATTAAGAGTACATTTAAGTAATGCTAGGAATTTCTCTCTTTCCAATAACTTTGTATACCCAACCATAAGATATAACTGAACAAACTGATGTTAAACTACCTAATCATTGTGAAAAATTTTCTAATTTTGTAATGTCTTTTTCTTTCAAAAACCTAAAAAATATTATTTTCTCCCTACCCTCCGCGACCGAAAATTGGTTGGCGGCGAAGCTAGAGACCAGATCCGCCGCTGGGGTCAGGAAAGCGGGTGCTTTCGAGCACTCGTTTTTCCTGGACCCATATCCACCGCGCATCGTAGTCGGAGTAAGGGAATCCATTACACAGGTGGAGTTGGAGGCCGTGGAGGAAGGTGCACCTAGTCTTCCTGGTGCGGCTTGCCTGATAGTCCTCCCTAAGGCGGGGAATAACCCCTGGGAAGGGTGATCGCTACCAACCTTTATCTAATTTGTCTTGTGTCATTAATTGTAAACATCATTGTAAGCTATTATTTGAAGAAAAAAATACTCCCGCTGGGTTTCTTGCTGGTTCTTCCCAGGACAGAGGTTTTTTTTTTGCGAACTAGTGGTAAATGAAAAAAGTGACTTTAAATAAGAATTGTTTATAATCTTCATTGAATAAAACAGTTTCTGTTTCTGTTTCTGCCTCTGACGCACAAAAATACATAATGAAGTTGTCATGCATGTTAGTAACTTGTGATGTCTCCGACGAAAAGCGTAGACTTTAATATTAATAATGTTTCGTAGAAAAGCGAGGAGGGAATATATCGAATTCAAAGCTCGTCAAATGGCAATGTTGACAAATTTTATTGAACAAAAATTATATTATGTCATTTACTGATTTTCAGCTCAGCTTTGCAGTTTTTTAAAGTATTGTTGATTTCAAACCTGGTGTGTCTGTCAAAAAAATTCAGTCTGTCTGTACCGCTGTACAGTTTGAAAATGTGTAATATATTTAGTCGGGTCATAAATCCTGTCAAAAACTTATTATTTGAAAATTTTGAATACTGGCTAGATGAACTTCACCAATTTTAAAAATATGACATTTGCGCTTGCGGAAAATAAAAAAGATATTATTTTTCACTCGTTTTCAAATTTGGAGTGGTCGAAGAAAGAATATAGGGTAGCGGTTATTTATTTTTATTTATTTATTTATTTATTTGCCATTACGTTACATTACGTAACATTGGTACGTCAAAATTACAATTACAATTATATAGATACAATAATATAGTTAAAATTACAAATTATACAATTACAATAATATAATTAAAATATATCTCATTTACAGTACATTATTTTATGTGTCAAAAAAGTCAGAAAATGAACATTGCATATACTCTTCTATGTTGTAAAAAGCGTGATTTAAAAAGAATGTTTTTATCACTTGTCGGAACGCATTTAGCGTTATCGCGTTGTACCACTGTGGTTACGCACCAAAAGAGATTTTCAATATTCTACAAAAACTGAAAATAACCGTACGATTTAAGCTTCAAAGATCGTATGAGGACCGGCCGACCTCGTACAGTTAGAACACCCGCGACCATCAAAGCGGTGAAGGCGCGAATCTAACGAATCCCTGTTCGTAAACAAAAAATCTTAGCTCTTCATATCGGCCTAAGCAGAATCATGATCAAAAGAGTGATCAATGAGGAGCTTATCGTAAGAAGACCGGACAATTTTGAACGATCGTTTGAAAAAAAAAATAGTCTGGATAGATCCCGCGCTTTGTTACGGCGGTGCGCGGGAAAAAACTACTGCGAAATTTTGTTTTCGGATGAAATTTTTTTTTTACATCGAAGAAAGTTATAATAAACAAAATGATAAGGTGTATACCCACAGCAGTGGAAAAGCCAGCACGCGTATTCCGAGAGTTCAACGAGCACATGATCCTTCTTCACTCATGGTTTGGCTTGGCGTCTCATATTCAGGCTTAACTGAGGTGTTTTTCTGTAAAAAAAGGTGTTAAATGAGTGCCGAGGTGTACCAAAATACCGTCTTAACAAACATAGTAGAACCTCTTTTTCAAATAATGTTCGAAAACGGACATCGGATATTCCAACAGGATCCTGCACCAGGTCATAAGGCGCGAAGCACGCAAAACTGGTTGACCGCCTATGGAATTGGCTTTATCGGACATGAAGACTGGCCCTCTTCTAGTTCAGATTTTAGCCCACTGGATTATAAGACATGGCAAAATTTGGAGGATAAAGTCTGCGCTAATCCTCATCAGAATTTGGAATCTCAAATATAAATATTAGTGTAGTGCGTGCTGCGATTGATGATTGGCCGCGTCGATTAAGGGCATGTTTTCAAAATAGAGGGGGGCATTTCGAATAATGTAAATAAAATTGTATTCTAAATTAAATTACCTTTCGTTTCACATATAACTCCTATATAATTATCAAGAAGTTTATTATTAATTTTATAAAAAGTTTTTGACAGAACTTACGACCTGATTAAGTAATATATGAATAATCCTTGGTACATTTGTTCACCAACTTCATATTCGTTTCTTTTCATTTGCAATGATATTTTTGCCTTCTTTTAGGCGTTGATCGTAAGCAGAACCAGTTACTTATGAATAACTTTTTTATGATTTAAATAAATATTTATAAAAAATTAAAAATGTGCTTTTTTTCGAAACTTTAGACTTAAATTCATCTTAAAAACCTCAGAACCCTTCAGACTGGAATACAGAAATGTATATGGTGTATTCCAGTCTGAAGATACCATATACATTGCTGCATACGGTGGCAGAAGTAGGTGAGGGTGTGGTAACTATCCACACATATTGTTCCTAAGCAGAAAAGGAGTTCTACCACCTGGTATGGTATAAATGCAATTATTCATTTAGTTTTTTTTAATAATATCACAATTTTAAAAATTACCTATGACTTGCTACTTAATTTTAAACAATTGATGTGCTTGAATAATAATCGTCAATAGATATTAGTTACATATGTGTGACATGATGTTAGGTAGATAATGTAATAAATAGAACTACAATTTACAATGGAATATGTATTCCATAAAAAGAGATATGCAGTGAAAATATTCGATTCTCGTTTATTCGACTCATTTGTGAGAGCAGCAGACCTTAAAATGACATCGTATTTAAACGCAAAACCGAATTCACTCTGATGGAAAAAGTACGCAGACATATTTGCGAAATATTTTTTGTAATTAATGTATAATCATGTTAAATAATTCAACTAAAGAATTTCGGATAAAATTTTCAGTAGTAACTCGGTTACCGCCAGTAAGCAGGATTTCTTTAGAGGGATCTGAATTATTTTTTATAAATACCAAAAAGGTTAACGGAAAAAGAAATTTTGGTTAACCGTACCTTAAGAAATAATTAAAAGCAATAACCAAAAGACTTTGATAGGCCACAGGTTTCATTTAATTTTTGACAGACATTATGTTAGACGTCTGGTCCTGCGATCGTCTATTCACACAGTTAATATAACGATTACTTTAAATCTTCTCTACAGTGGAAAAGGCCCATTTTCAGCATTGTTGTGTTTTACGCTCTTTTAATAGAATAAGGGTGACAAACGAACACATAGTCCACCTGATGGTAAGTGAATGATTGTAGACTTCTATATATATATATATATATATATATATATATATATATATATATATATATATACAGAATGGGTCCCACATATATGCAATAAATGAAACCACAAGTAATACTAGTCTGTAAAAGTGTAGAAAAATTAAATATTAAATTCAAACCCGTAAAATAAAAAAGTGAAATTTTCAAACAAAATAAATATTAAAATAAATTCTGTAAAAGTGAACACTCTGTTTAGATAACGTACCTTGACCCCTTGGAAGAGTGACAACGTTGCACGCGGGTGGCACGCCGACAAAAGACACCGCTGTCGATATGTCGCAATACCAATAGTTTGCACTGCGTGGCAACGTCGCTTTTTAATGTTCAAGGATTCATTCAAGTTCATTGAATCATTGACTTAGTGACCCAATTCTATAGAGTGTTCAAATTTGCTTAAAATTAAAACTCTACTTTTTGACCTAATTACTGGACCGATTACGTTCATTTTTTGTACATCGTCAGCAAAGGCGATAACAAGTATATGGTTTCATTTATTGCATATGTGTGGGACCCATTCTGTATATATATATATATATATATATATATATATATATATATATATATATATATATATATATATATATATATATATATATATATATATATATATATATATATATATATATTAATAATTAAAAATCGAAATACTGATGCGTCATCACCCTTTGATGGAATGCTTCAATTTTAGTAAAAGGGTCTTCGGTTCTTCAATTTCACCTTACGAAATTCAGCAACATTAAGCTACTACTTTATGCGGATATTCTGTGAGAGCTTTCTTCGTCAGTCGTGCCTACCCATTTGGACTACAATATAGCTGCATTATATTTGAAGCAGATTTTAATTCAATTTAATGAATTTTTAAAGGCAATATTATACCATTACTTTACTATAGTACTGAATGTTCTAAATTAAATTAATTTTTAATTTAAGCCTAATAATGCATTTTAGTTGCTCACAATATTATAAATTATGATATTTTTAGATAACTATATAGTCGTTAAATATTATTTATTAAAAATAATAATGCTCGGTCACAATAGGAAGTGTTAAATTGTTAAGCGTTTGTTATTGTACTCCAAGCTAATATCGAGAGCTTGAAATTTTCCATGAAGTTAGTAGTTGTAGGCTATACTCGTAAATTCACAGTTTTGAGGACTTCGCGCGTTTAATTTTAGTTGCCACGTTTTCATAATGCTTGAATAATAACAATGTATTAAGGTACAGCTTGAAGAAAGACGGTAAGATTCTCTCTTTATTTAAACAATAATAATCAATGAATATAATGACGAAACCTATATGTTAAAGTAATCAATCCAAAAATTTTAAAACCAATGATAAAGATAATGTGGCGCGTTCTGTGCTGCTCACAACTCAAAATTAAGATTTGTGAGTACGGAGGCCTTTGCCCAGGAGTAATAATATCAGTAACAGATATCTCATTTTATGACGTCAATAGAAACACCTGTTATCGGAAAAGAAATCATCCTAAATTTTCATCCTAGTAATAAAATACTATATGATTGTTAAAAATTTTTAAAAGTTTATTGGGGTATTTCCAATACTCAGTCTGTGATCGCTGTCATATTTAAGCACTATAATAATGGCTTTAATTTCTTCACTGGTAGCTTCAAGAATGGTCATGGAATTTGCAGGAGAGGGTGCATTCAAGTTAGATACGGTTCTTTGGTCATCTTTACGTTCATTAACTAGTTTATTTGCTGGGATTTTCCCAATATTAGCGAAAAAGTTGTTGATATGCTCAACAGGATTTTGAGGGGTGTCCAAAATACCCTTTGCTACGCTTGCTTTTTAGAAATATATAACATGGGTGCGTTCCATTTTTAAATTTCGAGCATCTCAAAACTTATTGAGTGACCTACGTTCAGAAGCTAGCTTAAAGGTTGTGTTATGAATAAAATAAATGAATTAAAATGATGTATAAAATACGTATACTACTACGCATAGAGACAGAGAGCCAGTATAGTGAAAAATTCCATCTTCGTTCCATAAGGACTAGGCTCCAGAATGGTAGGCCCTTAAATATACGCCGGACGTGTTGCCTGACGCTCTCTACTTAGGGCTTGAAATACTAACAAAATATGTACTAAAATATGTCCCATTTTACGATATTATTTTATAAATATCTATTGGTTGCCTTTCTTACAAAGAAATTACATTTTCACTTACGTTTAGCAGATTGTATCGTGGATACTTCTCTTTATAAGTGAGCACAAAGGTCGTTATCCTATGTTTATTGCTCTTGCGGATGCTATTGTCGTTAAAGGCATTAAAGCTTCATAATGGGAGATTCAATTTGCTGCTTAATGCACTTTACGACAACTTTGTATGTACATTTTCATTTACTTACTAGTAAATTTTATATCAGAACTGATCAAAGGTTAGAATAGAAAATGCCCGGATTGAACTTTTTTGTAGTAATCGCGACACTTCTTACTTGAAATAAAAATAATTAGAAACTTATTTTGGAATTGCTACTTAATTTACCTACAGTGAGAGAAAATTAGTCGGGCCCACCAGGGAGGGTAAATGAAATAGGTAAACTCACGGTTAGCGGCAGCGGCGATCAACTCCAACTTGGCTTCCACGATATCTTCGGATTTGGAAGGCTTCCGTCCTCCTTGACCACACTCCTACGTGATTATATAGTCTATGCACACATCTGGGTCGACCCGGCACACTCACTTACGCTATTTACAATGATTTTTATATTGGAAGGCTTAGACAAGAACATCCATTACCGATGCAGTTCGTCTTGAGTCTCGATTACAAGTGGGTATCGATCGCGTCGACTTCTTTTACAGACGCTTTTCTTGTGGGTCAACAGATGGCGCCATAAGTTGTTTTGCGATTAATTGGAAAGAAGGATGCGATAGAAAAGTAAGGAAGGCAAGCCAGTACAAGAACCGTAAAAGTTTTTTAAGTGTAAAGCTGAAATAATGCTGGAATAATATGATTTTCCAAGAATGCTCCAGCTTACACGCTTTACTCGGAAGATTTGCTTACACTGATCTGAGCACACTGAGCAGACGGGTAAGCTGATAAATTTGTATACAAGGTGATGGACATTGTGTGATTTCTTGCATGCCAGAGCGATGCGATGTGGTGATTTTCGAAATTAACCTGTACGCCAAGCGAGCGCGCGCCATGTTACACTCCCGTTCACTCGGGACCTTTTTGGCGGGAAAATTTCTAGGTTAGGAAATTTTTTGCAATATTGCAAATTTTGCTATATTTTCACTTTGAGACAATATTTATGGATAAAACTTACAGGAAGTCTTGTTGAATGTATAAACTATCGAATAAAATTATTTTTGGTTGCTAGAAATTGTAATAAAGTATATAAATTACACTGTATAGCATAATAGTAGTATAAACTTCAATTTTAGTGACAAAATTACTACTAATTTGAATTCTACACCTTTGTTTTTGTAGAAATTTATATGAAATTGTTTGGAAATATGTATATTTTATGTTTTATGTGTTTCCATTCGTTACTCATACCAAAATATTAAAATATTAAAAAATTAAAAAAAAAAAATAAAATAATATTTTATCTGTGACATTTCGAACAATATTTCTAAAATATGTTCGTGTGAATTTGAAATAAATACAACGTCATGTTATTTCAAAATATGTAGGAAAACTATTTTTACTTACATTTTACACTAAAAATAAATGAGAATTTGAAAAATAACACATTTATAACCCGCCCGCCAAAACAGGCCTTTCGGAATTTGAAGTACTTTTGGCAATTTACTTTTCACTTTTTATACCACAAATTACATATCTACGTGTTGACTATATTACAAGGAATATAAAAAAGTATAATACTTTCGTTTTTAGTCCAGACACAAATATAAAATTCTATAAAAAAGACGGACGGACCTTCATCAAAGTGACACGTGGAACGCCGGAAGTTCAGAGTGATTTCTTTTTTTTTTTTCTAAGAAACATTGCCAGGTTATGGTTTAAAATAAAAGAACATATCTTTGTCTTTGATACTAATATCTATTGCATAGTGTCTTTGGTTTTGTTTAAAACGAAAAAATAGTTTTTTCATAGGTAGACATGTTTACATAATTCTGATCTAATTCGATCACTACTTGGCGGGCGTAAGGTTGGTATTGCGCGATCGAAAGTGAGCATGGCTTGGCGTACAGGTTAATTCATATTATTTTAGTACCTCGAAGTAGGGACTTAGTCAGTAATATTTAGTCTACAGGATAAACAGCCGCCTTTTGCCAAAAACAAATTGAAGTGTGGTGATGGCAAGAGATAATCCATCACCCTATTATATTCCCGTGGATGTCATAAGAGGTGACATTTTGAAATTATCAGTAAAATCTTATAGACTCCAAATAATGGCAGTATAACCATCTCGTTACGCAAAAATTAGATGGCAGCTGTATCAAAGGTACGAGACGACTGTTGTCACGTGACGGTTAAGGTAAATACTTATTACAATAAGAGAGGCTTATGCGTAGTAGAGTAATTTTACGGGCTGATAAAGAAGAATATAAAGGAAAAACAGCAAACTAAGTTACTACTTTTAAAAGCTACTTTACGTGGTAGACCCACAATAATAAACATAAACAACATTTAAAAGTTTTGTATTATAATTAGGAAATTGTTGAAAAAATTACTTTATTGAGCGTGTTCTTGTAATGCTAAAGCATGTTCTTGTATTGCTTGCTGAGGGTGTCGATGTAATGATTGCTTTGACTATTGAGTTGCCGGAGACACATACCTGCAGTCATTCATATTATGTGGTGGCCAGGTGGTTGACTACCACAGTACTGCAGCATAATGCATAGTCCTGTATGAGGGACTAAAAATAGTATTATATATGATACAAAAGCATTAATGAAGGAAAGTGCACCTAGTCTTCCTGGTGCGGCTTGCCTGATAGTCCTCCCTAAGGCGGGGAATAACCCCTGGGAAGGGTGATCGCTACCAACCTTTATCTAATTTGTCTTGTGTCATTAATTGTAAACATCATTGTAAGCTACTATTTGAAGAAAAAAATACTCCCGCTGGGTTTCTTGCTGGTTCTTCCCAGGACAGAGGTTTTTTTTTGCGAACTAGTGGTAAATGAAAAAAGTGACTTTAAATAAGAATTGTTTATAATCTTCATTGAATAAAACAGTTTCTGTTTCTGTTTCTGCCTCTGACGCACAAAAATACATAATGAAGTTGTCATGCATGTTAGTAACTTGTGATGTCTCCGACGAAAAGCGTAGACTTTAATATTAATAATGTTTCGTAGAAAAGCGAGGAGGGAATATATCGAATTCAAAGCTCGTCAAATGGCAATGTTGACAAATTTTATTGAACAAAAATTATATTATGTCATTTACTGATTTTCAGCTCAGCTTTGCAGTTTTTTAAAGTATTGTTGATTTCAAACCTGGTGTGTCTGTCAAAAAAATTCAGTCTGTCTGTACCGCTGTACAGTTTGAAAATGTGTAATATATTTAGTCGGGTCATAAATCCTGTCAAAAACTTATTATTTGAAAATTTTGAATACTGGCTAGATGAACTTCACCAATTTTAAAAATATGACATTTGCGCTTGCGGAAAATAAAAAAGATATTATTTTTCACTCGTTTTCAAATTTGGAGTGGTCGAAGAAAGAATATAGGGTAGCGGTTATTTATTTTTATTTATTTATTTATTTATTTGCCATTACGTTACATTACGTAACATTGGTACGTCAAAATTACAATTACAATTATATAGATACAATAATATAGTTAAAATTACAAATTATACAATTACAATAATATAATTAAAATATATCTCATTTACAGTACATTATTTTATGTGTCAAAAAAGTCAGAAAATGAACATTGCATATACTCTTCTATGTTGTAAAAAGCGTGATTTAAAAAGAATGTTTTTATCACTTGTCGGAACGCATTTAGCGTTATCGCGTTGTACCACTGTGGTTACGCACCAAAAGAGATTTTCAATATTCTACAAAAACTGAAAATAACCGTACGATTTAAGCTTCAAAGATCGTATGAGGACCGGCCGACCTCGTACAGTTAGAACACCCGCGACCATCAAAGCGGTGAAGGCGCGAATCTAACGAATCCCTGTTCGTAAACAAAAAATCTTAGCTCTTCATATCGGCCTAAGCAGAATCATGATCAAAAGAGTGATCAATGAGGAGCTTATCGTAAGAAGACCGGACAATTTTGAACGATCGTTTGAAAAAAAAAATAGTCTGGATAGATCCCGCGATTTGTTACGGCGGTGCGCGGGAAAAAACTACTGCGAAATTTTGTTTTCGGATGAAATTTTTTTTTTACATCGAAGAAAGTTATAATAAACAAAATGATAAGGTGTATACCCACAGCAGTGGAAAAGCCAGCACGCGTATTCCGAGAGTTCAACGAGCACATGATCCTTCTTCACTCATGGTTTGGCTTGGCGTCTCATATTCAGGCTTAACTGAGGTGTTTTTCTGTAAAAAAAGGTGTTAAATGAGTGCCGAGGTGTACCAAAATACCGTCTTAACAAACATAGTAGAACCTCTTTTTCAAATAATGTTCGAAAACGGACATCGGATATTCCAACAGGATCCTGCACCAGGTCATAAGGCGCGAAGCACGCAAAACTGGTTGACCGCCTATGGAATTGGCTTTATCGGACATGAAGACTGGCCCTCTTCTAGTTCAGATTTTAGCCCACTGGATTATAAGACATGGCAAAATTTGGAGGATAAAGTCTGCGCTAATCCTCATCAGAATTTGGAATCTCAAATATAAATATTAGTGTAGTGCGTGCTGCGATTGATGATTGGCCGCGTCGATTAAGGGCATGTTTTCAAAATAGAGGGGGGCATTTCGAATAATGTAAATAAAATTGTATTCTAAATTAAATTACCTTTCGTTTCACATATAACTCCTATATAATTATCAAGAAGTTTATTATTAATTTTATAAAAAGTTTTTGACAGAACTTACGACCTGATTAAGTAATATATGAATAATCCTTGGTACATTTGTTCACCAACTTCATATTCGTTTCTTTTCATTTGCAATGATATTTTTGCCTTCTTTTAGGCGTTGATCGTAAGCAGAACCAGTTACTTATGAATAACTTTTTTATGATTTAAATAAATATTTATAAAAAATTAAAAATGTGCTTTTTTTCGAAACTTTAGACTTAAATTCATCTTAAAAACCTCAGAACCCTTCAGACTGGAATACAGAAATGTATATGGTGTATTCCAGTCTGAAGATACCATATACATTGCTGCATACGGTGGCAGAAGTAGGTGAGGGTGTGGTAACTATCCACACATATTGTTCCTAAGCAGAAAAGGAGTTCTACCACCTGGTATGGTATAAATGCAATTATTCATTTAGTTTTTTTTAATAATATCACAATTTTAAAAATTACCTATGACTTGCTACTTAATTTTAAACAATTGATGTGCTTGAATAATAATCGTCAATAGATATTAGTTACATATGTGTGACATGATGTTAGGTAGATAATGTAATAAATAGAACTACAATTTACAATGGAATATGTATTCCATAAAAAGAGATATGCAGTGAAAATATTCGATTCTCGTTTATTCGACTCATTTGTGAGAGCAGCAGACCTTAAAATGACATCGTATTTAAACGCAAAACCGAATTCACTCTGATGGAAAAAGTACGCAGACATATTTGCGAAATATTTTTTGTAATTAATGTATAATCATGTTAAATAATTCAACTAAAGAATTTCGGATAAAATTTTCAGTAGTAACTCGGTTACCGCCAGTAAGCAGGATTTCTTTAGAGGGATCTGAATTATTTTTTATAAATACCAAAAAGGTTAACGGAAAAAGAAATTTTGGTTAACCGTACCTTAAGAAATAATTAAAAGCAATAACCAAAAGACTTTGATAGGCCACAGGTTTCATTTAATTTTTGACAGACATTATGTTAGACGTCTGGTCCTGCGATCGTCTATTCACACAGTTAATATAACGATTACTTTAAATCTTCTCTACAGTGGAAAAGGCCCATTTTCAGCATTGTTGTGTTTTACGCTCTTTTAATAGAATAAGGGTGACAAACGAACACATAGTCCACCTGATGGTAAGTGAATGATTGTAGACTTCTATATATATATATATATATATATATATATATATATATATATATATATATATATATATATACAGAATGGGTCTCACATATATGCAATAAATGAAACCACAAGTAATACTAGTCTGTAAAAGTGTAGAAAAATTAAATATTAAATTCAAACCCGTAAAATAAAAAAGTGAAATTTTCAAACAAAATAAATATTAAAATAAATTCTGTAAAAGTGAACACTCTGTTTAGATAACGTACCTTGACCCCTTGGAAGAGTGACAACGTTGCACGCGGGTGGCACGCCGACAAAAGACACCGCTGTCGATATGTCGCAATACCAATAGTTTGCACTGCGTGGCAACGTCGCTTTTTAATGTTCAAGGATTCATTCAAGTTCATTGAATCATTGACTTAGTGACCCAATTCTATAGAGTGTTCAAATTTGCTTAAAATTAAAACTCTACTTTTTGACCTAATTACTGGACCGATTACGTTCATTTTTTGTACATCGTCAGCAAAGGCGATAACAAGTATATGGTTTCATTTATTGCATATGTGTGGGACCCATTCTGTATATATATATATATTAATAATTAAAAATCGAAATACTGATGCGTCATCACCCTTTGATGGAATGCTTCAATTTTAGTAAAAGGGTCTTCGGTTCTTCAATTTCACCTTACGAAATTCAGCAACATTAAGCTACTACTTTATGCGGATATTCTGTGAGAGCTTTCTTCGTCAGTCGTGCCTACCCATTTGGACTACAATATAGCTGCATTATATTTGAAGCAGATTTTAATTCAATTTAATGAATTTTTAAAGGCAATATTATACCATTACTTTACTATAGTACTGAATGTTCTAAATTAAATTAATTTTTAATTTAAGCCTAATAATGCATTTTAGTTGCTCACAATATTATAAATTATGATATTTTTAGATAACTATATAGTCGTTAAATATTATTTATTAAAAATAATAATGCTCGGTCACAATAGGAAGTGTTAAATTGTTAAGCGTTTGTTATTGTACTCCAAGCTAATATCGAGAGCTTGAAATTTTCCATGAAGTTAGTAGTTGTAGGCTATACTCGTAAATTCACAGTTTTGAGGACTTCGCGCGTTTAATTTTAGTTGCCACGTTTTCATAATGCTTGAATAATAACAATGTATTAAGGTACAGCTTGAAGAAAGACGGTAAGATTCTCTCTTTATTTAAACAATAATAATCAATGAATATAATGACGAAACCTATA
This sequence comes from Parnassius smintheus behrii, assembly GCA_036936625.1. Classification (NCBI taxonomy): domain Eukaryota; kingdom Metazoa; phylum Arthropoda; class Insecta; order Lepidoptera; family Papilionidae; genus Parnassius; species Parnassius smintheus. The sequence goes on from JAUPFT010000011.1 coordinate 13,351,116, forward strand.
TGTTAAAGTAATCAATCCAAAAATTTTAAAACCAATGATAAAGATAATGTGGCGCGTTCTGTGCTGCTCACAACTCAAAATTAAGATTTGTGAGTACGGAGGCCTTTGCCCAGGAGTAATAATATCAGTAACAGATATCTCATTTTATGACGTCAATAGAAACACCTGTTATCGGAAAAGAAATCATCCTAAATTTTCATCCTAGTAATAAAATACTATATGATTGTTAAAAATTTTTAAAAGTTTATTGGGGTATTTCCAATACTCAGTCTGTGATCGCTGTCATATTTAAGCACTATAATAATGGCTTTAATTTCTTCACTGGTAGCTTCAAGAATGGTCATGGAATTTGCAGGAGAGGGTGCATTCAAGTTAGATACGGTTCTTTGGTCATCTTTACGTTCATTAACTAGTTTATTTGCTGGGATTTTCCCAATATTAGCGAAAAAGTTGTTGATATGCTCAACAGGATTTTGAGGGGTGTCCAAAATACCCTTTGCTACGCTTGCTTTTTAGAAATATATAACATGGGTGCGTTCCATTTTTAAATTTCGAGCATCTCAAAACTTATTGAGTGACCTACGTTCAGAAGCTAGCTTAAAGGTTGTGTTATGAATAAAATAAATGAATTAAAATGATGTATAAAATACGTATACTACTACGCATAGAGACAGAGAGCCAGTATAGTGAAAAATTCCATCTTCGTTCCATAAGGACTAGGCTCCAGAATGGTAGGCCCTTAAATATACGCCGGACGTGTTGCCTGACGCTCTCTACTTAGGGCTTGAAATACTAACAAAATATGTACTAAAATATGTCCCATTTTACGATATTATTTTATAAATATCTATTGGTTGCCTTTCTTACAAAGAAATTACATTTTCACTTACGTTTAGCAGATTGTATCGTGGATATTTCTCTTTATAAGTGAGCACAAAGGTCGTTATCCTATGTTTATTGCTCTTGCGGATGCTATTGTCGTTAAAGGCATTAAAGCTTCATAATGGGAGATTCAATTTGCTGCTTAATGCACTTTACGACAACTTTGTATGTACATTTTCATTTACTTACTAGTAAATTTTATATCAGAACTGATCAAAGGTTAGAATAGAAAATGCCCGGATTGAACTTTTTTGTAGTAATCGCGACACTTCTTACTTGAAATAAAAATAATTAGAAACTTATTTTGGAATTGCTACTTAATTTACCTACAGTGAGAGAAAATTAGTCGGGCCCACCAGGGAGGGTAAATGAAATAGGTAAACTCACGGTTAGCGGCAGCGGCGATCAACTCCAACTTGGCTTCCACGATATCTTCGGATTTGGAAGGCTTCCGTCCTCCTTGACCACACTCCTACGTGATTATATAGTCTATGCACACATCTGGGTCGACCCGGCACACTCACTTACGCTATTTACAATGATTTTTATATTGGAAGGCTTAGACAAGAACATCCATTACCGATGCAGTTCGTCTTGAGTCTCGATTACAAGTGGGTATCGATCGCGTCGACTTCTTTTACAGACGCTTTTCTTGTGGGTCAACAGATGGCGCCATAAGTTGTTTTGCGATTAATTGGAAAGAAGGATGCGATAGAAAAGTAAGGAAGGCAAGCCAGTACAAGAACCGTAAAAGTTTTTTAAGTGTAAAGCTGAAATAATGCTGGAATAATATGATTTTCCAAGAATGCTCCAGCTTACACGCTTTACTCGGAAGATTTGCTTACACTGATCTGAGCACACTGAGCAGACGGGTAAGCTGATAAATTTGTATACAAGGTGATGGACATTGTGTGATTTCTTGCATGCCAGAGCGATGCGATGTGGTGATTTTCGAAATTAATTCATATTATTTTAGTACCTCGAAGTAGGGACTTAGTCAGTAATATTTAGTCTACAGGATAAACAGCCGCCTTTTGCCAAAAACAAATTGAAGTGTGGTGATGGCAAGAGATAATCCATCACCCTATTATATTCCCGTGGATGTCATAAGAGGTGACATTATGAAATTATCAGTAAAATCTTATAGGCTCCAAATAATGGCAGTATAACCATCTCGTTACGCAAAAATTAGATGGCAGCTGTATCAAAGGTACGAGACGACTGTTGTCACGTGACGGTTAAGGTAAATACTTATTACAATAAGAGAGGCTTATGCGTAGTAGAGTAATTTTACGGGCTGATAAAGAAGAATATAAAGGAAAAACAGCAAACTAAGTTACTACTTTTAAAAGCTACTTTACGTGGTAGACCCACAATAATAAACATAAACAACATTTAAAAGTTTTGTATTATAATTAGGAAATTGTTGAAAACATTACTTTATTGAGCGTGTTCTTGTAATGCTAAAGCATGTTCTTGTATTGCTTGCTGAGGGTGTCGATGTAATGATTGCTTTGACTATTGAGTTGCCGGAGACACATACCTGCAGTCATTCATATTATGTGGTGGCCAGGTGGTTGACTACCACAGTACTGCAGCATAATGCATAGTCCTGTATGAGGGACTAAAAATAGTATTATATATGATACAAAAGCATTAATGAAGGAAGGTGCACCTAGTCTTCCTGGTGCGGCTTGCCTGATAGTCCTCCCTAAGGCGGGGAATAACCCCTGGGAAGGGTGATCGCTACCAACCTTTATCTAATTTGTCTTGTGTCATTAATTGTAAACATCATTGTAAGCTATTATTTGAAGAAAAAAATACTCCCGCTGGGTTTCTTGCTGGTTCTTCCCAGGACAGAGGTTTTTTTTTGCGAACTAGTGGTAAATGAAAAAAGTGACTTTAAATAAGAATTGTTTATAATCTTCATTGAATAAAACAGTTTCTGTTTCTGTTTCTGCCTCTGACGCACAAAAATACATAATGAAGTTGTCATGCATGTTAGTAACTTGTGATGTCTCCGACGAAAAGCGTAGACTTTAATATTAATAATGTTTCGTAGAAAAGCGAGGAGGGAATATATCGAATTCAAAGCTCGTCAAATGGCAATGTTGACAAATTTTATTGAACAAAAATTATATTATGTCATTTACTGATTTTCAGCTCAGCTTTGCAGTTTTTTAAAGTATTGTTGATTTCAAACCTGGTGTGTCTGTCAAAAAAATTCAGTCTGTCTGTACCGCTGTACAGTTTGAAAATGTGTAATATATTTAGTCGGGTCATAAATCCTGTCAAAAACTTATTATTTGAAAATTTTGAATACTGGCTAGATGAACTTCACCAATTTTAAAAATATGACATTTGCGCTTGCGGAAAATAAAAAAGATATTATTTTTCACTCGTTTTCAAATTTGGAGTGGTCGAAGAAAGAATATAGGGTAGCGGTTATTTATTTTTATTTATTTATTTATTTATTTGCCATTACGTTACATTACGTAACATTGGTACGTCAAAATTACAATTACAATTATATAGATACAATAATATAGTTAAAATTACAAATTATACAATTACAATAATATAATTAAAATATATCTCATTTACAGTACATTATTTTATGTGTCAAAAAAGTCAGAAAATGAACATTGCATATACTCTTCTATGTTGTAAAAAGCGTGATTTAAAAAGAATGTTTTTATCACTTGTCGGAACGCATTTAGCGTTATCGCGTTGTACCACTGTGGTTACGCACCAAAAGAGATTTTCAATATTCTACAAAAACTGAAAATAACCGTACGATTTAAGCTTCAAAGATCGTATGAGGACCGGCCGACCTCGTACAGTTAGAACACCCGCGACCATCGAAGCGGTGAAGGCGCGAATCTAACGAATCCCTGTTCGTAAACAAAAAATCTTAGCTCTTCATATCGGCCTAAGCAGAATCATGATCAAAAGAGTGATCAATGAGGAGCTTATCGTAAGAAGACCGGACAATTTTGAACGATCGTTTGAAAAAAAAAATAGTCTGGATAGATCCCGCGCTTTGTTACGGCGGTGCGCGGGAAAAAACTACTGCGAAATTTTGTTTTCGGATGAAATTTTTTTTTTACATCGAAGAAAGTTATAATAAACAAAATGATAAGGTGTATACCCACAGCAGTGGAAAAGCCAGCACGCGTATTCCGAGAGTTCAACGAGCACATGATCCTTCTTCACTCATGGTTTGGCTTGGCGTCTCATATTCAGGCTTAACTGAGGTGTTTTTCTGTAAAAAAAGGTGTTAAATGAGTGCCGAGGTGTACCAAAATACCGTTTTAACAAACATAGTAGAACCTCTTTTTCAAATAATGTTCGAAAACGGACATCGGATATTCCAACAGGATCCTGCACCAGGTCATAAGGCGCGAAGCACGCAAAACTGGTTGACCGCCTATGGAATTGGCTTTATCGGACATGAAGACTGGCCCTCTTCTAGTTCAGATTTTAGCCCACTGGATTATAAGACATGGCAAAATTTGGAGGATAAAGTCTGCGCTAATCCTCATCAGAATTTGGAATCTCAAATATAAATATTAGTGTAGTGCGTGCTGCGATTGATGATTGGCCGCGTCGATTAAGGGCATGTTTTCAAAATAGAGGGGGGCATTTCGAATAATGTAAATAAAATTGTATTCTAAATTAAATTACCTTTCGTTTCACATATAACTCCTATATAATTATCAAGAAGTTTATTATTAATTTTATAAAAAGTTTTTGACAGAACTTACGACCTGATTAAGTAATATATGAATAATCCTTGGTACATTTGTTCACCAACTTCATATTCGTTTCTTTTCATTTGCAATGATATTTTTGCCTTCTTTTAGGCGTTGATCGTTAGCAGAACCAGTTACTTATGAATAACTTTTTTATGATTTAAATAAATATTTATAAAAAATTAAAAATGTGCTTTTTTTCGAAACTTTAGACTTAAATTCATCTTAAAAACCTCAGAACCCTTCAGACTGGAATACAGAAATGTATATGGTGTATTCCAGTCTGAAGATACCATATACATTGCTGCATACGGTGGCAGAAGTAGGTGAGGGTGTGGTAACTATCCACACATATTGTTCCTAAGCAGAAAAGGAGTTCTACCACCTGGTATGGTATAAATGCAATTATTCATTTAGTTTTTTTTAATAATATCACAATTTTAAAAATTACCTATGACTTGCTACTTAATTTTAAACAATTGATGTGCTTGAATAATAATCGTCAATAGATATTAGTTACATATGTGTGACATGATGTTAGGTAGATAATGTAATAAATAGAACTACAATTTACAATGGAATATGTATTCCATAAAAAGAGATATGCAGTGAAAATATTCGATTCTCGTTTATTCGACTCATTTGTGAGAGCAGCAGACCTTAAAATGACATCGTATTTAAACGCAAAACCGAATTCACTCTGATGGAAAAAGTACGCAGACATATTTGCGAAATATTTTTTGTAATTAATGTATAATCATGTTAAATAATTCAACTAAAGAATTTCGGATAAAATTTTCAGTAGTAACTCGGTTACCGCCAGTAAGCAGGATTTCTTTAGAGGGATCTGAATTATTTTTTATAAATACCAAAAAGGTTAACGGAAAAAGAAATTTTGGTTAACCGTACCTTAAGAAATAATTAAAAGCAATAACCAAAAGACTTTGATAGGCCACAGGTTTCATTTAATTTTTGACAGACATTATGTTAGACGTCTGGTCCTGCGATCGTCTATTCACACAGTTAATATAACGATTACTTTAAATCTTCTCTACAGTGGAAAAGGCCCATTTTCAGCATTGTTGTGTTTTACGCTCTTTTAATAGAATAAGGGTGACAAACGAACACATAGTCCACCTGATGGTAAGTGAATGATTGTAGACTTCTATATATATATATATATATATATATATATATATATATATATATATATATATATATATATATATATATATACAGAATGGGTCTCACATATATGCAATAAATGAAACCACAAGTAATACTAGTCTGTAAAAGTGTAGAAAAATTAAATATTAAATTCAAACCCGTAAAATAAAAAAGTGAAATTTTCAAACAAAATAAATATTAAAATAAATTCTGTAAAAGTGAACACTCTGTTTAGATAACGTACCTTGACCCCTTGGAAGAGTGACAACGTTGCACGCGGGTGGCACGCCGACAAAAGACACCGCTGTCGATATGTCGCAATACCAATAGTTTGCACTGCGTGGCAACGTCGCTTTTTAATGTTCAAGGATTCATTCAAGTTCATTGAATCATTGACTTAGTGACCCAATTCTATAGAGTGTTCAAATTTGCTTAAAATTAAAACTCTACTTTTTGACCTAATTACTGGACCGATTACGTTCATTTTTTGTACATCGTCAGCAAAGGCGATAACAAGTATATGGTTTCATTTATTGCATATGTGTGGGACCCATTCTGTATATATATATATATATATATATATATATATATATATATATATATATATTAATAATTAAAAATCGAAATACTGATGCGTCATCACCCTTTGATGGAATGCTTCAATTTTAGTAAAAGGGTCTTCGGTTCTTCAATTTCACCTTACGAAATTCAGCAACATTAAGCTACTACTTTATGCGGATATTCTGTGAGAGCTTTCTTCGTCAGTCGTGCCTACCCATTTGGACTACAATATAGCTGCATTATATTTGAAGCAGATTTTAATTCAATTTAATGAATTTTTAAAGGCAATATTATACCATTACTTTACTATAGTACTGAATGTTCTAAATTAAATTAATTTTTAATTTAAGCCTAATAATGCATTTTAGTTGCTCACAATATTATAAATTATGATATTTTTAGATAACTATATAGTCGTTAAATATTATTTATTAAAAATAATAATGCTCGGTCACAATAGGAAGTGTTAAATTGTTAAGCGTTTGTTATTGTACTCCAAGCTAATATCGAGAGCTTGAAATTTTCCATGAAGTTAGTAGTTGTAGGCTATACTCGTAAATTCACAGTTTTGAGGACTTCGCGCGTTTAATTTTAGTTGCCACGTTTTCATAATGCTTGAATAATAACAATGTATTAAGGTACAGCTTGAAGAAAGACGGTAAGATTCTCTCTTTATTTAAACAATAATAATCAATGAATATAATGACGAAACCTATATGTTAAAGTAATCAATCCAAAAATTTTAAAACCAATGATAAAGATAATGTGGCGCGTTCTGTGCTGCTCACAACTCAAAATTAAGATTTGTGAGTACGGAGGACTTTGCCCAGGAGTAATAATATCAGTAACAGATATCTCATTTTATGACGTCAATAGAAACACCTGTTATCGGAAAAGAAATCATCCTAAATTTTCATCCTAGTAATAAAATACTATATGATTGTTAAAAATTTTTAAAAGTTTATTGGGGTATTTCCAATACTCAGTCTGTGATCGCTGTCATATTTAAGCACTATAATAATGGCTTTAATTTCTTCACTGGTAGCTTCAAGAATGGTCATGGAATTTGCAGGAGAGGGTGCATTCAAGTTAGATACGGTTCTTTGGTCATCTTTACGTTCATTAACTAGTTTATTTGCTGGGATTTTCCCAATATTAGCGAAAAAGTTGTTGATATGCTCAACAGGATTTTGAGGGGTGTCCAAAATACCCTTTGCTACGCTTGCTTTTTAGAAATATATAACATGGGTGCGTTCCATTTTTAAATTTCGAGCATCTCAAAACTTATTGAGTGACCTACGTTCAGAAGCTAGCTTAAAGGTTGTGTTATGAATAAAATAAATGAATTAAAATGATGTATAAAATACGTATACTACTACGCATAGAGACAGAGAGCCAGTATAGTGAAAAATTCCATCTTCGTTCCATAAGGACTAGGCTCCAGAATGGTAGGCCCTTAAATATACGCCGGACGTGTTGCCTGACGCTCTCTACTTAGGGCTTGAAATACTAACAAAATATGTACTAAAATATGTCCCATTTTACGATATTATTTTATAAATATCTATTGGTTGCCTTTCTTACAAAGAAATTACATTTTCACTTACGTTTAGCAGATTGTATCGTGGATACTTCTCTTTATAAGTGAGCACAAAGGTCGTTATCCTATGTTTATTGCTCTTGCGGATGCTATTGTCGTTAAAGGCATTAAAGCTTCATAATGGGAGATTCAATTTGCTGCTTAATGCACTTTACGACAACTTTGTATGTACATTTTCATTTACTTACTAGTAAATTTTATATCAGAACTGATCAAAGGTTAGAATAGAAAATGCCCGGATTGAACTTTTTTGTAGTAATCGCGACACTTCTTACTTGAAATAAAAATAATTAGAAACTTATTTTGGAATTGCTACTTAATTTATCTACAGTGAGAGAAAATTAGTCGGGCCCACCAGGGAGGGTAAATGAAATAGGTAAACTCACGGTTAGCGGCAGCGGCGATCAACTCCAACTTGGCTTCCACGATATCTTCGGATTTGGAAGGCTTCCGTCCTCCTTGACCACACTCCTACGTGATTATATAGTCTATGCACACATCTGGGTCGACCCGGCACACTCACTTACGCTATTTACAATGATTTTTATATTGGAAGGCTTAGACAAGAACATCCATTACCGATGCAGTTCGTCTTGAGTCTCGATTACAAGTGGGTATCGATCGCGTCGACTTCTTTTACAGACGCTTTTCTTGTGGGTCAACAGATGGCGCCATAAGTTGTTTTGCGATTAATTGGAAAGAAGGATGCGATAGAAAAGTAAGGAAGGCAAGCCAGTACAAGAACCGTAAAAGTTTTTTAAGTGTAAAGCTGAAATAATGCTGGAATAATATGATTTTCCAAGAATGCTCCAGCTTACACGCTTTACTCGGAAGATTTGCTTACACTGATCTGAGCACACTGAGCAGACGGGTAAGCTGATAAATTTGTATACAAGGTGATGGACATTGTGTGATTTCTTGCATGCCAGAGCGATGCGATGTGGTGATTTTCGAAATTAATTCATATTATTTTAGTACCTCGAAGTAGGGACTTAGTCAGTAATATTTAGTCTACAGGATAAACAGCCGCCTTTTGCCAAAAACAAATTGAAGTGTGGTGATGGCAAGAGATAATCCATCACCCTATTATATTCCCGTGGATGTCATAAGAGGTGACATTTTGAAATTATCAGTAAAATCTTATAGACTCCAAATAATGGCAGTATAACCATCTCGTTACGCAAAAATTAGATGGCAGCTGTATCAAAGGTACGAGACGACTGTTGTCACGTGACGGTTAAGGTAAATACTTATTACAATAAGAGAGGCTTATGCGTAGTAGAGTAATTTTACGGGCTGATAAAGAAGAATATAAAGGAAAAACAGCAAACTAAGTTACTACTTTTAAAAGCTACTTTACGTGGTAGACCCACAATAATAAACATAAACAACATTTAAAAGTTTTGTATTATAATTAGGAAATTGTTGAAAAAATTACTTTATTGAGCGTGTTCTTGTAATGCTAAAGCATGTTCTTGTATTGCTTGCTGAGGGTGTCGATGTAATGATTGCTTTGACTATTGAGTTGCCGGAGACACATACCTGCAGTCATTCATATTATGTGGTGGCCAGGTGGTTGACTACCACAGTACTGCAGCATAATGCATAGTCCTGTATGAGGGACTAAAAATAGTATTATATATGATACAAAAGCATTAATCTAGAAGGTCTTTAAGATGCATTAGCATTATAATAGCAGAATTGTGACTTGAAGTCCCAAATATAAAAGACATAAGATAGTAAAGTCTATGAATAAAGTAAGTATGTTAAAGGTTTCAAATATGTTTCAAGTATGTATATATTATACGTGGTAGAGCCATGCTGCAGTTATATTAGTAGTAAAGTTGTAGCACGAATGGGTCGGCTCGACCGGGGAAGGACCACGCTCTCACAGAATACCAGCGTGAAATAATAGCTTAATGATGCTGTATTTCGTATGGTGAGTGTAGAGAACCGGAGACCCTTTTTACTGGAAACGAGGCATTCCATCTTAGTCCTCACGGGTGACAACGCATCTGCATTTTGATTCGTAATCAAGGATAGATGTAGATGTCTATGGGCCACAGCAACCACTTACCATCAGGTGGACTGTGTGCTCGTTTGTCACCCTATCCTACAAAAAAAAATGTAAAAATATTACATTGATGGAAGTGGACTTGAAAAGAATTATTATAGTGGTGTGTAGATTGCTTTAGTATCTGAGACCGAGGTAAGGTTAAACCGATATGTCCTAGACATGTCATCTTAGTGCCAGTGGTAAGTGACTTTGTTATAGTGGTACGACTTGTCTGTGGACTTTACTACTGATTGTGAGAATTGTGCCATTATACGTCGTTCTTAAGAGCCGTGGTAGCTCAGATGGTTAGCGCTCGCTGTAAATTTCACAATACGCGAGCAAACCGGGTTCGATCCCGATCGGCACCAATGAAATTGTTAATTGCAATTTTAAGTGCAGATTTACCACGTGCTCGGCGATGAAGGAAAACATCGTGAGGAAACCTGCATGTCTGAGAAATAAGAAAAAAATATTTCGAAGACATGTGAAGTTCGCCAACACGCATGGGGGCAGCGCGGCGGACTATTTCTTGCCCTAAAACCCTCTCAGAAATGAGAGGAGGCCTGTGCCCAGCAGTGGGACGTATATAGACTGTAACTTTACTTTACTATTACGTCGTTCTTTCGGGTTGGGGAGAGTGTTTGGTAGCACGTTTAATAGCTATATTATACGTCGATTTTTGGTTGCTGGCTTCTTAGTAGCGTGCTACAATGATACATTGCTGCAATTTTTAATATGACAACAATACCAATTTTGTTGCCACAGTCGATAGGGATCATATGTACGTGTTGTGAGGGGGACTACCCATTTGAAAATTGCATTGATGCTGACTGCTACTTACAGTATTGCGTCTTGTGATTAATCTGCGGATGTACTGCACCTGATTCGATGCATTTTGTGGTTCTGGTCGATGAAAGTATGCGGGTGGGGATATGTGTTGGGATCGTGGGAGGGACCTTGGGATGGCGTAAGCCCGACGATAGTCGTATTGATGCATGTTGCGTTTTGCGGCATTGAGTCTCTGTGATGATTGTTTGGTGGGTCGCTATTCGCAAAAGCACTTTTTGCGTCTTGGTTTAACTCACACCTAAGTAGCTTTGCCCAATTCGGGTACCTTAATGACCATGTGACACCATTCCATTGAGGTGATCATTAGAGCTATGACTCGCTCTGCGGCGAGAACCGCGCTGATCAAGCAACTCGTGGTAATGCCTTACATTTACGTCGCGTCTACAGGAGCGATGGTCTGGTAGATAGTGACGCTCACGGAGAGCTTTTATAGGCAGTGTGATTATTATTCGACCTATTGCCTAACCCGTGTAACGTAAATTCACTGTCGTTGGATTTAACCGTATTCTGTATGGTGTTTACACGCATTGACACGCATTGATTAATGTTTTAGCTTACGCAATACCAAGGGACCAAGTCCTCTTTTACTGATTCACCATTATTTTGCTGTGGACTACGGTCCAGTTTTCATCTTAACGTCGCTCTTCGGGGGGAGTGCATTGGTTGGTTGACGTTCACCGCACACGGTGTATGTGGAGTCATGTGCCTCTTCAACATTTTTTTTACTTGGCGCAGCGAAGCCCTTGTATCGGGTATTTCATATAAATATTGTGAGCCTTTTCCAAAGGGAAATGGATTAATAGATAAGGAATTGATCGATGTAAAGCTGATATAGGTAAAATAGGGACGATTTAAAATTCTTAATTTTTTCGTCAACGAGGTCCTTTTGGCTTAAAATAATTATAAGGCACTACAAACGGCTTTAGATTACTCTAGTGAATATTCATTCTTCCAAGAGACACCTAAAAAGTTACTATGCAAACACAACGTAAAAAAGGGTCTTAACTAAGACTATCACGCCATCAATTTATTGAACGGCCTATACTAAATCTTTACAAAGATCCTTGAGATAGATCAATATATTTGGTTACTGGATTACATATATTTTTTTATATTTTAGTAGACGGTCATTTATTTATTATAATAAAGATATATTTATTATTATACACATATGAGTTTAATCTGTCTGACTGTCGGTCTATCTATCTGTCTGTATTTCTGCCTGTCCGGGAATTCCTGAACTCATTGTAATGATACTTTACTAACATATAGAGAGCAATGTCAAGAGTAATCTAGGCTATTTATCCGCAAAATTTTAATGAAATTGATTGTCTTTAATAATCTTCTTAAATCTAAAATAATGAGTCGTCATTATTTTCAATAAAGTGTGAGATTTGTACAATAATTAATTACTTACTTACTTACTTATCGTCATGCACAATCCCTAACGGGGTAGCCAGAGAGAACAGATCGCCAAGTGTCACGATCCTTACATACCTCTTTCGCTTCTTTCAGGTTCATTAACTTCTTCATACATGCACGTCTAGGTATCCGAGTACTCTTGACCCTCCCCTCTTCGAGCAATTTGCTCACATGGTCTTCGAAAGTTAGTCTCGGTCTACCTCGACACCTTTTAATATTTACTTTCGCTCTATATATTTTCTTCACCATTCGGTCTTCACTCATTCGTTCAACGTGCCCAAACCATTGGAGTACGCCCCTATCAATTTTTGTGATAAGGTCATCTTTCAATCCTGCCATATTGCGAATCTCTTCGTTTCGCTTTCGGTCGGCTATGCTAACGCCACACATTTTACGAAGAGATCGCATCTCCACTGCATTCAACTTGCTTTTATGCTTCTTCTGGCATACCCAGGTTTCGCTGCCATATAACAAAGTCGGTACCAACACTGCGTTATGTATTGCAAGGCGTGCACTTTTCACCACGCCTTGCCTTTTTACTAATGCATTCAGGGCACCATTGACTTTGTTTCCGGCAGCGACACGCCTATCCACATCTAAATCACATCTTCCATCCCGGCTGAAAGCACTCCCCAAGTATACAATTTCATTTACCTGTTCTAGACATTCCTGATTTACCCATATTTCACATTTCGTTCTCTCTTCGTCCTTTTCAAATACCATTGACACAAATAACTTATACATTGTTTCTTTACTACATCATAACACGACACTAGCACAACGACTAACTATTAATAACATTAAAGAAGCATTAGGGACTAATAATGTGCAAATATGAGAAATTGGAGCAATGCTAGGCAATTTAAAACTTAACAATTTCACTGTCCGGTTCCCAGACACAATAGGGCAACAGCAATAACCCATACCTTGGTCACGAGACAGGGAACGTCTTAAGATTGTATGAAGATAACACAGAACATTGTTTTAATATGTAAGGGCTCATTATGTGGACTATTTGCACATTCGTCAAAATGAGCACTGAGTCCATATAATGGATAAATGTTGTAAGCACATAGATACCCTAATCTACTTTAAAATTTTTACGTGGTAGAGCCATGCTGCAGTTATATAAGAAGTTTAGTTGTAGCACGAATGGGTCGGCTCGACTGGCGAAGGACCACGCTCTAACAGAATACCAGCGTAAAATAGTAGCTTCATACTGCTGTATTTCATATGGTGAGTGTAACCGGAGAAACTTTTTACTGGAAACGAGGCATTCCATCTTAGTCCTCACGGGTGACAACGCATCTGCATTTTGATTCGTAATCGAGGATAGATATAGATGTCTATGGGCCACAGCAAACACCATCAGATGGACTGTGTGCTTGTTTGTCACCCCATCCTATAAAAAATAAAAAAATGCATCAAAATGCAGATGTCACCTCTGAGAACTTGTTACCAATGTAAAAGGTCAGAAGGATAGATAGCAGTGTTATGCTGCCGTTTAACGCTTGTATTTCGGGAGGGTAAAATCGTTCTCCGAACTGACCCACTCACATCTTTCCCCATAGCGCAGCTGCAGCGTGATTCTAATAGACCTTCTTCTTCCAACTTTTTGATCTGCAATTTTACTATCACTAATAATCAAATAGATGCTTTAGTTATTTTGTATAAGAGTGACTAGCTAGCTCACTGTCCATCTGATAATATGTGGATGCTGTGGTCCATAAACATTGAACACCTTCACTAGATTAAAAATCAAAACGCAGATGTGTTGACCTCTGAAAAATAAAATAAAATGCCTCGATTTCAGTAAAAAGCGTCTCCAATAGTTATATAATGAATTTCACGAAAACAATAACACGGAGCAAAATAACTGTGACACAAATGACACATGAAGGCTATAAAATAATCCAATTACTTTTCCAATCCCGAGGTGCGTTGTTTGTTATACGAGTATACGCTGTGATGGAAATGACATGACTTACTCAAACACATTTCGTTTTGTGAGACTTCGTAAACAAAACTTATTACTTGCTAACTTACGCACATATGTATAGTTGTTGAGTTAACACATTTTTGATATTTTCAATTTTAATTTTTCAATTTCAATTCAATTCAATTTGAGATTGTAATTTTGGAAAATGGATTTATCAAATGGATTAGTCAAGAGATTTTTTATCCGGCTACAGAAATAAGTCTATGTAGGGTAATTTGGCAATAACCAGCCGAATTCGCAGAGAAGGTTCATAATAAGTAATATAGACAAATGGTGACAAAAAGTTAATAAAAAAATAATCCTAATCATTCTGTAATTTTTATATTTTAAATTCAAAATGCGTGATAATGCATTATTTTAACCGATTTTACTGCGCACGCATACATTCGTAAGGGTCAATCGGTAGGCAAACACGTTGTTGCCCATAAATCATATTCAATTTGGGATAATTTCAAATAAAAGTAGAATCATTTACTCATATTGTCAAAAACTCTAACCAACTTAATTTTTAAACTATAAAATAATGATATAATCAACGCTATATCATTATTTTATAGTTTTTTAAACCTATGTTTAAAATTTGGCTAGTCTGAAAAAATTACCCTGTATAGACTAACCCAATATTTTATCGTAAATAATGCGACTAATATGAACGTACGAATAATACGACACTTAAAGTGTCGTATTATTTTTAACATCGAATTTTCACGAATCTAAAAATTAAAAGCCAAATACATATTATAAAAGGTTTTATAAAAATCTTCATGGAAATAATTAATTTATTCTGATTTTAAACCTACAGATAAACGGTTCAATTTCTTAGAAAATAAGCCCTAATGTTAGGTTAATGTTGTAAAAATCAGAGCTCATGCGTACCCTCAATGTACCTACCTACGACCTACCTTAATTTTCTGCTAAGGTGTGCAAATTTTTGGCGCTAAGTAGTCTTTATCTCAAACAATCAACATAAATCTTTCCGTGCGAAAATCATGAAGTGCCAAATGACCTGAAACTTTTAAAGTTTAACCCTCAAATTTATATATGGTCATAGTAAATGAAATCTTTTTTTATAGGAGAGGAGGCAAACGAGCATGCGGCTCACCTGATGGTTAGTGACTACCGCCGCCCATGAACTACTGCAACATCAGGGGAATTGCAGATGCATTGCCAGCCTTCTCACATGCAGAAGGCTCTTTTCTTGAAGTTCCGTGCAAGTCCAAAAAGTAAATGCAATTAACCTCTCAACCCCCAAACGGTCTCATGAGATCGCGGCCATATTCCGTCAAATCCCTAGCAGTCTCATGAGGTCGCACCCACCCACAGCACTTTAACCCATAAAAACTTATATATAGAGACTACTTTTCTATGACGAAGTTTGGCATTATATAATCAATATAAAATACTATATCTACGTTTATTTCGTACGCCATTTTCGCCTGAATGTTACTGTGTTGATTTTTGGATTTTCCTAGTGTTTTATTATAAAATTGTAAAAAGTTTTTGTGTGAATATAATTTATCCTTTTACGTAAATAATTTCGAGTAATATATATTGAAATAATTGTGATTTTCACGCTGCCGACATTCCCTTGGTATATTTTTTTTTGTTATCAAAATACAATAAAATCTCTTTGTAATGAGGTAAAACCTGACTTTTGTTTAGACTACAAGATTGAAAATTTTGTATAGATTTTATAATGCTAAACTTCTTCATAGAAAAGTAGTCTCTAAATATAAGTTTGAATGGTTTTAAGTGCTGTGTGTGGGTGCGGTCGCTTACGAGCGCTCGGGATTTGTCGGGCGCGTGGGACTGCACGGGATTTAATGGCGCTTGAGCGGTTAAATACGCAAAGAAAAGCAATACCTTTTTGCAGTGCCAATGAGTCAAGTCGATCGGAAAGAGCTCGGTCGCCAACGATTTAAACGGCTCTGCTCTGTATGCGATCAAATGGAAGCAGCTGGCACTGGGGAGCCCAAGCCCAAAGGTGGGAACAGTATTCCATATGCGGCCGAACCTGTGGCTTGTTAAGTTACAGCTGGCAAGAAATGTTGTCCCGCTCTGCTGAGTACCACGAGCTGTTAAGTGGCCTATCTTCCGAGTGACCACGAAACTGCACGTCACTCGATATGTCGACGCCGAGGATTCCAATGCTGGCTAAGGCAATAAGGGGAGTGCCTTAAAACGTCGTAAACGCGAAAGATTATATCTTTTGGGGATTGAACTGAACTAGATTAAGTCGCCCCCAGTTCGAGATTTTGTTTAACAAAGTCTCGACTTCCGACACAAGTTTGTCCCAGTACTTGGAGAAATATTGGCACGCAATAGAGCATAGCAGTGAATGTTGCCGGTTTGCAACACCTTGATGCTCCGATCTGCAAGAAAACTGGTGATCAAATTTCACAATTTCTTGGGAAGCCCGTAGGAAGGAAGCTTCGTGAGAAGCGCTGTGTGCCAAACCCGATCAAAGCCTTTCGCTACGTTCAAACTAATGACCAACGCCTCCCCCTTGGACTCTACTGCCTCCGCCCACCTACGTTGACGATCCAGGGAGAGAAGTACTCTGTACACCGTGTGAGAACTGTGTAAGCAGCACATCCTGCATGGAACACTCACACTGCGGGATGGCCGGCGGTTTGTTGCCCCCGTTATCGAGAGTCGAGCTGTACGCAAAGAGAGAGCCCAGTAAATTGGCTTTGTCCTTTACAGAGATGGGAGAGATGGTTGGCAGCAGTTCCCATCGATAGCCTTAGCGTGAGACCAGAATGCACGTATTCCCGAAAGAAGTCGAACTAGTTTCTCGCCAATTCGGCCGATATGCTCTGACTTTACCTTGGCAAAGATATTTTTGAAGTACCTGCAGTCGGAATTATATTTATTTTAAGAGCGCTGGTATTTGCATCTCGAGATGTCGATGCGTTAGCGGAGGCCTCTTCTTGCATATGACCTTAAATATTGTCTAGTAATTACGTCAAAAATTTCCATAATCCATAAGCACTCACGTCTGTCACCAGAGGGTAGTCAGAGACTACGGACTTCCATTCGGCACGATCGTGACACTCCTCTCTCGCCTCCTTTACATCCATATATCTACGCACACACGGTCGTTGGTTGAGGGTACTCCTAATCTGGCCCATTATAAATATATCACCAATTTGGTAGATAAACCTCCGTGTAGAGCGTGTCTTATCGACTCTACCGTTTATTTCTACAATATAAATTTTTTTTGTCATTCTTTCCTCAATAATTATTTCCACATGACCGAACCACCGAAGCATTCCTTTCTTAAACCTGGTCACAACATCACTTTGTAAACCACACTTTTCTCTAAGCACACAATTTCTCACTCTGTCATTCAGATTAAGTCAAAAATTTCATACCCTACTTTCCCATCCATAGGTTAGATTCTTTCATCTAAGGTTTAGATTTTTTCTTCAAATTTGTATGAAGTTTAATCACTTATATAATATAAAAAACAATAATTAAAATTGGGAAACGAAGATACTGCTAAAAAAACAAACAGAGAAATAATTTAACTATTTGTTATTGTATATATTATCATTTGTTGAGAACCTCACTTTTTCTAAAAATGCAGAGATCAAAATTTTTAAAAGAATAAAAATAATTTGCTGTCAAGTATGTTATTTTATAACGCAAATGTTAGATTAAGCCAAATGTCAGTCCTCTAAATCAAGGCTAGGTTCGTTGTTTGATGTTTTAAAAAATACCTGCGGATAACCAGCCCTTTTTTTTCAAATATAGTGAGCAATAAAATATTTATCTCATGCGAGTTTTGGTCTGTTGTCTTTAGTGAAATATAATCTACAACACTAAACATAAAGTCCTAAAATAAAGATAAAATTCTTACAGCTGAAGTCATTATATATATATATATATATATATATATATATATATATATATATATATATATCATCATCATCATCATCATTACAGCCCTTCACAAGTCCACTGCTGAACATAAGCCTCCCCCAAGTAATGCCACAAAGCACGGTCCGGAGCCACCTGCATCCATCGACTTCCTGCATATCTTACCAGGTCGTCACTCCATCTAGTGGGGGGTCGCCCTATATCGGTTCTTCGAGCTACATATATGGCCGGCCCATTGCCATTTCAGATAACTAATCCGTTGGGCTATGTCGGTCACTCTGGTTTTACTGCGGATCCTTTCTGAGTCTATCACGCAGAGAAACTCCGAGCATAGCCCACTCCATAGCTCGCTGAGCGACCTTGAGCGTCCTCATACGGCCAGCAGTGAAGAACCACGTTTCAGATCCGTAAGTCATCACTGGCAACACGCACTGGTTGTACAATCTAGTTTTTAGAGACTGACGAGAAGATATGTCGTAATTTCCCGAACGCTGCCCAGCCGAGTTGAATCCGTCGATTGACCTCTCGGTCGAAGTTGGACTTACCTAGTCGGACTATTTGTCCCAGGTAAACGTACTCGTCAACACTTTCGAGCATAGTGCTCCCAACAACTACCGGCATTTTTTTATAGGATAGGGTGACAAACGAGCACACAGTCCACCTGATGGTAAATGGTTGCTGCGGCCCATAGACATCTACATCTGTCTTCGATTACAAATCAAAATGTAGATGCGCTGTCACCCTTGAGGGCTAAGATGGAATGCCTCGTTTCCAGTAAAAAGGGTATCCGGTTCTCTACACTCACCATACGAAACACGGCAGCATCAAGCTACTATTTCACGCTGGTATTCTGTGAGAGCGTGGTCCTTCCCCGGTCGAGCCGACCCATTCGTGCTACAACTTTACTACTAATATAACTGCAGCATGGCTCTACCACGTAAAAAAGGCATAGGTGTGACATGGACATTAAACATGATCTTTGTTTTGTCCATGTTCATCTTAAGACCTATCCGTTGGGAGGCACTATTGAGGTCATTGAGCATAGTGCTTAAGTACTCCAGCGATTCTGCCATAACGGCTATATCGTCAGCAAATCGAAGGTGAGTGATGTACTCGCCATTGATGTTAATACCGTATCCTTTCCAGTCCAGTAGCTTGAAAACGTCTTCCAAAGCAGCGGTGAAGAGTTTCGGGGATATAACGTCACCCTGTCTTACACCTCTCAGCAGTTGGATAGGTTTCGAGCTCTGGTTCTGTACTCGGATAGCCATCGTAGCCCTACTGTACAAACACTTCAGCACTTCGATATACCGACAGTCAACTTGGCACCGCTGAAGGGACTGCAGCATCGCCCAAATTTCGACGGAATCAAAGGCTTTCTCATAGTCCACATACGCCAGGCAAAGTGGCAAATTGTACTCTTCAGTCTTCTGTACAATCTGCCGCAGGGTATGTATGTGGTCTATGGTACTGAAGTCTTTTCGGAAACCGGCTTTTTCGGGAGGCTGGAAGTCGTCGAGTCTGCGTGCGAGACGATTCGTAATGACTCTCGAAAACAGCACGTAGACGCGGCTCAGAAGGGAAATCGGTCTGTAGTTCTTCAAGAGAGCGTTGTCGCCTTTCTTAAAGAACAAGACCACCGCACTTCTGCTCCACGCCTCTGGAGTAGTGCCACCATGGAGGACGGAATTGAAGAGCTTCTGAAAGGCTTCAAGTACCGGTGTTCCACCTGCTTTCAGAAGCTCCGCTGTAATTCCATCCTCGCCTGGGGCACTGCCGTTTTTAAGGTGTTGGAGAGCCATTCTAATCTCGCTTAGACTTACGTCCGGGATATTATCGGTATAGTGTCGGATAAGACTTGCTCTTGGATAGTTACTCACACTTGCGTGTGGCTCCAACGATGATGTGTACAGCTGACCATAGAACCTCTTAATCTCACTCAAAATCTCAGGTGTCTCGGAAACGATGCTGCCACACTCAGTCTTCAGCTTTGACAGTTGGCTCTTACGGGCAGACAGATCTCTGGCAAAGACTTTGGAGCCCTGGTTCCGCTCGATCGCTTCTTTAATACGAGCAGTATTAAAGTTGCGTAAGTCTCGCCGCATGCATTTGGAGATCTGTCTGTTCAGTTGCATGTATTCTGCTAAATCTGTTGACGATTGCAGCTTCATCTCCCATCTAACAGCCATGAGATTAAGAGTGTGATTGGAGAGTTTTTGTGTTCTTCTGCGTTGGGTCTTGCAGAACTTAGCTCCGACCGCATGGATAGTTTCCACGAGCTTGTCATTCATATCGTCCACCGCATTGCAATCTTGTAGGCACTGAAAGCGGTTGTGTAACTCGAGCCGAAAGTTTTCGGGATTCTGGATTAGAGCACGAGGGGGACGGAGCGTTGACTTCACTAGACGAGACCTCTCCAACTTAACGTTTAGGTTCAGTGTGCCTCTAACCATTCGGTGATCGCTGCCAGTTTTCACCTTTGCGATCACTGAGACATCACTGAACAGTTGGCGTCTGGTCGTCATAATGAAGTCAATCTCATTTTTTGTCGAACCGTCGGGGCTCGACCCGGTCCACTTCCTGTGTCGCAACTTGTCTATCTCTTCTTCCAGATCCAGGATCTTCTCATCAGTCCTCAGTGTGCGTGCGTTAAATGTTGCCAGGTCGAGTCGTCGTAGGTGGCAACCGAACCTTCACCGGAGATTCTTAGCACCCCCTGCCCCGCCGTTACCATGGTCGCCACCGTAGCCAGGTATAGCGTAACCCCTGGGACTGGGGGTCGTCTATTTGTGTAATTGTTCATGGGGGGTATATTGCCATAGTTTCCACGCTTGGCGAGCGGGTTGGCAACCGCAATGTTTTATTACTTTGAACTGTTATCAGGAACATACTATTGCCTACCTCCTTTTTCATTTCTCTCTGTGTTATTTTACGATACTTATAGGATCGTATGGGATCTTAGAGCTTCTAAGTAATAATATTTTTTTATTTGGTAGAAGATCAGTCGGTGGTCAGTTATAATGTTCAGTCTCTGTTTACATGCCTACGTGTTGAAGACTACATCTCAATTATAATTAGGAAACTAGATGAAAATAACATGCCACCAGAATATATAGTACTACTAAGACATTGCCTTACATCTGGCTATTTATTGTGGAAGGAAGATTTTTACAAGCAGATCAGAAGTAGATGGTGTTGCGATGGGCTCACCTGTATCTCCCATTGTCGCCGATATATTCATGGAAAACTTCGATGAGAAAGCCATCCTTACTGCACCAGTTACCTCAAAGTTCTACAAGCGGTACGTAGATGATACTTTCACAATTTTACCATCAGACAAAGTAGCTGTATTTTTAGAACATCTTAATTCCACAAACTCTAAAATTTAATTTACAATGGAGAAAATAGTAATAATTATTAGTTCGTTTATCACACCCTACGTCAAAATACGGCCTTCATTTTTAAAACACTTTTTTTACTGTCGCGGATTAAACATGTATGAATGATGTCGTTATTTTATACCTGCAATATTGTTTACAATCAAAAAAGAATTTGAATTGAAATGAAATTAAAAATCTACAGGAACTGTGCATTTTCCAAGAGTCACTAGCTTTACTCAAAGCTTTTTTTGATGTAAGAAATGTATGAAGGATTGAAGAGAACGTTATATTGATTTAATTTGTACCGGCAATTACATCATTTTAATTTTCCTGAGGTACAAAATTAAATTTTTGTTTAATATATGGATGAAAAGTAAAATTATTTAAAAATAAGTTTGGTAAAAATAGGTAAAAATAAGTGATGGTTATTGCAAGGGAAACTAAGAATAAATTATTATAAGATAATAATATTTATAAATATGAGACAAAGAACTTTAATGTTAAATTAAGCCCAATTTACTGCTGCAGTGAATGGGCTGTTTGAGAAAACACCTTGATGAAAAAAATTATCTAAATGGCTACACCTCAAATGTTTCCTTTGTTTCTGTCTGTCAGCGTGGCGTGGGATGTTATGCGTTGTTATAAATTCATGAGTTTGCACGGAATGTCCACAACAAAGGTAGATTACATTTGTATAAAACATATTTCCATGAATAATACAGAGTTTAAATCTGTTAAAAGTTATAGATAAAAATAAAAAGATAAAAATAATTTTGTGATAAAAAATATTCAAAATTACGTATTTTGAATATTTTTCCTACGTAATGTACGTACGTTAATAAGCCCAGCTAAGCAGCATGCAAACTGTGATTTTTGTCAAGCACTTATACAGTTCCTATGAGTAATAAATCGGGAATTTGGTTTTAAAATCGGGTTACTTATAATAGCTATAAAAAGCAGATTTTTTGTAGCCATTGTGGCTATTATTAGTTATACTTGTCTTTTTGACACAATTCGCAATGTATCATATAATTATTTTTAGGACTAATCAAAGGAACGAATAATTTTTAGTTCAAACATCATTACAGACTCTGTACACTCAAAATAATATAATTCCGAAAATAGTAGGTAATAAATCTTATGAACTCACAACTCATGCAATTCAAAGGGCCCTTTAAATAACGACATACACAATATAAAAAGCACACGTTGATGCATAATCAAATGGCTGTATTACCTCAAACCTTGATAGCCTAGGTAAAATCCTTGCATCGGATGCATAATGTTATTTTAATTATTGAAAATAACAGTACCTACTATCGATTGAGTAAATTGCATAGTGAAAGGACTTTCCCACAAGACTTTCGCATTTTACTAAATGTACTTATCTAAACAGCAGCATGTAAATTAGGTTCTGTACTGATTACTAGCAATAGAATGAAATAATAAACGATGGTCGAATTAACGACGTTGATGCATCACGGCGATAGGCATCAGGCGGTGAGAGAAAAATAAAAAGAGTCAACATAATTGATGTGTACCTTGCCATGCCAAAACATTGCGCGCAAAGTTTTAACATTTTGATGTTGCCTGTTTAGTCCGAGTTTGGTAGGAAAATATTAAATTGTTAAAGCAAAAGTATTTTAATGCAGTAACAGCTTGCAGATACATTTAATTTTGCTGTCAAAATGATCTATAGAAATACAGACTAGGGAGGTTAGGGAAAATTCGAGACATTTGGCGCTCCGATCAAGGTTGAATCGGGACGTCGCGCGCAAATCGGGACACTTGTCAACGCTAATTTACGCTATCAGTGTGAATTAACTCGAACGAGAGCGGTGGCTGGAAAAAGTGATACGTCCTATCGTTGGGAAGACCCAAAACGTTGCCCTATATAGTATATTATTTAAGGTACTAAATATGACGACACATGCGCGTGATGATTTATAGTATTCTTAAAATAATCATGTAAAATAATTGACTACATATAACGAGCTAATTTTTTTTGGATATTATATATTATCAATGCTTGTATTATGATAAAATAATTAAAATAGATAATTTTATATCAATATACACGGCAAAATGACAACGAAGTGGACAGTTTTGATGGTTTTATAGTATTGTTTTTTAATATTAAATCGAAATATTTTCGTAATTTAGGTTTTGTTAGTTTGTTTTTGTTAGGTTGTTGTTTTTTAGTTTTCGACACGAATCGCTTATTTGTAACTTCGTAACCTCTTAATGATTTCTTATATTTACGCGAACACTACACATGATTAAAACTACTTTTACGGATTTTATCGCGTTTATTTTTACTTTTTATTTTTAATTCCCGACGTTTCGGGCGCTTTCCAGCACCCATGGTCACGGGGGACTGAGATGACTGACGTCCCGATGTCATTGTTAAACCCGGAGTACCTTCAGCTTTTTTAATTATTGTTTATGGTCCGATCTTTGCAAAATGAACTGACTTTGTCTTGAGGTCTTGCAGTGGTATGCTTGGGTTTAGTTTTAATTTTATTGATTATAGGATCCCAAGCAGGTGGTAGTACCCAGCCTCCTTCTCTATTGAAATTAGGATGTTTTTTAATTTCAATAGCCTCACGTATCATCCTTGGCAGGAATCAGTGCTCCTTCGCGAGGATTTGTGGTCTATCAAATCTGATGTAATTGTTGGGGCCGTCTAGGATATGATCACAAACTGCAGACTTCCCGGAACGTTGATGCTTCACATCAGCTATATGTTCTTTTACGCGGGTCCTAATTGATCTTTTGGTTTGTCCTATATAAGAGAGACCACATTCACAATCAAGCTTGTACACTCCTGCATCTTGTAGAGGAATATGACACTTGACGGATGGTAGGAACTGACTAATCTTCTTCGGCGGCTTGTAGAATGTTCTAATAGAAGCTCGCTTCAAGATATAGCCAATCTTGTCTGTGACACCTCTGACATATGGTAGTACAGCAGGCACACGCTCGACTGTGGCCGGCTTCACTCGGTCACTGTGACGTAGGCGCGGGACCCGAAGCTTGTTGTCGTGCAGAACTTGCTTGACGTGCTGAAGCTCGGCGGTCAGGTGTTTGCTGTCACAGATCCCTCGTGCTCTCTGTAACAAAGATTTGCCCACGGTAGCTAACTGTGAAGGATGGTGGTGAGATTCACCGTTTAAATATCGGTTTGTATGGGTCTTTTTCCTATACACAGTGTGACCAATGGTGTTATTAGGATTTCGGATGACTAACATATCTAGGAAAGGTAAGGAATTATTTGCCTCTAACTCCATAGTAAATTGAATTTTAGAGTTTATGGAATTAAGATGTTCTAAAAATGCAGTTACTTTGTCTCATGGTAAAATTGTGAAAGTATCGTCTACGTACCGCTTGTAGATCCTTGGTGTAACAGGTGCAGTAAGGAGGGCTTTCTCCTCAAAGTCTTCCATGAATATATCGGCGACAATGGGAGATACAGGTGAGCCCATCGCCTCGCCATCTACTTGCTTGTAAAACTCTTCCTTCCACAATAGATAGCCAGATGTAAGGCAATGTCTTAGTAATACTGCATATTCTGCTGGCATGTTATTTTCCTCTAGTTTCCTAGTTATAATTGAGATGCAGTCTTCAACAGGTAGGGATGTAAATAGAGACTGAACATCAAAACTGACCATGGTTTCATTGTCAGTAAAATGTAGGTCTTTTATCTCACTGACAAAATGGTATGAATCCTTAGTGTGTGCTCTTGTGTGTCCTCTGAGTGGTGATAATATTTTAGCTAAGTATTGAGCCAATCTGTAAGTTGGCGAATCAATCTGACTCACTATTGGACGTAAAGGAGCATTCGGTTTGTGTATCTTTGGTAACCCATACATCTTCGGTGGTTTGGCACATGAAGGTATTATCGAATTAACGTCCAGATTCAATTTTTCGGAGTATTTCTTAATTAGATCGCTAGTTGTTTTAAGCGTATTAGTTGTAGAGTCTGTTTTGGCCTTTCAAAAAGTAGTTTCATCCGACAAAAGTTGTTGTATTTTAAAATTGTAATCTGACGTATCCATTATAACCGTAGAATTACCTTTATCTGCGCGGAGAATCGTAAGCTCTGGTCTGTTGCATAAGTTTTTCAACGCGTTAAATTCATTTTTGGGGAGATTTAATTTCGGCGCTGAACTTCGACGTAACATAGACGAGATGTCTTGACGTATGGCCTCTAAATCTTCATTACCAATATTATTTTTATACAGACAGTCCTCAACACTACAGATAATGTCCTCATACGGTATTTTTCGCGGTGTTATTGCGAAATTAATACCTTTTTCTAAAACTTTTATTGTGGCGTCGTCCAGTGTTTGTTTTGATAAGTTGTAGACAGCGCGTTGTTTATGATTCGTGTCTGTGGTCAACGATTTCGTATGTTGGACATTTGATTTAGTTGTTAATTTATGGTATTTATCAATATGTTTATTTTTTTGATCTATATTTCATAAACAAAACCATAGACAATTCGTCCAGTGAATTAAAGACAGTTTTATCGACATTTGATTATAAAAATTGCATGGAAACTTTAGATAAACGCAAAACAACTAAATACAATGAATGCAAAAATAAACATATTGATAAATACCATAAATTAACAATTAAATCAAATGTCCAACATACGAAATCGTTGACCACAGACACGAATCATAAACAACGCGCTGTCTACAACTTATCAAAACAAACACTGGACGACGCCACAATAAAAGTTTTAGAAAAAGGTATTAATTTCGCAATAACACCGCGAAAAATACCGTATGAGGACATTATCTGTAGTGTTGAGGACTGTCTGTATAAAAATAATATTGGTAATGAAGATTTAGAGGCCATACGTCAAGACATCTCGTCTATGTTACGTCGAAGTTCAGCGCCGAAATTAAATCTCCCCAAAAATGAATTTAACGCGTTGAAAAACTTACGCAACAGACCAGAGCTTACGATTCTCCGCGCAGATAAAGGTAATTCTACGGTTATAATGGATACGTCAGATTACAATTTTAAAATACAACAACTTTTGTCGGATGAAACTACTTATCGAAAGGTCAAAACAGACCCTACAACTAATACGCTTAAAACAACTAGCGATCTAATTAAGAAATACTCCGAAAAATTGAATCTGGACGTTAATTCGATAATACCTTGATGTGCCAAACCACCGAAGTTGTATGGGTTACCAAAGATACACAAACCGAATGCTC
Source organism: Parnassius smintheus behrii (assembly GCA_036936625.1). NCBI lineage: Eukaryota > Metazoa > Arthropoda > Insecta > Lepidoptera > Papilionidae > Parnassius > Parnassius smintheus. Next base: position 13,377,906 of record JAUPFT010000011.1, read on the forward strand.
CTTTACGTCCAATAGTGAGTCAGATTGATTCGCCAACTTACAGATTGGCTCAATACTTAGCTAAAATATTATCACCACTCAGAGGACACACAAGAGCACACACTAAGGATTCATACCATTTTGTCAGTGAGATAAAAGACCTACATTTTACTGACAATGAAACCATGGTCAGTTTTGATGTTCAGTCTCTATTTACATCCCTACCTGTTGAAGACTGCATCTCAATTATAACTAGGAAACTAGAGGACAATAACATGCCAGCAGAATATGCAGTATTACTAAGACATTGCCTTACATCTGGCTATCTATTGTGGAAGGAAGAGTTTTACAAGCAAGTAGATGGCGAGGCGATGGGCTCACCTGTATCTCCCATTGTCGCCGATATATTCATGGAAGACTTTGAGGAGAAAGCCCTCCTTACTGCACCTGTTACACCAAGGATCTACAAGCGGTACGTAGACGATACTTTCACAATTTTACCATGAGACAAAGTAACTGCATTTTTAGAACATCTTAATTCCATAAACTCTAAAATTCAATTTACTATGGAGTTAGAGGCAAATAATTCCTTACCTTTCCTAGATATGTTAGTCATCCGAAATCCTAATAACACCATTGGTCACACTGTGTATAGGAAAAAGACCCATACAAACCGATATTTAAACGGTGAATCTCACCACCATCCTTCACAGTTAGCTACCGTGGGCAAATCTTTGTTACAGAGAGCACGAGGGATCTGTGACAGCAAACACCTGACCGCCGAGCTTCAGCACGTCAAGCAAGTTCTGCACGACAACAAGCTTCGGGTCCCGCGCCTACGTCACAGTGACCGAGTGAAGCCGGCCACAGTCGAGCGTGTGCCTGCTGTACTACCATATGTCAGAGGTGTCACAGACAAGATTGGCTATATCTTGAAGCGAGCTTCTATTAGAACATTCTACAAGCCGCCGAAGAAGATTAGTCAGTTCCTACCATCCGTCAAGTGTCATATTCCTCTACAAGATGCAGGAGTGTACAAGCTTGATTGTGAATGTGGTCTCTCTTATATAGGACAAACCAAAAGATCAATTAGGACCCGCGTAAAAGAACATATAGCTGATGTGAAGCATCAACGTTCCGGGAAGTCTGCAGTTTGTGATCATATCCTAGACGGCCCCAACCATTACATCAGATTTGATAGACCACAAATCCTCGCGAAGGAGCACCGATTCCTGCCAAGGATGATACGTGAGGCTATTGAAATTAAAAAACATCCTAATTTCAATAGAGAAGGAGGCTGGGTACTACCACCTGCTTGGGATCCTATAATCAATAAAATTAAAACTAAACCCAAGCATACCACTGCAAGACCTCAAGCCATAGTCAGTTCATTTTGCATAGATCGGACCATAAACAATAATTAAAAAAGCTGAAGGTACTCCGGGTTTAACAATGACATTGGGACGTCAGTCATCTCAGTCCCCCGTGACCATGGGTGCTGGAAAGCGCCCGAAACGTCGGGAATTAAAAATAAAAAGTAAAAATAAACGAGATAAAATCCGTAAAAGTAGTTTTAATCATTCGTAACCTCTTATTATCGTAACCTCTTACGATTATAAGAGGTTACGAAGCTACGAAGCGCACGTCCTCAGCATAATTGTGGGGATTCCGTCAGGCCCACTCGACTTGTGGATGTCCAGGGAGACGAGTGCTTTGCGAACCGAGCGCTGTGTGAACTGAACTTCCGGCATGGAGTACTCACACCGCAGGATGGTCGGCGGCGTACTCCCCCCGTCATCGAGAGTCGAGTTGGACGCAAAGGAAGAGCCTAGAAGATCGGCTTTCTCCTTTGCGGTATGGGCCAGTGAGTCGCCCTCCCTGTGCAGAGATGGAAGAGATGGCTGACAGAAATTCCCCTGGACAGCCTTGGCGGGAGACCAGAATGCACGGGTTCCAGAAGGAAGGCGAACTAGTTTCTCGCCAATTCTGCCTATGTGCTCTGACTTTGCCTTTGCAATGACTCTTTTGAAGGACCTAGAGGCGGAATTATTGCCTCTACTATAATAGTTGCCTCTTACGACACCCACGGGATGATATGGCGTAGTGGATGTTATTACAATGCCAGTACAAGATGTCTTGACTTTGCGCTCACTAAACTGCCTGTCGAGCATAGTTCGTGATTATCAATTACTATTTCTAGAAATGCATACTCAATGCTGCATTTTTAAAAAGGCCTATGTCCAGTAGTGGACTATAGAAATACGCCTAAGAGGTTACGATTATAAGAGTATAAAAATTATCCAACACTGTTTCCAAGACCAAGGTTTTTAATCTTTTAGACGTATACTTATTTAAAAAGAATTAAATGTTGTGTTGATGAAACTGCTATACATCGTAAGTAATAAAAATATTCTAATAAACAAATCATTAAAAACTAATGTTTGTATGATAGAATCTTTATCAAACATAGTACAGCTACTAAGACTATAAGACCCTCAAAATACCGTTTAACAAATTGTAGCCATTTTATTAAAATATAATTTTAAGAATATTAGACATTAATTTTAGTCCATTATTTTCAGTATCACTAATGATCACGGTGCCCAAATGTGCCGTCATATACATTATTTTATTTATTGTAACCTATACGACCGACATTTACTTACCGTTTTTAGTATTTTATCCTTATATTATTTGTTTATTTTACTGTCGAGGCATTTTTTTGATCGAAACATTTTTACCGTAAATCTAATTTTGCACATTCAATTCACCAATTGGAATTGATATTTTGTACGTAATTGAAAGCAAATAACACACTATTCCTTTAAACTTTATAACCAATTATTTAAATTATTTACTTTTTCATTTTTTCTTTGAAATATATTTAAAAAAACTAAATTTATAAAAGGATTGTTGTCATTGACCAAAGATAATATAATCACTACGTTTACGTTTACTTTTACGTTGGTTATTGACTACGATCTTTTATTCGTACTTCCATAGTAACTTTCTTTGAGTCCCATGTGTACACTGATCGATTTTAATGTTTTATAAAAAAAAAGCTTTTTGAATTTTCTACTAAATGGTATTATTAACTCAATATATATTCAATTTCGTATGCATTATGAACTCATTATATAACAGGAATAAATTGACAACGATCATTCTTTTCCTATACATATTACTGTTTCTAGAAATGTATGACTGTTGCTGCGTTATAATGATATTTATTTATACATTTCTTTGTATAAGAGATGGCAAATTTGCATTCAGCTTACATGATGTTAAGTGACTACTGCAATCCTATGTTCATATTATATTAATCATAATTAATAATTCGGTAATCATAGTTATTTTCTTTAGCCTGTAATAGTATAACTCCTAAATACGGCCCGTTCCAAGGGGAGGTAGTATATTTAATTAAACTCAGATTAAAGGTGACATTAGAGCATTCATATTTAAAGAAAACGACTGTTAGAAACGATGCGTTAGGTTTCTTCGTAATAGTATATTTGCTACAATTCTACAATGCAAAAAAGGAACGGTTTGGAATTTGTACAAAAATTGCGGCCGTGTTCTAGTTTAAAACTCGAAACAATAGGAAAGGCTGCGCAGTTTTCACAATGTTCTCACCATAACGACTGGTCACATTGAAATATGAAATTAATTATATTTGAAAAGGGTTTTAAAGTGTGTCCTTATTTTTTATGGAATAGGGTGACAATCGAGCACACAGTACACCAGATGGTACGTGAATGTCGTGGACCAGACAAATCTTCATCTATCTTTAATTGAGAATCAAAACGCAGATAAGTTGTCATGTCTAGGAGTTATATGGAATGCCTCATTTCCAGTAAAAAGGGTATCCGGTTACCTAGACACATCATACAAAACTCAGCAGCATTAATATACTATTTTACGCTTGTAATTTTTGAGAGCGTATACAATAAATCGTCCACTTTCGATTCGCTTTCGATTTCTGTACGGCACAGTTGTGATCCTTAAATGAAAGCAAAATAGATAGTTATTTTAAAGCAGGATAGTAGGTAGTAGGCAAACTTTATTTTATTACAACTATTCTTGAAAGTGACAAAGAAATTATTATCTACAAGTAACTTAATATTAACAGTTATCATTATAGTTTACAGTTTATAAAATTTTCCGTTCACGGTTATAATGGAATTAAAAAGTTAAAAGTTTCTTTTCAACAAACTACATGATATATGGATCCGTGGTAAAGCATACGGATGGTTCAATCATTCTATTTCTTATCTACATAAACGACCTCCCCAAAATTTTAGAAGAACCCTGTGTACCGTTTGCCGATGATATCTCCCTGCTTACCTCATATAACAGCAGTTATACTGCTGTACACCCATAGTAAATTAAACTAAAGACAACAAACTGGGTGGCAGAACACAACCTCGAAATAACTTATTCTTACGGTAACTACGGTTTCGTTTATAATAATGCATTACGAGTATAATAATGTACCCTTTTATAAAGGGGTACAATTAAGAATAAATTAATAGTTAACAGTGGTAGAGCCATGCGGCAGCTTTGCTGTTGCACGTATGGGCCGGCTCAAACCGGGGTGGTACCACGACCTCACAGAATACCGGCGTGAAGTGGAAGTTCTGCTTCCGCGTTTCGTCTGGTGAGTGCAGGTGGCCGGAGGCCCAAATCCCCCCCCCCCCCCCATCAACATGGTAGCGGAATTAAATAAAGATAGACTACCCCAGGAGGGTACCAGCACCCCTGGAGAATCCCTCGCTGAGCATCCACGACCATGTTTCTTCACTTCTGAGCGTGGGTGCTCAGGCTGCCCCGCGTATTCTGGGGGGGGGGGCGAAATTCCGCTCAAGACTACAACTGCTCGGGGCAAACGGAGCAACAAGACCAAGGCGACCCCTGCCACGCTGTCCGTGAATTTCTGCAATATCAGGGGACTTCACTCCAACCTAAACGCCGTCCACTACCATCTCGAGACGGCGAGGCCGGCTCTGCTCTTTCTGACCGAGACGCAGGTGTCCTCTCCGGCTGATGTTTCGTATCTCTCCTACCCGGGGTACAAACTGGAACACTCCTTTGTGCCTCGGGCTGGAGTTTGCGTTTACGTCAGAGAGGACATCTGTTCTCGACGCCTCGGCAGACTTGAAGGTTCGGACCTGTCCATCCTTTGGCTACGCGTAGACAGCGACGACCATCCGCGCGTCTACGGGTGCCTCTATAGGTCCCACAGCGGTAATGCCGAAACAGACCGACTCTTCGACCACGTCCAAATGGCTGCGGATTCGTTGCTACAGCAGATCCCCTCCGCAGAGATCGTGATCCTCGGCGACTTTAACGCCCATCACGCCGAATGGCTCGGTTCACGTTTAACCGATCATGCGGGGAGATCTGTTCATGATTTTGCCTTGGCATATGGTCTGACACAACTGGTTACTTCGCCTACGCGGATTCCAGATGTGGAGGATCATGCACCTTCCCTGTTGGACCTTCTGCTGACCTCTCACCCGGACGGATATCAGATTTCCGTCGACGCCCCTTTAGGCTCCTCGGACCATTGTCTGATCCGGAGTGTTGTGCCACTCACGCTGAAATCGCGGTTGCATTCTGCAGGCTGCCGCCGTGTTTGGCACTATAGGTCAGCCGATTGGGATGGGATGCGGTCTTTCTTTGCATCCTACCCTTGGGGGCGGGTTTGCTTCTCGCCGGATGATCCCAACGTTGTTGCGGATTCTGTTACTGATGTGGTACTTCAGGGTATGGAACTTTTTATTCCTTCCTCTGTGGTGCCCATTGGAGGCAAATCTCAGCCATGGTTTGGTCGCTCCTGTAAAATAGCATCATGCTATAAGCAGGAGTGCTACCAAGCCTGGGTTGATGCATCAGCGTCCCGGGATGTAAACACCGGCGCTCTAAAAAAGAAGTATAATTCCGCCTCTAGGTCCTTCAAAAGAGTCATTGCCAAGGCAAAGTCAGAGCACATAGGCAGAATTGGCGAGAAACTAGTTCGCCTTCCTTCTGGAACCCGTGCATTCTGGTCTCTCGCCAAGGCTGTCCAGGGGAATTTCTGTCAGCCATCTCTTCCATCTCTGCACAGGGAGGACGACTCACTGGCCCATACTGCAAAGGAGAAAGCCGATCTTCTAGGCTCCTTCTTTGCGTCTAACTCGACTCTCGATGACGGGGGGAGTACGCCGCCGACCATCCCGCGGTGTGAGTGCTCCATGCCGGAAGTGCAGTTCACACAGCGCTCGGTTCGCAAAGCACTCCTCTCCCTGGACATCCACAAGTCGAGTGGGCCTGACGGAATCCCCCCAATTGTGCTGAGGACGTGTGCTCCAGAGTTGGCACCGGTTTTAACGCGTCTTTTCCGGTACTCCTACTCCCTAGGCGTAGTCCCAAAATCGTGGAAGACGGCTTTCGTCCACCCGATCCCTAAAAACGGCGACCGCTCAGACCCGTCCAACTACCGGCCAATCGCCATCACCTCCTTGTTCTCCAAAACAATGGAGTCCATTGTAAACTGCCAGCTTATGAGGTACCTTGAGGATCACCAGCTGATTAGTGACCGCCAATACGGTTTTCGCCGTGGTCGGTCAGCTGGTGATCTTCTGGTCTACCTCACTCACAGATGGGCGGAGGCAGTAGAGTTCAAGGGGGAGGCATTGGCCGTTAGTTTGGACATTGCGAAGGCCTTCGATCGGGTTTGGCACAAAGCGCTTCTTTCGAAGCTCCCTTCCTATGGGCTTCCCGAGAAATTGTGCAATTGGATCACCAGCTTTCTTGCAGATCGGAGCATCAAGGTCGTTGTAGACGGTGCAAGCTCCGATTGCAAGCCTATTAATGCTGGTGTTCCACAGGGCTGCGTGCTATCGCCAACGCTGTTTCTTCTGCATATCAATGATATGTTGCATACCCGTAACATTCATTGCTATGCAGATGACAGCACTGGTGATGCTCTTTACACCGGCCGAGCCAATATTTCTCGGGAAAACGTCTCCGAGTGCCGGGACAAACTTGTGTCTGAAGTCGAGTCTTTGCTGAACAGAGTCTCGGTTTGGGGACGACTAAATCTAGTCCAGTTTAACCCCCAGAAGACACAAGTTTGCGCGTTAACCGCTAAAAAGAACCCCTTTGTCGTATCCCCTCAGTTTCAAGGCACTCCCCTTGTTGCCTCAGCCAGTATCGGAATCCTCGGCGTCGACATATCGAGTGACGTGCAGTTTCGTGGTCACTTGGAAGGGAAGGCCAAATTGGCCTCTAAAAAGCTTGGCGTGCTCAGCAGAGCGGGACAGTATTTCATGCCGGCACACCGCCTGCAACTTTACAAGGCGCAGGTTCGGCCGCACATGGAATACTGTTCCCATCTCTGGGCTGGGGCTCCCCAGTACCAGCTCCTTCCACTTGACCGCATCCAGCGCAGAGCGGCTCGAATCGTCGACGACCGAGTGCTTTCCGATCGGCTCGATTCACTGGCGTTGCGAAGAGATGTTGCATCTCTTTGCGTATTTTATCGCATCTATCACGGGGAGTGCTCTGAGGAATTGTTCGGATTAATCCCAGCCGCCAAATTTCGTGAACGCACGACACGGCAAACGTCCCAATACCATCCACACCATCTGGATGCTTGGCGGTCCACCACTGTACGTTTCACAAGGAGTTTTCTTCCACGTACAACCTCTCTGTGGAATAGTTTATCATCGGCGATTTTTCCGGACCGATACGACCTGGGGACCTTCAAGAAAAGAGCTTACTCCTTTCTAAAGGGCCGGCAACGCACCCGCAATTCTCCTGGTGTTGCGGTTGATCATGGGCGGCGGTAGTCACTTAACATCAGGTGAGCCGCATGCTCGTTTGCCCCCTCTTCTATAAAAAAAAAAAAAATAATAATATTCATTCACATCATCACAATATCACGTGGGCTTTAAGTTTGTTTTTCATTTTAGTTTTATAAAAGAAACTGTTTTAAAAATGTAAGTATTTTTAAAGCAAGAAAAGTGTTGATATCCCGGTCAGTTGCGTAGGAAATATTACAGTGGCACTAAAGTATTGAGTGTTTCACCCATCCTGACCTACTCGTGTCGATGTATGCGCCAAGATCTAGGCTGAGATGAAATTGTTGAATATACTGGAATAATGACATTACAACCTGGCCACGTGGTCATTAGATATACAATTCATCAGCGACATCACATGTCCACTGCTGAACATAAGCCTTCCTAAGAAATGCCACAAAGCATGGTCCTGAGCTACCTGCATCCATCGACTTCCCGAATAATTTACCAGGTCATTACTACATCTAGTAGGCAGACGTCCTACACTTCAACTGCCGGAACGAGGCGAGCAGCCGAGATCGAGAACATTTCTTCCTCGTTGTTTGTCGGTTCTTCGAGCTATTATGGTCGGCCTATTGCCACTTCAGCTTACTAATCCTATTTTGTTTACTCTGGTTCTACTGAGGGTATCCTTTTTTAAATATAAAATTAACACTCTACTAATTAATTAAAAAACTCGCTATAAAATTAATTTCTACTATATACAAACATTATATGTAGTAAATTTTCTTTAATAGAAATAAATACAACTAAGTAATTAAATTTCTGACTGGATAGATGATTAATTTTATTTGATTTGTTAAGTCGCAATTACTTATTTATTTATTTATTTATTTATTTATTTAATCGGAAATCTCTCGGTTAACAAAAACAGAGTAGGTAGAAAACAATTAAACAATAGGAAACCATTTATGGGTTTTCGCAAATAGTGGCACTATATAAATAATTGCATGCGATGAGTTACCGACAGCTAATAGGACACTGTTGCACCAACCGTAAGCTTAGCTAAATAACATCGTGCATTAAATAACTAAACATTACAGATTAACAAAAGCAAAAAATATAAAAAATAAAATAAAATAAAAAGAAATAAAAAGATCATCAGCTGGAATCGAAAAAAGGCTTACTCAGAACTCGTCTCGCCGAAATGATACTAGTGTTGAATAGGGCTAAGTTAAACAATTGGGATACAATATTAAAATTCTTGCTCGCACGGTACATATAACTATTCTGCCTATAATTAGTCTTTGCTGCGGGTAGCGATAGTGGGACCTTTCGTCTAACATTTTTTGAAATTTTTATATTTAACTTCTCAAGTAGATCTGGACAGTCGATCTCGCTTGAAGCTATCTTAAGTAGAAAGGTAATATCTGCTATTTGCCTTCGCATCTCAAGTGGTAAGAGGTGGAACTTTCTACACTTATCATGGTAGAGGTTAGAGTTGTAGTGGTCATTTACTCGGTAGCAAAGGTGTTTAATGAATTTCATCTGGATTACGTCACAAGGAATGCAAAATTATTTACTGCAGGATTTTGTCGCTATTTAAAATAACATTTTAAAAACTAAACGATGTCAAAAGATTAAGCACAGCTATTATTTCGGTATTTATAGTACCGTGAATGTAACTGTGAATACGTATTAGATGTTAATATTTAACTGAAATAGTCTACTTACCTCACCTAAAGTAGTTAAGTGGTATGCCTTAGGGTTTCTCGAAGTAAATAGTATATCCTTAAAAATATTTTCGGAGGTTGATTGATTTAATGAATAATGTACAAAAATATTAAAAATTGATTTCAAAATGTAAAATAATTGAAAGCTAAATTTTTGTGTTCATTTTACCACAAAGTTGCTCTCTTGAGTTATTATTATTATTTCTTAAATTTTTAGTGTCTTCTAGTAATGCAAGATTCCTCTTCTTTTCTTATCTAAATCATCTCAAATCTCTATCACTACGTTTTATTCTTAGCTTTTATTGTTTTAAAATCTACCACAAATCGTAGGTCTTGTAGAAAATGTGCCAAAAATATTGCTTAAAAAGTTACTCTGCCTAATCTGTAGGATCCGGATTCAGCATATTTGAATACATATAATATAAATAAATAAACAATGACTAGAGTTTTTAAAATTATTTAACAGTACTCTTAACTGTTTGAAAAGTTAAATTCGCATTTGGCACCGTACCGGTGTCAAATTATAATATCAGAGAACGTCTAGCAATTCTGCTTTGATTGTAGTTCACGCTTGTACCAATAAACTTCCTTATTGGAAAGCTGTCAACTCTTTGACATAAAGGTCGCGGAAATGTTGAACCTATTACAAAACAGTCGTCACTGTATTTGGACACTTGAAAAAGACACGCTTGACTTCTTGAGAAGTAATTCCTTCTTCCCTTCCTCCCTTTACACCCTCCTTTTGAGAACCAGGTGGTCGGCTAGCCCAAACCCCTTTTTTTTCGATATTCCATGCATTCGAAATACATGGTTTACTTCGTTTTTCGTAATGCGTACGGTAAATAATTGGAATAATTTCACTTTAAGGAGAGTCTGTCCTTCAGATTACAATGTGAGTGAGTACCTTCTACGCACGAGAGAATAATAATACTTTTGTTACACTAAGTTACGATTTACCATCTCAGTCTTAATCACCAGTTACCACCAGGTGGAACCGCAGTCAAGCACTGGTTTATAATAATGTGTAAAAATATTCCATTTTGACATTATTATAATATGTAATTTAACGTTATTTATACGTGAGCAAACCGGGTTCGATCCCCGCCGGCATCAATGAAATTGTTAACAGCAATTTTAAGTTCTGATTTACCACGAGCTAGGCTACGAAGAAAAACGTGAGGAAACCCGCATGTCTGTGAAATAAGAAAAAAAATATTTCGAAGATATGTGAAGTTCGCCTACACTCATTGGGGCAGTGCGGCGTACACTTCCTTGCATTTAAGCCCTCTCAGGAATGAGGCGAGGCTTGTATCCAGCAGTGACGCATATCGAGTATCATCATCATCATTACAGCCCTTCACAAGTCCACTGCTGAACATAGGCCTCCCCCAAGTAATGCCACAAAGCACGGTCCTGAGCCACCTGCATCCATCGACTTCCTGCATATCTTACCAGGTCGTCACTCCATCTAGTGGGGGGTCGCCCTACACTACGCCTACCGGTACGAGGCTGCCACTCAAGAAACTTTCTTCCCCATCGGTTTATCGGTTCTTCGAGCTATATGGCCGGCCCATTGCCACTTCAGCTTACTAATCCGTTGGGCTATGTCGGTCACTCTGGTTTTACTGCGGATATCCTCATTTCTGAGTCTATCACGCAGAGAAACTCCGAGCATAGCCCTCTCCATAGCTCGCTGAGCGACCTTGAGCGTCCTCATACGGCCAGCAGTGAAGGACCACGTCTCAGATCCGTAAGTCATCACTGGCAACACGCATATCGAGTATGTCGGCTGTAATTTTAAATTTAACTTTAAGAATATCTAAATATTCAATCAGCATTCAAAAAAAATCAAAATTCTTTGTTACGTAACTTAATCTAGTTTATACAGTACAGTATATTGTGGTGTGAGCTACTTTTCAAGCAAATGCTTTGCTTGTGATTGGAAGCTCCGGTCTTAAAAAACAATAATTTCATTGTAGACTTACGATATATAGGTACCTACTTATTAAATTATAATATAATATACTAAATAATTATCAACATTTAGTTGTGCATGTGGTGTGTGAATATGAGTGAGTATGTGTGTGTGAGTTAGGAAGTTAAGTGTGTACGTATTATATAGTATGAGAAAATCATGAGGAATGTTGTTAGCCCTATGACTGTGTCTAGGATCATCCAACCATAACAGCATTTCATAACTGCGCAAATGTTCTTATAATAATCAGATCTAAGTGCGTACTATGGCAACCACGCTTCACTTGTGTGATATGATCAATTTGACAAGTAAAATATAAATTTTACTTAGTAGACCTTTTTCAGCTACGTGTTGCAGTGTCGCAAATGGCCACATAAGTTTGATAGCTCAGCGCACAGTTAGACAATGTGATCATGCCACTTCAATCATGACGCAAAGTCGTAGGCTCAAATTGTTGCAAGTAAACGTGGCGTTGCTTAAGTGATATATGCGGTATTATGCCGTTTTGCGCAATATTTGAGTATAAAAACGAAAGTAAAGAGAAAAATATTTCGAAAAGAGGTGTTTCGTAACAAAGAAACGTTTAATTTTTCCTTTTTTGCATAGAAACGTGACTAATATGGACAATATATCAAATTGCCCTCATTACAAGTAATATTCAATCTTATTTTGTTGTTTTAAGGTTCATCGTTCACGTTAATATATTTTGAATAAAAATTACAAGTTTTGATAAAATTTTATCACAGTCCCGTTTATCCACTAACAAATAAATGATAATGTGCAAGTACTGGATGTCTATGAAAATATACATTATGGGGTGATATTGTTAAGTTTGCTAAGCCAGAGAAGTAAATAAGAAAGGAGACAATTAATTTTTCTATGGAGAATGAGCCCACTACAAATTTTAAAGATTATCAATGATATTCATGTCAATTTATTCCTTATAATCCATAGATCACAATAATATTATTAGTTTTACTGCATCTAAACGGAGTGCTGAGAAATTAACAAATAAAATGTGATTTTCTAGTTTTATTCATCGGTATTATAAGTTAAATTAGTGTACACTTGAATAAACATGTAAAGAAAAACATGTAAAACTAAGATGTAGGTATATTCAGCATTTATAAATATTTTAAAATCGATGTAAAACCTTTCACTAGCCAGCAAAACATATTGCCTGTGTATGCACAAATGTCGTATGGATTCTATTTTTGACATGTGTATTGATTGATTGTGAGTGTAATTCTAAATACCAAGATGGCTAAGGGAGAATGTCTATTTATATTTATGATATTACCAACACACAGTAAGAAATGTTTTAAACTGGTTGTATTACAAAAAACAAAATATAATGTAGATAACTCTATTTATTATTGTAAATATATTTAAGTATTCTATTAACAGTAGTAGGTACAGAAACAGAAACCTTTTATTCAATTAAGATTATAAATAATACTTATTGAAAGTCACTTTTTAATTTACCACTGGTTCGAAAAAACCTCTGACTTGAAGAGAACCAGCAAAATACCCAGTGGGTCTTTTAAAAAAAAAGCCAGCTTACAATCATGTATGTCATAATTAACAACACAGAACAAATTAGAAATAGCTTGGTAGCGATCACCTTACCCACGGGTTATTGTCAGCCATAAATTCCTTTATACTATAATAACCCCTTTTATACAAACTTAGTTTAATAAATTTTTTGAACTTTGATGATTGACTGACATATATAGACAGGAGCGGTGTCAAGACTTTGTTTTAATATGGTTGGTTTGGTTGTATACATCACAATAAAATGACTGGGAATTAACATGCTTATCTATGTTATTACACAATGATAAATAGTGAGGAAGTAAGATGTTTTAAACTGTTTGGGTAAGGATTGCAAAAACACAGGTTTAATTTAAATATATTTATTACTAGCGATGCACCTCAGCTTTGCACTGGTGATTTATGGATCTCGACAACAGTGCCATCTACCGGGTCCAAATGTAAATATGGGTGTATATGTATATGTATTGTTTATTAATTTTTTATCCTCTCTATTTAATTATGTCTGCACCGCCTCCAAAATGTCTATCTCTGTTTAGCCTAATGGTTAACTGGGAGAGAATGCCCTATGGCATTAAGTCCACCATATGTACTACTTTGTGTATAAAAGCATAAATAAATTAAAAAATATGTAAACCATCTAGGGATCCATCCAAACACACAAACATTTTCATTGAAATTGGTTGGATGGTTTCTTATGTTTTGTCTATAACGGACATAGGTAGAAACATCTTAGCGTTAGATATATTTCTGCAGGTTTTTTGAAAATAACTTGATGGTAACATGTACATTTATGATATTGTAAGCAATCAGAAGGCATTTTCAATTATAAGAGATATGATATAAGACTGTTGTCCTCAATATCTATACACTTTTTGTCTCTGCAAGCTTTCATCATGCAAGGCATACAGATTTGTTCTAAGCGATCCACCTGAAAAGAAGTTATGGCAATTGTAAAGGTGTCTTAACTAAATAATAATTCTTATCAATATATAATTTTTTCAATATTATATAAGAATTAAAAGGACATTTTTAATAATAAGAGATACGAGATAAGACTATGCGTTCAATGTCAATAAACTGTATTTACATATTTCTGTGAGCATTTTCTTATATCTGTCTTTTCATATGTTAAATAATAAAGAAATTATTATAAATTATACAGCATTAATCAGCTCCAGCTGATCAAATACAAAAGCAGTAATTATTGATTAACATCAATGATATTCAACAATGTAAAAGTTGTCTCACATTTTATTTTCGCTGGTTTCATGTACGTAGGAGACAAAGATATTATTGTTATATTAAGTATATCTGATTCTAGACGACAAAATAATATGCCTTTCTGCAGAGTGAACAACACAGCTGTCTAAGCATAATAGATACAACCATTACACTTTTTTATGCAAACTATTATTATTAAACTTTATATTTGCTTCTAGTACAAATAATTACTACATTTTTACTCATAAATATATGTACCATTTATATTACCTATCTACTACGGCTGGTATAAATCCAGGATCCGTGTCTGGCTTAACAAAAAAGCCATTTAGTATTAAGCAACTTGCTGAATACATAAGGTACCTATTTGTACACAAATGGAGTTATATGAATTGCTCTTCAAACCCTCTTTAAGTCCCTCGACCCAGAGATTCTAATTTTCTTTTAACATTATGATAACTTCTTTTGTGCATTTATTCTATTTATAATTTAATTTAGATTTTACTAATAACATAAACTTAATTCTTTGTCACTTTTAACAAACTAATAAGGTTCTAAGACCTGTTTGTTATTTGTATTTGTTTTAGGTAAAATCTACAAACTTAATAATAGATTTTCACAACCAAGAATAGGTGTAAATTAATAAACTCTTATATTGACCTAAACTCGTCAGTTTTATTTGCGAACTTTACCACAAAAAATAAAAAGAGAAAAACATACGTACTTGTGTCAATTAATATTTGGCTAACCTTCCTGATAATTGATAATATCCATATTTTCTTAAACAATAGTCTAATAATGCTTGTAAATAAAAACTTCATTTTGTTCTTACCATAATAATGCGATTTCAACCATGTTTTATTTTACTCGAGTGAATCGAGTGAATTTGTCCAACTCGGTAATCGATAGAAAATAAATTTTACCGAGTTACCAAGTTAACTCGGTGCATCCTATAGATTCAGAGGGTGCTATATAGATATTACTTCACTAATTTACTTGTATATATCACAAGTCGCTGCGGGTGACATCACAAGTTGCATCCGAATTCAAACTTGCACCTGGCATGTTGTAAACAAACCTGAACTTAGTTTGATTTATATTGTATTGATTTATATTATATTGATTTATAATTTTATTTTATGTTGACACATATTACTTTTTTATAAAGGCATATATTTAAAAATGGTTTAACTAAAGTAATCGCTACTCTCAACTCTAGTGATAAACTTTTCTCTAAATAGTCGATTTACTCAAAAACTAGTGTACAACTAGAATGATATACTTACATAAATTAACCCGAGTGGCTCGAGTCACAAAACTCTACTCGAATCACATCTTTATCTTACGGCCAATGCAGTATTTGTCTGCAATTTAGTGATGAAATCGACTTACTAATTCGAGCCATTTATTGATATATTATCTAATAAATAAATTGATATTAGGTAATATGTTTATAATGTTGTATCAATTTATGTTATATATAATATAAATTGATTTTATATACTTCGGATAGTCAAATTATTAATAACATTAAGACTTACGTCATAAAGTTAGAATGATATTATTTTATGAAGATTGTCGATACACATACCAAAAATGATAATATGTAACTACCTATTAAGTGTGGTAATAATAATTGTGTTGTAATGAAGAACAATTATAAAAATAATTTGTGACAAATTGACACAGCTTCGTTCAGCTAATTTGAATTGCGTAACTCGAGCTCAAAATCGAGTTGCCTGAATTTCAACTCGCGTCGATTTTTTCCGAGTTATCACGGCACATCTCTAAGACAATAATTTTATTACATTACCTTAGACAATGATCAAAACAACTAATTTTTTTTTCAGATTACTTGATTCCGTTTACATTTTAGAAAAATCTATAGGCCATTTACTATTATAATTTGGTGTAAATACCATTAAATGACGTTAATATTTCCAATGGGCCCAAAAATGATTGTCTCCTTTAGTTTATTATTCATTCATGACTTTTGGAAAGTAGCTGAAATAAAAGTGATATTAATATCGTGATCTATATTAGTATCTGAATTCATTAACGTTTAAAATTTAATATTAAAGTGTGTTAATAACAATTTTAACAAATATGTGTTATTTAAACGACAATAAACAATTGCTGAATTATTGTTTTTTATTATTCTCATTGCTTCCATTTCAATAGGAAGGAAACGAAATGATTAGCGCTTATGACAGTTGTCAGTCAGAACTATATTTTTAATTTTTGACATGTATTTATGTCATTCTATTTTTGTCATTATCACTCCCCCTCCCCCAAAAAACATCTTATGACGCGCGATAGTAATCTGGGAATCTCACACTTTGTTCCGAATGTTTTTTTTTTGTTAATGTTTGTGTATTCTTTACTTTTAGGTGGCTGCGTTGTGATAGGACCTGAGAGTGTAGTGTTTTCCTGGATTGTGTAGGCTGGTTTTAACCTATTTATGGCAACTGTGACTTCATTGCCTCTAATTTGAAGTTTATAAACTTTATAATTTCTTTGTATGACTTTGTACCCTGTTAAAGATGGTTGAAATGCTCGCGATTTTGTTTCACCTCTCAGATACACGTGCGTAGCTGTTGGTATGTCTTTGAAACCAAAGATCTTTTATTTACTGTGCCGTGACGCTGGCAACAAACGTAAATATTCCATGTTAGCACGTAGGTGCGCAGTGAAATCCGTCACATCGGTGGTTGTTCTTAAGAAAGGATAAAAGAATTCTCCCGGTAGTCTTAATGGTTCTCCATTAACTAAATCTGCCGGTTTGTAGATCTTCCTTTAAAGCACTTCTCGTACCCTATAGTACTAGAGGCATTTTCACTCCAGTGTTAGTTGCTGTGACAACATACGGCCGATGTTAACTGCCTGTGCATTCGTTCAACCATCCGTGACATGTAGGGTGATAAACAATTGTTTTTTTATGTTCACAACATTGAGTCTTACACGTATTTGAACAGCTATGATTCGAACTACCATCCCCGATCGGTTATTATTTCCTCACAACATCCAAATCGCGAAATCCAACCTAGTAGCAGGGCCTTTGCAACGGATTCCGCAGTTATGTCTTTTAAAGGGATTGCTTCTGACCACCGTGTGCGTTCACTGCCAACATATGTCACGCATCAGTGTTTTTAATTTCGCAAAATGACTGTTTGTGCTGTGAAATTATGTAAAAATTAATCTTGGAAAAAAGATAAAGATAAGAACGTCGTTTTCATAACTAAGTATACAATATTCTGGTGTATTTATTTGTAAAACAATACGAAAAATAAATGTCAATACAAGTACCTAATAATACTGCGCAGTAACATTTGAGTGTTGCCTAGCCTATGAAATATTTTTACCATTTTTTAATGTCATGATCAACCAAAAAGGTTATCCGTATAGGGGTTTTAAATGGTAAAATTTTACAGGTTTCAACCAACATATAGAGTTAAACAATTTTAATGCTTAGGGTTGAATTACATCTGGCTGCACGGAATCGCACTTTCCTGTGCTTTTATACTTTTGGTCACTCAGAACCGTCATTTACTAGAGCTAGAAAGATAGATAAATATCTACTGTGCTTTTGAATTTATTTTTAACTGTTGCATTATTTATAGGTTACTTATATTCAACATTTTAGTGTGATGTGCATAACTACGTAAAGCACACATAACTAACCATATCCCCATATACAGACGTGTCCCTATACACGGATATAGTTAGGACACGCCCAGCACACACATTCTTTTGCTTTATACTCTTGATTCTACATCAATAGGTATGTCAATATGAATGAAATATAAAATCTCCCACATTTTTGGTAATCGATTCGCACTATTATTACCGAAGTCACGCACATTAATGCAGGCATGGTACGTAAGATATGCGCATCACGTTGGACTCACGCACACGTGAATCAAAGGTGAGCCTCATGCACGTTGTTTCCCTCTCCTATATAAAAAAATCCTTGATTTTTTGGGCTTCCGCATTTGCAATAATATCATCTGCTAATTGTTATCCCGCAATAGCAAAATGTCTGTGTCAATAGTGTCTGCAGATCTTCGGCGGGGATGGAGTAAGCTTGAAAACTTCCAAGCCATTAAGAAACGATTTAAATGGACAAACCAAACCACTGAACCAAATATAGGTGATATTGTTATTGTAAAGGAGGACAATCTACCCCCCGTCGTTGGCATCTTGGTACGGTGATTCAAAAACATCCTGGCCCATATAATCTTACGCGAGTCGTCACGTTATGTACAAAGGCCTCTGTGATTAAAATACCTACGTCTATATTGTGTATTTTACCTTTAGTGTAAAATATAATGTGCGTGTGTTACTGAATTAGTTATAACTTGTATCTATATTTTTGTGTGGGTTTTTATGTTCATGGATTTTTAAATGATGTTAGTTACAAAATAAGATAGTATTAATAAGTGATTGTTTTGTCATGGTGGGTAGTAAAATAAAGAACAATTGGTCATTATGTCCTTGGGGACGGAATGTTGGATTGCCTAGATTAGTATAATTTTTCTAGTGTAGATGGCGTTGAGCGATATATAGATTTCGATATAAAGATGTCATGTCATTCACGATAAGTGTGAACGGTTAATTTTTATTTTTTGCTAATAAACCAGATCAAGTTTAAAGCTTGTGAGCACCTCTGGTTTCTTTTTTGTCATACAGTCCATATCCCTATTGTTCAGTGAAACAAGGGAAGAAGTTTATTCTCTTGAATAAACTTGTCTTAATACAGTCTATGCTGATATAATATGATACATTGATATTACCATGGAATAACTTAACAAGCTTAAGCATCTTCAGAATCTATTTATTTGCTTTATATTTAGTTAGCGGAAAAATTATTCAATTCTGTTCCATAGGTAGCTTGCCCTTTTCTTCCTCAAATTGGGCAATTTTCTCATCCCGGACTATTCCTTGTATTGTTTGTTATGCAACAATGTATAACTACGTCATTTCTGGTTCTATTGATAAAGAAGCCGCGGGCAAATGCTAGTATTATGGAAATCTCAATTTGTCGAAATATTATGAACAACCAAGTGTAATTAGAACTCTTTGTCGCAATATCCGACAATCTGTTTTTACAAACGCTAGCGTAATTTTTTTGATTCCTTGATTAAAAAACTAAAAGGTAACTTGACAAAAATCAACTAAAAAAGCTAGTAAAAACTCAAAAAAATACTTAAGAGTACACTTACTGCTACACAATGCTAACATTACGTATTTGAAAATATGACAACAGGTTCGAAATTGTAAACAGGACTTTTAACATTGGCTCACCAATTAGAAAACAACCTGGTGTCAATGCCTCTACTTTTTCGGCGTTATCATTATATCTTGAAATCGACCTTGAATTAAGACAAGCCCCAATTTGAATCAGTAGCGTTGACATTTCTTCAAAAGTTAAAGTTGACTGTCCTATAACTCTTTTTAACGCATATATATCTATAGTGCAATATTTAGGTTTAAAGAAACAACCCACCAAAGGAATCATTTCCGGAGTCGGCGGTGATAATAATTTAATATCAAAATCAATGGTTTACATAAAAATTCAATCAAATATTATCCGACTGTCGAGTTTGTAGTTAAAGCTTATGTCTTGAAATCAATTCCGACTTCCGACTACAACACTTCCGACTACGACACTTCCGACTTCCGATTACAACTCCCGACTGTCGAGTTTGTAGTTAAAGCTTATGTCTCGACATCTCTTCTTCCTACAAGAAAAATTACTTTACATAAATTGGTATGCTATTGGGAGCAGAGATTTACTCTAAAATATTTCAAGATGGTGCAAAATGGGATCCTGGAAGTACAACAATATAGGTTGAATTCTGTCAGAAGCAATCTGATCAAGTGATGTTGGTACATTTCATCTTTAAATATTCACAGAAATGAAGATCAGGTATTTCGAAAATTTTGGGAATTAGAAAAAGAGCTAAATAATAACAAAAAGATACTCACAAAAGAAGAATCTTGATGTGAAGATCTGTTTTGTAAAACTGCAACAAGAAATGCACATGGTAGATACGTAATTCGTTTACATTTACGTAACGATGATCGGATTGCAATTATGGCCATTCGAAAGATATTGCACTGCAACGATTTAAATCGGAATTGAATAAAATATAAAATTAAAAAATGAGTATCGAAAAATGAGTTTGCTGTTTACTTGCCACATCATGCCGTTGTGCGTAATGATGAGGACACCACATAATGGAGTATTTTGTAAAAACAATTTATTGATAGGACCTACTCCTCAATCTGAATTGAGGCACGTCTTGATGCGATGGAGAAGACATCAAATTTGTTTGGTTGCTGATGTCGTGAAGATGTATAGCCAAGCTAGAGTGGCTAATGAAGACACATACTTACAAAGAATATTGTGGAGAAAAAACGATAATTCAAGCATACAAGATACCAAATTACTTACGGTTACATTAACAAAAAGTTATAACTGATTATTACATGGATGATCTCATTACAGGTTGTAAAAATGTGGACAGGCCTAAAATTTTACATTAAAATCTCTTGGTGAAAGGCGGTTTTCAGTTGCAAAAATGGTTTACAATAGCAGTGTTCTGCTAAAAATAATATATATATATATAATATATATATATATATATATATATATATATATATATATATATATATATATATATATATATATATATATATATATATATATATATATATATATAGGAGTGAAACATTTAATATTAAACAAGATTTATACGTAGTAGAGCCATGCTGCAGTTATATTAGTAGTAAAGTTGTAGCACGAATGGGTTGGCTCGACCGGGGAAGGACCACGTTTTCACAGAATATCAGCGTAAAATAGTAGCTTATTGCTGCTGGGTTTTGTATGGTGAGTGTGGGGAACCGGAGACCCTTTTTACTGGAAAGAAGGCAATCCATCTTAGTCCTCACGGGTGACAACGCATCTGCATTTTGATTTGTAATCGAGAAATGTCTATGGGCCGCAGCAAACACTTACCATCAGGGAGACTGTATGCTAGTTATTACCCTATTCAATAAAAAAAAGATGAAGTAATTAAAACATTGGGACTTACCTGGAACCGAATTACTTAGGTTGACTGAATGTTTTGTACCTATGTGGATACGAATGAAAAAGTCTGATAAAAGAATTGACTTACATGGCTTCTGTGACGCGTCAAAACTAGCATATGTGGCCATCGTGTATGTCAGAATAGGGGAATGTAAAGACAAGTTACATGTTTATTTAATAACCGCAAAGACAAGAGTCGCCCCTATCAAAACAATATCACTTCCGAGATTAGAATTATGTGGCGGAGACTTGCTATTAAAATTAATAAATGAAATCGCAGAAATACAAAAGATAGATAAAACTAACCTCTTTGCGTGGACTAATTCCGATATAGTGTTAGCGTGGATAAACAGTCACCCGAGCAGATGGAAAACTTTCATTGCATTGAGTTTTCGAAAGTTTAAGGTTAATAGAGCCACAACAATGGGGCCATGTTAAATCTAAGCAAAATCCAGCTGATTATGCTTCTAAAACACATCCGAACTTTTGCGAAAAAGTTATGATTTCGTGGTCCAGATTTCTTATATCAGTCGAAAGTGAAACTTATAAAACCAAAAACCATATTGATTTCATTAGAGCAAGTACAAGCAATACTTACACTAATGAAGTCAATATGTATAAGTATGATAATACTGTAACATCAGAATGCAATAATGAGAACGAAGAAAATGAATTTATTTTGCAGAATTAGTCCACACTTACCAAACATGTTATTTGTCAGTGATCTCTCTGCTCAAGGGTTTCTTGCAACCTTTAAACGTTTCGTCGCAGGACGTGATAATGGCAGTGAACTGTGAAGTGATAATGGGACCAATTTTGTAGGAACTTCGAGAGATTTGCAAAAACCATTTAAATCTGAGCGGTCTGGAATCGCCAAGGATATAGCTGAAGCTTCAACCAATAACGGTAATTTTAAACTTTGGGGGACTTTGGGAAGTCTTGTAACTATCATTTAAAAAGAGTTATAGGACAGTCAACTTTAACTTTTGAAGAAATGTCAACGCTACTGAGCCAAATTGGGGCTTGTCTTATTTCAAGGTCGATTTCAAGATATAATGATAACGCCGAAATAGTAGAGGCATTGACACCAGGTTGTTTTCTAATTGGTGAGCCAATGTTAAATGTCCTGTTTACAATTTCGAACCTGTTGCCATATTTTCAAATACGACAAGTCGTATTTGAAAATATGGCTATATATCGTGTTTTGATAGGGGCGACTCTTGTCTTTGCGGTTATTAAATAAACATGTAACTTGTCTTTAGATTCCACTATTCTGACATACACGACGGCCACATATGCTAGTTTTGACGCGTCACAGAAGCCATGTAAGTCAATTCTTTTATCAGACTTTTTCATTTGTATCCACCTAGGTACAGAACATTCAGTCAACCTAAGTAATTCGGTTCCAGGTAAGTCCCAATGTTTTAATTACTTCATCTTTTTTTTATTGGATAGGGTAATAAACTAGCATACAGTCTCCCTGATGGTAAGTGTTTACTGCGGCCCATAGACATTTCTCGATTACAAATCAAAATGCAGATGCGTTGTCACCCGTGAGGACTAAGATGGATTGCCTTCTTTCCAGTAAAAAGGGTCTCCGGTTCTCTACACTCACCATACAAAACCCAGCAGCATTAAGCTACTATTTTACGCTGATATTCTGTGAAAACGTGGTCCTTCCCCGGTCGAGCCAACCCATTTGTGCTACAACTTTACTACTAATATAACTGCAGCATGGCTCTACTACGTATAAATCTTGTTTAATATTAAATGTTTCACTCCTATATATATTATTTATATTATTTTTAGCAGAACACCGCTATTGTAAACCATTTTTGCAACTGAAAACCGCCTTTCACCAAGAGATATTAATGTAAATTTTTAGGCCTGTCCACATTTTCACAACCTGTAATGAGATCATCCATTTAATAATCAGTTATAACTTTTTGTTAATGTAACCGTAAGTAATTTGTAATCTTGTATGCTTGAATTATCGTTTTTTCTCCACAATATTCTTTGTAAGTATGTGTCTTCATTCATCAACGTCAACTAGTGCGTGTTGCCAGTGATGACTTATGGATCTGAGACGTGGTCCTTCACTGCTGGCCGTATGAGGACGCTTAAGGTCGCTCAGCGAGCTATGGAGAGGGCTATGCTCGGAGTTTCTCTGCGTGATAGGCTCAGAAATGAGGATATCCGCAGTAAAACCAGAGTGACCGACATAGCCCAACGGATTAGTAAGCTGAAGTGGCAATGGGCCGGCCATATAGCTCGAAGAACCGATAACCGATGGGGAAGAAAGGTTCTCGAGTGGCAGCCTCGTACCGGTAGGCGTAGTGTAGGGCGACCCCCCACTAGATGGAGTGACGACCTGGTAAGACATGCAGGAAGTCGATGGATGCAGGTGGCTCAGGACCGTGCTTTGTGGCATTACTTGGGGGAGGCCTATGTTCAGCAGTGGACTTGTGAAAGGCTGTAATGATGATGATGATGATGATGATGATGATGTGTCTTCATTAGCCACTCTAGCTTGGCTATACATCTTCACGACATCAGCAACCAAACAAATTTGATGTCTTCTCCATCGCATCAAGACGTGCCTTAATTCAGATTGAG
Source organism: Parnassius smintheus behrii (assembly GCA_036936625.1). NCBI lineage: Eukaryota > Metazoa > Arthropoda > Insecta > Lepidoptera > Papilionidae > Parnassius > Parnassius smintheus. The sequence continues at coordinate 13,401,864 of JAUPFT010000011.1, forward strand.
GAGTAGGTCCTATCACTAAATTGTTTTTACGAGATACTCCATTATATGGTGTCCTCATCATTACGCACAACGGCATGATGTGGCAAGTAAACAGCAAACTCATTTTTCGATACTCATTTTTTAATTTTATATTTTTATTCAATTCCAATTTAAATCGTTGCAGTGCAATATCTTTCGAATGGCCATATTTGCAATCCGATCATCGTTACGTAAATGTAAACGAATTACGTATCTACCATGTGCATTTCTTGTTGCAGTTTTACAAAACAGATCTTCACATCAAGATTCTTCTTTTGTGAGTATCTTTTTGTTATTATTTAGCTCTTTTTCCAATTCCCAAAATTTTCGAAATACCTGATCTTCATTTCTGTGAATATTTAAAGATGAAATGTACCAACATCACTTGATCAGATTGCTTCTGACAGAATTCAACCTATATTGTTGTACTTCCAGGATCCCATTTTGCACCATCTTGAAATATTTTAGAGTAAATCTCTGCTCCCAATAGCATACCAATTTATGTAAAGTAATTTTTCTTGTAGGAAGAAGAGATGTCGAGACATAAGCTTTAACTACAAACTCGACAGTCGGGAGTTGTAATCGGAAGTCGGAAGTGTCGTAGTCGGAAGTGTTGTAGTCGGAAGTCGGAATTGATTTCAAGACATAAGCTTTAACTACAAACTAGACAGTCGGATAATATTTGATTGAATTTTTATGTAAACCATTGATTTTGATATTAAATTATTATCACCGCCGACTCCGGAAATGATTCCCTTGGTGGGTTGTTTCTTTAAACCTAAATATTGCACTATCTTTTCAGTTATGAAGGAAGCTTGTGGGCTCTGATCTAGTAGCGCTCGAACTGTGAATTCAGCTTCGTTTTTAAACACTGCTGTGACCAGCGTTGTAGCTAAAAGCACTTGTCTAGCGTGCATTTTTGATAAACAGGCAACCATATCACCCTGTTCTTCAACTGCCTCATATGATATGTCTATATCCGTATCATCACCCGCTTGAACAACTGTATGATAAATAGACTCATCTGTTTTTTTTAGTGCAACAAAGAATGATGTCTGCGTTTGCAAATTCTGCATGTTATTGTATTGCGGCAATACCTGGCAGAGGGATTCTAGCCCAAGCAATCAAAACACAAATTATTGTCCTGAACAAACATACGCCGAGTGTCAACATCTTGTTTCGAAAATTCTTTACAAAATCCTAATTTATGTTCTTCCTTGCAAAGTTGAAACGGTATTATAGTATTCATAACATGTAAAGATTTATTTCTATTAAAATTATTTTTAGTTACTTTGTGCGTTGAATTAGGTGCTAAAAACTCAAAAGCTCTGTATAGACCCGTCAAAAATACTTTAAATTGTGTAAATGTAGGTAACTCATCAGAGTCGACATTGCTAGTGACATTTATTTCCCAATTTTTTTAGTATTAGCATCTAGTTTTAATGTAAGGATATGAATTATAATTATGTCCCATGAACTTATGCCATTCTATTTTTGTCAACTCCTTATATATCCAACCATCAACTCCAAGTGCTTCAGATCATTCGGTTTGAATATTCTTTTGATTTAATAATCTTTTTAATATACATTGTGACAAATACTTTTTGTTGTTGTGCCGTGTTTCAAGCTGAGACCAACATTTGTCATAATTGCATTCCTGTTAGCGACAACAAGTGAATCTAAAAACATTTAATCTTAATTGTTTCTTATTCGTGATATAAAACTAAGTGTTAGAGGTAAAAAGTGAATTTAAACATTTAATCTTAATTGTTTCTTATCTGTAATTTGAACTAAGTATGAAAACTAATAGCATTAATACCAAGAGATTGAAATAATAACTTATATTAGCTTCAAATTCCTGTTTTAAAAACTATATAAGGAAAATATAAATCTAATCGCTTATTTAGGTTTAATTAGAATGTTTAAAATAAGATACGAGACTAGTTACTGATTAGAACCTTCTATTATTACGATTTTAAAGAGTTGCATTAGAGACATTAACATTTAAGTGTAAATTTAATGATTTGTTTAATTCTCTCTCTCTTATAGTAATTTAACGCAATAATATGTCAAACAATCTCTAACGTAATCTAATTACTTATTATAGAAATAGATTTTAATTTAATAAAAATTTAAATATGTTCTGTGAAAAGTTTTAAGCATAATGTTTTAAGCATAATCGTGATAAGCGTTGTGCATTCCTGCCGCCTGGCGGCGCTACTTGTATGTTGAGCGAAAAAACGCTTAGCTACTCCGGAACTAAACCGTGAGGCGACCGCGAAACTATTTTTATTTTTTATAAGTATAAATTAAAGGTTTTATGAATGTTTTATGTTCGAAATAATAGACATAAGTCATATCTATTGTCAGGAATAAATAAATATGTTGTAAGGTATGTTTTACCACACTTATTAATGAAAATTGTAAATTTCTCTTAGAAAAGGTTGTTCTGTGCTCTGATTGGTCGATGGGTCATGTGGAAATTGGTTAGTGCTGCGTGCAAATTTTCTCAATTCTGATTGGTCACAGCTGCCTATAAAAAAGGGGCGTTTTTTGTGGTAAAACATTCCAAATCCGGCAATGTAATAATAAGGTATCAAGAAAATAAAAGAAGAAGAAACTCTCAAGAAGAGTTATTTATTGCTCATCTAACTGCTACTGTATGCTCTCCAGTTAACATCCCGCCAGCAAACCCGCTCTATTTATTAACATTCTCACACAAGAGCATCTACATTGGTCCTTCGAGCAGCCGGATCGGGTTTAAGGAAAACTAGGAAGATGCCTTCAAATACAAGATCAAAATCAGTGCAGTCGAAGACTACGAGTGAAAGTAACGCTACTACGGGTACCAGTACGACGGATTGGAGCATGAACACGCCGAGTGATTCTACAAACACGATGGCTACTAACGCGTCGACTTCAGATCGATCGACGCTTACAAGAGCATCACCCAGCAGCGTACACAGACAACCCGTACTTCTTAATAAGAACATTGCCGGAAAAGAATCAACATCGGGGGACGTAACCCATACCACCCCCCCCCCAACCCGCACCACCGAAGCGTCAGTTCCTCACCAAGAAGAGAGTCATCCAACGTCGCATATTCAAGAAAGAAGTGTCGCAATGAAGACTCTGCAGCAGCCTCACCCTAAGAAGACGACCCGCGATCCAGACACGCTTTCCGTTCGCTCGTCGCATAGGAAGAGAGCAGAAACGCAAGCAAAAATGACAATGGCATTAAGGGAACTAGAATTGGCAGAAGCTCGGTCGAAAGTTGCTCAAGCGGAATTAGAACTTCTCACCGCGGAGTCAGAAGAAGAAGATGGTGCCGGAGAAGAACTGTTCGAACGAACTCGAGAAGTCGAACGCTGGTTCATCCAGACCGGAGACAAGCCTAATAAGAATCAAAAACCAATAGAGGCAGAAGAAAAGAGAAGTGACATCCAGGAACTAGCTTTAGTCATACTAAAGCTATCGAAAAAATCACGTGACACCGTTTCACCGAAGCACCTCGAACTCCCTCACTTCAACGGGGCCTGTGAAGGATGGTTAGCCTTCAAAAGATCATACGAGGATACGGCCGCTTCTTTCAGTAACAATCAGAACCTAGCGCGCCTTAGAATAGCAATCCAAGGAAAAGCTAGAGAAGCCGTCCAAAGCCTGCTGTTCACCGCCGAAGACCCACACGAAGTGATCAAGGGACTGGAAGCAAGATTCGGAAGACCTGGAGCACTAGCATTAGCAGAACTAGAAAAAATGAAGAACCTCCCAAGAGTCGGCGAGAGCCTGAGTGACATATGCATATTTGCGAGCAAAGTAAAGAACGCAGTTGAGACAATCAAAGCCCTGAAGAAACCGTAGTATCTCAGTTCACCTGAAACGCTGAGAGTTATAGTAGACAAGATGCCGACGTTAATGAAGTTCCGTTGGTTCGCCTACCACAGAAGCAGAAGAGATGAGGAAATTCAGGAGCTATTACTTGTCGAAGCATTCCTAGAAACAGAAGCCGACATGTGCGGAGACTTCGCTCCGCCTGAAGCGTCCTCAGAACAAAGAAGAGGAATAATAAAACCCGTTCACTTGGTACAAGAAGCGTCAAAAGAAAAATATAAGAAGTCATGTCCGTTCTGTGAGGAAGAACACTTCGCACTAGAATGTAAAAAGTTCAAAGAAGCCAACCTGAATGGAAAATGGGATATGACCAAGAAGGAAAAGATATGCTTCAAGTGCCTTCGATTCAGGCACTCAAGGATCAACTGTAAAGCACCAGTCTGCAAGCTGTGTAAAAGATGGCATCATACCATCTTACATTCTGACAAACCACCGGCACCGATAGAAAAAGAAGCAAAAGACATCAGTAGCACCTCAGAAGAGAAGGTCGCCTCAATTCATAACGCCAAAGGAGAAGAAAAGGCCTACCTAAAGATGATCCCCGTGAACCTCTATGGCCCAAAAAGACAAGTTCGCGTATTAGCACTACTAGACGAAGGGTCAACGGTCACGCTCTTAGACGCATCAATTGCTGAGAAAATCGGAGTCGAAGGAAAGAAAGAAAAACTCACGATCGAAACCGTCGGCGGTAAAGTGTTAAGAAAAGATAGTTCACGGAAGATCGAGTTCAAAATAGAAGGGGCTCATAGAAAAGAAAAGAGGACTATCGTAGCGAGAACCATCGACGACCTGAAGCTGTCTGAACAATGCATAAACAAGGACACCGTGAGAAACTGCGAGCACCTGAAGCCAATTGAAAATCAACTCCTCTACGTCACCGAGAAAACCAAGCTAGGATAGGCCAAGACAATTGGGGACTGATAGTGACAAGAAAACTGAAGAAGGGCAAACCATCAGATCCTGTAGCCTCCCTCATGAACTTAGGGTGGGTGTTACACGGATGTGAAACAGGAGCAACTGCCTCAATTCACTTCACTCATTATGGCAGAGCGACCACTGGTGAAGAAGACATAGAAGATATCGTCCGAGAACACTTTCAACTAGAGTCTCTAGGGATCTAGAATCGATCGCCATCCAACGACAGCGACAGAAGAGCATTAGAAACCCTCGAGAAAACTACGAAGAAACTACCAAGCGGTCAATATGAAACGGGACTCCTGTGGAAAAAAGAAGACGAAACCCTGCCCAACAATTACAATCAGGCAGTCCGACGCCTGGTTAGCATCGAAAAGAAACTAGATCAAGACCAAGAATCAAGAAAGCACTACGAGGAACAGATCCTAAGTTTGATCGAAAAAGGATACGCAGAGATAGCTCCAGAAACCTCCAACAAAGGAAGAACGTTCTACTTACCCCACTTCGCTGTTGTGCATCCAGTAAAGAAGAAGATGAGAATAGTGTTCGACGCAGCTGCCAAGTATGAAGGAAAGAGCCTCACCAACGCCTTGCTCTCGGGCCCGGACCTGTTACAATCGCTATTTGGAGTACTGTTGCGCTTCAGAGAGGGACCGGTAGCCGTCATGGCCGACATACAACACATGTTCCTCCGAGTCAAAGTTAGAGTGGACGACCGAGACAGTCTCAGGTTCCTGTGGTGCGGAAGCCGAAGAACCGGCAAGCCTGAAGAGTATAGAATATCTTCAATCATCTTCGGAGCAGCGTCATCACCAGCAATAGCGATATACGTAATGAATAAGAACGCAGAAGAATTTAAGAACGCTCATCCCGAAGCAGTGCAAGCAATTAAGAGAAACCATTACATGGACGACTATTTGCAGAGCTTCGCGTCTACAACCGAAGCAAAGAAGATATCCAAAGAAGTGAAAGACATCCACGCGAGAGCAAACTTTCATCTGAAGGGTTGGGCCAGTAACAATTCAGAGGTAATATCAGAAATAGAAGACACCAATAAAGAAAACTGCTTACAACTGACCAAAGAAGAGAAGACTCTGGGACTAAGATGGCTGGTAAAAGAAGATGCATTAGCCTTCAACGTCGGGCTACGCAACACGCCGGAGGACCTGCAAGATGGCAGAAGAACTCCAACGAAGAGAGAAGTCACAAGCGCAGTGATGTCCACCTTCGATCCAATGGGTTTTGCAACGCTGGTACTAATACAAGGAAAGAAACTAATCCAAGACATCTGGCGAAAGAAAATAGATTGAGATGAACCAATAAACGAACAACAAAAGGAAGCCTGGATGAAATACTTAGAGGAAGTATCAACATTAACAAGGCTGAAGATCCCAAGATGCGTCTCGCCCAAAGGCAGAAAAGAACAGTTACATACATTCACCGACGTGAGCGAAGAGGCCCATGCAGCAGTAATCTACTGGAGAACAGTCGAGCCCGGAGGAAAAGTCCACGTCTCCATGATCGCCGGCAAAGCAAGAGTAACGCCAACAAAACCAGTATCGATTCCGAGGCTAGAGCTACAAGCAGCTTTACTCGGAAGCAGGCTAGCCGCTACAATTGAAGAAGAGTCAGAGCTCGAAATATCGAAAAAGATTTACTGCACCGACTCCAGCACAGTACTGCAGTGGATAAAGTCAGAACCGAGAAAATTTAAAACTTTCGTGGCCAACCGACTCGCCGAGATCGAAGAGAAGTCCAAATCAGAAGACTGGAGATGGGTACCAGATAAGGAGCACCCAGCGGACGACGCCACAAGGGGAACCCCAATCGAATTCGACCAGAACGCCAATATGGTTCAAAGGCCCGTCATTTCTCCGTCAACCAGAAGAAGAATGGCCATTTCACGACTTCAAACCAGAAAATACTATGCCAGAAGAGAAGAACAAACAAAAGCTGTTGGCAACGATGGCAGCAGAAGACACCCTTTTAAACCCAGAAAGGTTCTCGAGCTGGGAGCGACTACTGCGCACTACAGCCAGAGTGGTTGCCTTTACACACTACCTATTAAAGAAGAGCCGTAAAGCGACCACCACTGCCACGCGTCAGAAAGATGAGCCTTGGAAACCACAACAAAAAACCAAGAAAAAAGAAGCACAAGCCTCAAACCCGTCAACCAACAAAAACGAAAATAAGCGTCTATATCTACCCCTAGAAGAAGAGCACTTAAAGAAGGCCGAAGAATTATTAATGAAAATAAGCCAGAGCGACAGTTTTGCGTCAGACATAAGAAGATTGAAGACAGAAAAACCTCTAGAGAACTCAAGTCGACTTAAGAAAATCGACGTTTACATTGGCGACGATGGAATCATCAAATTAAGGAGTAGGACAATGAAATTTATAGACGGGAAACAAAAAATAACCCGTTTAATAATACAATATCATCACAAGAAATTCCTTCACGGAAACACTGCTACGGTTATGAACGAAATTCGTCAAAAATTCTGGATCTTGGGTTTAAGAACAACTTTAAAAGCGGTCGCACACAGCTGTCAATGGTGCAAGACAAAGAAGAGTTCACCAGAGATACCCCCGACGGGAGATCTACCGAGCGAGAGACTACAGCATCATCAGTTCCCGTTCTCCTGCACAGCAGTGGACTACTTCGGGCCGATGCAAGTCACCATCGGAAAAAGAACTGAGAAGCGCTGGGGAGCCTTATTCACTTGCCTCACTACCAGAGCAGTACATCTAGAGCTAGTACCTTCTCTCAGCACTAGCTCAATGATCATGGCACTTCGACGAATGGCAGCCAGAAGAGGAACCCCGAAAACTATATTCAGCAACAACGGTACCAACTTCGTCGGGGCAAAAAGGGAATTAGAAGAAGCTGCGCAAGATAAAGGCATCAAGTGGAAGTTCATTCTCCCGGGTGCGCCGAACATGGGAGGCGCCTGGGAGAGACTCGTACGAACAGTCAAGACGGCGCTAGCAGTGGTTCTCAACGAAAAGAGCCCGCCCGAGGAGGTACTCCATACGCTAATGACCGAGGTTGAACATATCGTCAATTCGAGACCTCTCACCCCGATCAGCATGGACCCAGAAGACGAGGAGAGCCTAACACCACCGAATCACTTTCTACTGGGAAGATCGTGCGGAGCGATGGCGCCGGGAGAGTTCAGTGATACGGAGCTCATCGGAAAAGCAAACTGGAGAAGCACTCAAAGACTCTCGGATCACTTCTGGAAAAGATGGATTAAAGAATATTTACCGCTCTTGATGCCCAGGAAATTCGAGAAGGGAGAAACCAGAGACCCAAAAGAAGGAGACATTGTATTAATAGTGGACTCTACGTTACCACGAAACTCATGGCCTCGCGAAGAAGTCATCAAAACCTATTCCGGACCAGACGGAAGAACCAGAGTGCTGGACGTGCGGACATCAGGTGGAATACTTCGCCGTCCAACTCGATGTGTCATCGTGCTGGTGCCAGTGGAGTCGTCGCCTCCAGAAGATGCAATGCTACGCACCGTGGGGGAGAATGTTAGCGACAACAAGTGAATCTAAAAACATTTAATCTTAATTGTTTCTTATTCGTGATATAAAACTAAGTGTTAGAGGTAAAAAGTGAATTTAAACATTTAATCTTAATTGTTTCTTATCTGTGATTTGAACTAAGTATGAAAACTAATAGCATTAATACCAAGAGAGTGAAATAATAACTTATATTAGCTTCAAATTCCTGTTTTAAAAACTATATAAGGAAAATATAAATCTAATCGCTTATTTAGGTTTAATTAGAAAGTTTAAAATAAGATACGAGACTAGTTACTGATTAGAACCTTCTCTTATTACGATTTTAAAGAGTTGCATTAGAGACATTAACATTTAAGTGTAAATTTAATGATTTGTTTAATTCTCTCTCTCTCTTATAGTAATTTAACGCAATAATATGTCAAACAATCTCTAACGTAATCTAATTACTTATTATAGAAATAGATTTTAATTTAATAAAAATTTAAATATGTTCTGTGAAAAGTTTTAAGCATAATGTTTTAAGCATAATCGTGATAAGCGTTGTGCATTCCTGCCGCCTGGCGGCGCTACTTGTACGTTGAGCGCAAAAACGCTTAGTTACTCCGGGGCTAAACCGTGAGGCGACCGCGAAACTATTTTTATTTTTTATAAGTATAAATTAAAGGTTTTATGAATGTTTTATGTTCGAAATAATAGAGATAAGTCATATCTATTGTCAGGAATAAATAAAAATGTTGTAAGGTATGTTTTACCACACTTATTAATGAAAATTGTAAATTTCTCTTAGAAAAGGTTGTTCTGTGCTCTGATTGGTCGATGGGTCATGTGCAAATTGGTTAGTGCCGCGTGCAAATTTTCTCAATTCTGATTGGTCACAGCTGCCTATAAAAAAGGGACGTTTTTTGTGGTAAAACATTCCAAATCCGGCAATGTAATAATAAGAAATCAAGAAAATAAGATAAGAAGAAACTCTCAAGAAGCGTTATTTATTGCTCATCTAACTGCTACTGTATGCTCTCCAGTTAACATCCCGCCAGCAAACCCGCTCTATTTATTAACATTCTCACACAAGAGCATCTACAATTCCAATATAGGAATATGCCTGAGCAATTGCTCGACTTCCCCGGTTAGAAAGCTTTATAAGTAATGAAGTTTCTGTAATTTAGCAAGCGAACAACTTTTATCAATTAAAGAAATAAATAAATATCTAAATGTCGGCCATTCAGTGTAGTTTCCCTAAAAAGTAGGTACAACTATCTTAGGTAATTTAACACCTATATTGCTAATTCCCAAATCACTTGAAATTGACTTGTCAGATTGTTGATAGATATCGCCTTATAAACTAAATAAAACAATCTTTAATTCGCACTTTAAGTCTAAGTAAACAGTCTCGGTATTATCATACGGATCATTTCTAACATATGAAGTTTAGTTTAAATCCTTGGAATTATCTTTTATAATAGGAGTATGTGTAGATGTGAACTGAAACCACAATTCTTGTATATTCTCCAATCTAGTTTAGACATATTGTTTAGTAATCCTATCTTTGGGCGATTTCTTAAAGATACTTTTCACCTTAGGCAATCTATTATAAATATTGTCTTGAATGATAATAAGAGTTTTTAAAGACATTTTTGATAAAAGCAAGTAACAACAATTTAGTAGAGTATATTGGAATAACTTACTTACAATTGTATTAACTATTTTTACAACTAACATCCAATTGAAATAAATTACAAGTCCCAAATAATTATAAAATTTTTGCAAGTATTTTAAAAAATAATATCTGAGAAAAATCGTGCATAGGTACCAACCTAACTATGCCATACCATACAATACCAACCAAAATTTACTTAAAATTAACTAAGTCTACAATTTACATTCGAATTATTTTTCAAAGTTCTAAAATCTTATAATCACTGGCACTTTTTCTATGTTTAATTTTTCTTTTATATAAAGTTCAGATTTTCACAAATAAGTGAAATACTTTATAAGTTGAAATGCTTTCTTAGTATATAAGGCTTACTTTTCCACAATAATGAATTTTAAGATGTACTCACAGTTTTTTGATGATTATCACTCTCACTTGTGCACCGCAGTAGGGTTGAAATTGGTATAAAACTGTTTCACTTCTTATATGGCTCCTTCCTTTTGCTAATGTGATCCACTATCTTCTTTCCTCCAGCCGTACTCTCGAGTCTCATTTCTGTGTGTATTACTGCCTCATAGTGTAACTAGACTGTGCCAGGTATCACTTCACGGGAATACGATGGTGACAACTTTAAAGCTTTTGTTCCTAAAAGCACCTGTTAAGATATGAACTTGATCTGGTGCACTCTACATATCGTTCAACGTCATCTACACTGGAAAAATCATACTAATATAAACACGCGTAAGTGCGGTGTGATTAAGGTTGTTAGTAAGTAGGGGAAGTAGTGGCAGTACGATTGATTTCTTAAATGTCAGAAAATACACCGTATTTTATACGTTGCTTAAAGAGCTTTGTAACTGGGAGAACAGTATTAATCTTTAAAAGCTTTAAGTTTTTTTGTCAAAATAACTCAAAATAAAGGTCCAGGCTAAGTTTTAGATTAATTATTAAACGTCCAGTTTCATCCTCTGAAACACCCTGCATCACAAAAGAACTAGTACTAAACAAGAAATTTGTCGAAGCATTGGGTGATAATTGTGGAGCAATTACGGGCATATTATTAGCTAATGTGCTACCTATAGTATAATATAATTATGCATATAATTTAATTTCTGTTCAAGTGTGTATTTAATGGCCAGCAGCTTTTGAGGAATATTTTTGTTCTTTTGAGTATTAGTAGCCTTATGTGTATTTTTCCAAAGTTCTTTAATATTGTTTCTATTTTGAGTTAATTCATTTTGGTCATATTTTCTTTTTCCCTTCTTTATTAAATTATTACAAAAGTTCCTGTATCTGCTATATGTTTTTACTATAATATCGTTATTTGGATTTCTCTTTGCTTTAGTGTCTTTGCGTTAGTCTGTGAATATCCACGGTTTTATAATGAACTTACTCTTAGGAAATTTTATAATATAGTTAAATAATTACTTATTAGACTCCGTAGTGACCACAAAATATGTAACATAATTACTAACGTTTTTTTTTTTCTTAAAAAAATATTAAAATCGATAACTAAGTCAAACCCGTTAATTTAAAAGAATTGTTTGGACCGTAGTCCAATAAATAATAGTCTATAAGTCACCGAGGAGCGTATATTATATTTATATAAAATTTAATGAAAAGCCGTTCCAAATCCGAATTTACGATTCACGCAAAAGCTACGGCTTCCTCTCATACACAGACAGACGGACAGTCAGAGACAATAATTCTAAAATATATTAATTTGGCTTTAACATTTTATGCAGTCCCCTCGACTTTTCCCCCAGAAATTATTAGGATTACAAACACGACCTTTCTAAAGATTTATTATATGTGTAGATTAAAAAAAATGTCGCAAAATCACAGCATATCGACGTTATTATATTTTTACCTGATTTTTTTTAAATAAAACAAAGTTTTCATGCAGTAAATAATTTTATTTCAAAAACTTTTTATATCTTGATAACCCTCTGTTATATTTTGTCCCGAACGTGAAATTATGTATCTGTGCTTATACAGCTATTATCCATCATTATTGTCTTTCAGGATAACACCTGATTTGGTTTAAAAGTTCACATTCACTTTTAATTTCAAACTGTTTAACATTGAAAAATGTAAAGAAGGAAACGAAATCCAGAAATCGCAATACATTATGGAAGACAATACAAACTTTATCTACTTCTGTGTCTCTAATATATCCTTACTCTTATCTCCTTTTATTTATTTTTTACCTTATTATATTAATGAAAATTTCATGGAATTCAATACTTGGAGTCAAAATTCAACATAAGACTCATACTAAAAATATATAAATTAACCTTAAAACAATAATATTCAATGTTTAAATCGCTTAAGTCAAAATTGAGAAAGTGGAAAAACAAATCTAACCTAATATGAGCATAATGATTTTTTTTATATATTTTGTTTAATAAATAAATTATTGTTGTTGAATGTAGCATTAGGTGTTGTTTTCACATAAAGTTAATCACTTTAGTATTTAGTCTAAAACTCTCTAATAGGTAACCCGATATAGAACTTCAATAATTTTCTTGGTAAACAAACTTAATTTATCACTTTATTACCTTCCTAAGGATATGAATAGTTTAGATTTATTTACAACAAATTTTATTTGCCTAGGATACTTTATCATTATTTTTAATATATATTCCATTCATATTTGAAGCAATAATTTGTTTTCTTCCCATTTTCTTCCATGCTAAATCGTTAATAAAAGGTGTTCCTCTTCAATTTAATACAAATAAACTATTCTGATACCAATTAACACTTTTATTCACGTACACATAACTGATATCGATACATAAAATGATTTTTTCTTATAGAAATGGCAGTAATATATCACGTTAACGAATTTAGGGTAACTTTCGTTAAACACACAAGAATCAACATTCATTTTATCATAATTATTGCCACATAAATTATTTGAAGATTTAAATTACTAATATTATAATATTAATTTTTATAAAAAAAGATAGGTACTTATTTCTGTTTTCCATGTACACGATATTGATTAAAACACCCGTAGTTCAACAATGTACCACAAATCAATCAGCCAATTTTATTTTGTGCGCTTATTTACTGTCAAATAAAACATATACGCCGTGTACATAGAAAATTACAATAATTACTATGTAAAATATACATTCACTCAATTACATTAAGGAACACATGTTGGAAAGTGTCTAAACTTTTGATAAATTTTTAAAATGATGCCAACATTTAGCATTAGATCGTCTGCTTTTGGTCCAAAATTTATTTCAGTATTAATTTTTATTCAATATCCTCCCGATATATTTACATTATTTTGAAGTAAATTGTCACAAACAACATCTCCATTTGACGAAAACTTCGTGGCAGTCCATTAGGTTTCGTCAATAAAGTAGCCGAGTAGGGTTTTAATGGAACTCCATACCAGCGGATTGGTGTTTCATAGTATAGGATAATAAGTGTCAACAATTATCATATTACAACATTAAAAATCTCCAGTTTATCAAACAATCATAGTATATATTATAAGACTCCGTGTGAGAAGCCGGTCACACTGTTGTGACCCGATCAACTTCAACATATCGCACGGAGTCTTCGCTTGGTCAGCAAATCACTTCCTTCTCGTCAAATATAGCCGTATCAGATGACAGACTTTTGAGGCGGTGCTGCAGAGCAGAACGTCTGTGGCGACAGGAACGAGCTGCCGCTATCTAGGTACAAAATATATAACAACATGAGAAAAAAATTCTAGAATTCTCTAGTTTAGTACAGAATACGATTAAAATTTTTGGGTGAATGATCGCTGCAAGTAATAGTTTTTTTTCTTTCGTTTTAACTCCTACATATTTTTACATATTATTAGCTGTAAAGTGGCGATGTAAGCTATAGATTAGAGTATTTCCACTACCCCATACCATCGAATGTCGTAACAAGCGACAGAGGGAAACAAGTTAGAGGACGGGCAGGAATTTTCTCCTTATAACAACTATAACAAAATTAAAAAAAAAACTGCAGTCTCCAAACTGCCTGCGAAGTATAGCAACTTTGGCAAATATCCCCCCTATGATACAATCTATGGGGAGGCACATTTTAGCAGTGGAATATTGAGGCTGTAAATATAATAGATTTTAGAAGATTTCATTATCGACACCAGACAGAAAACGTGACGTCGTAGGCTTATGTGATCCGTCCGGCTTATGCGAGCGCGACCGTGTGGTATAATAAAGTAATAAAATAGCAAATAGTAGTTACAAAAAGAGTTAAGTTAAAACTGATAATATTCTATTATATGAACGCGTTTTGAAAAATTTCTAATATTTTATATATTTTCCTTATTTTTTTTTTATAGATTGAATGTGAATACTTACCACTGCAAAAACAGCGAGAATAGTAAGCGCGAGTAACGCTGCAGCATAATGTGCAGGCACTCGTAATAGCGCAGAACATTCCGCAAGGCGTTCATCTTCACCTTGTGGGCACTGCGCGATACCGTCGCACCACAGCGCTGGGGCAATACATGCGTCCAACGATGCGCATCGATACTGACATTCGCCAGATAATGCATATACTCCACCACGTGCACTTGGTTGCCTATAGAGGGCATGTAATTAATAATAATTAAAAATATTAGCATTTACTTAAAATGATATAAGGATATCCGCAGTAGAACTAGATATACCGACACATTCGAATTGATCAGAAAGAAAGAAAGAAACATTTATTTGCATGCAGTAGGCCGAAGTGCCCAAGGGCTGGCCATATAGTTCGAAGAACCGATATCCGATAGGGAAGAAAGATTTCTGAGTGACCGAATGCGAATGAGAATGCGAAATGATCTGCGGAGAGGTGCAGGAAGTTGACAGATGCAGGTAACCAAGGATCGTACTTTGTGGTATACCTTGGAGGAGGCCTATGTACAGCAGTGTTAATAAAAATAATAAGCAATATTATTATAAAACGTAAATGTTTAGAATTATATCGACATTTCTGAGTATATTGCCTAACTTTGGAACTTCTTATTATGATTACAATGCAAGCATTTGAATACAAGGCTAAGAACAAATATATATTGTTAACAAATGCCTACAATGTAACGCATATGCATAACGGCGTAGGCTGAAAGCGCATACAAATTTCAATAGAGATATTAAGTAAGGAAATAAGAAAATAATTTATTTAGGCATTACCTTCTCGAAAGTTCCAACCATGTAATATAATATGAGCCACTTTCTTCAGCTATAAGTTCAACGGACAAGGAACGGGGCCAATCTAAATCGAACCGATCGGGTGACGGAGGTGGTGCAAGCACATGGCGCGCAAGCGGGTTCACTTCTTTAGACCAACCATCGGAAAAAAATTCTACTAAATCAACCTGTAATATGTAATATAAATATTAGAGTTCTTAACAAATAACACACATGTCATGACATTATTGTATTATCACGGTATTTAAAACGTCTACAAAATTTTAGTAAAAACAAAGTCAGGTGTCCGGAAATGGGTGAAAACTATATTTAAAAATTCCATCTTATGCATACATACTTAGACAGGTGAAGCTTATGAAAACACGTCAGAATAATTAATATCTAGATTATTCTTCTAAATATTTAATTTTATGCATATCAGATAATTTTTACGAATTGTATATGTAATAACCAAAAATATAATAATTACCGGTTCCTCAGGAGGATCGGGGCAAATAAATACGGGCGATAATCCTCCGGCATATACTGCAATTCGATTTGGCGTCCTACACATGTGCCTTAGGTCAGGGGCAACTGTAATATTGTTTAGTAGAGTAAAATTATCCAGTTCCGGCTCCTTTATAATGCTTCCTTTGATTTGAAGATAAAGATATCTGCCAGGTGAAGGATCAATCATCCACGGACGGCGGTCACAGTGATCCTGTGTTTACAGAAATTATTTATTTGCAAACAATTACATACTTTTAATTACCCTTCTAGGTCATAAAATTTAATTTTAAAGGAATGAGAGTAGGGAAATAAATGTCAGCGTTTTCACGTTTTACAAACGTAAGTAAACACTTTCTCCATAATATGTAATGAACTTAGCTGTATGTACGGAAAAACTGACTTTAATTCAAAAACTTTAAAACTTCATTATTTTACCATTTCAGAAGTTTGTGACGTAGATAATTTCAGTTCTCCACTGGCACCAAAAACTTTGTGACTATTTTCACATGCAATTTCTTGCCTCACAAACTCCACAGTGGCTTCGAAACCAAATGACCGAAAGTCGTCCGTTGCCGTCATGTTAATGACATCAAATTTCAATTCGGCTACCGTTGCTCTAGAAGTAAATTCATAATCACCAACGTCACTGAAAATAGGAACATTATTAGTATTTGGATGCATAAACTAATATGATTTTATGTTAGTAAAGGGTTTATAATTACTATTGTAATGAAAAAAGACCCTAGCAGTGAGAAGAGGTTACACCTGTGGTTATTCGCTCGATGTACGGTCCTAGTTAAAATTACCCTATTTAAGGCGTACTGCCAGAGTCTGTATACGAGCAATCTATGTATCAATTACAATAAAAGGTTGCTGGATATCCTGCGTGTTCAATATAATAACGCTTTCAGAATGTTGTT
Source organism: Parnassius smintheus behrii (assembly GCA_036936625.1). Classification (NCBI taxonomy): domain Eukaryota; kingdom Metazoa; phylum Arthropoda; class Insecta; order Lepidoptera; family Papilionidae; genus Parnassius; species Parnassius smintheus. Next base: position 13,418,471 of record JAUPFT010000011.1, read on the forward strand.
GGGACTGCCTCGCTACTGTAGTGCGTCGGAGATGTTTGCGCAAGCTCGCACGGACGGCTTTCATAGGATATTACGCAAAAAAACAGCTTCGCTGCTAAGAAGGGTGAAAGATATTCACAACAGCATTTTAAAAACAGTAGCGGAGAACTATAATTCTCAGATTTTGAAAAAGTTTGTCCTCACTTTTATGTTTACTAACACTAGTTTATAAGTCATTTGTTACTAACACTGTTACTATGGATTAATTTTGGTCCGAAATAAAGATTATTGTTATTACTTTTGGGATATCTGTATAGTTTTCTCATCTGGTTGGGTTCTATAAATATATAATTATAAATTAAAATGAAAAGATAAATATACATAATTATCAATAAAATAAAAAATAAATACAAAAATACATAAATAAATAAAGATCCAACCAGATGGAAGCCCTCGGCCCTTATAATTGTTATTATTAATATTGGTAAAGAGTTCCATTTTAAAAATTTTAACTTATTTTTTTATAATATCGTTTACAAATGGCCAATTCCAAAAACTTCCCTCGTAATGTTGCGTATGGTGTGGTGATTGTAGTGTAGTTTTTAATAAAATACATACACAAGGTAAGGCGAACTTTGTTATGAATGTCACATGATTCGAATGAAATTTGAAAATTTTGTTTCATAATTTAATTCATCGTATTTTTTTTGATAGAAAAGCGTTTGAAAAACTTTTATGTTAGTTTTACATAAGCTTATACGAGGGCGGCACTGAAAATTTCGGGAATCGAGGAAGTGACACAACATTACTATTTAAAAATGTATTTATTGCTTTTTAAAGTATTCTCCGCGAAATTTGACACATTTTCCATACGATGGAACCAATCATTGAAGCAACCATTCCATTCGGAAGTTGGGGTCTCCAAAATGGCCGTTTTGTAGGCATCCACAGCTTCTTCAGGTGATGAAAATCTCTGTCCACGTAATTTATTATTTATTCTAGGGAAAGTATAGAAATCATTAGGGCTTAGGTCGGGGCTTTGCGGCGGATGGTCTAATAATTCTATGTTTTCTTGCTCTAAAAACTCTTTTGTTCTGTGTGTGGTGTGAGAACTTGCATTGTCGTGATGGAGGATGATGCAGCGGTTGCAGTTCTCTTTACGGAGTTCAGAAACGACCTATGGCAAACAAATGCTAGCATACCATTCTGCATTAACCGTTCTTTGTCTCTGAAGAGGAATAGTCGTAACATGGCCGGTTTTGGAGACAAACGTGGCCACCATTTTTTTTGCAACACTCCGTGAACGAACAATTTTTGTTGGCTTTAACTCATTTTCGAACACCCAAACTCGTGACTGGTTTTTGTTTCGGATTCGTACTCATATATCCAGGATTCGTCACCTGATACGATGTTGTATACAGCATTTGAGGATCCTGTGTGGAATCTTTCGAGAGTTCTGACGCACCAAGTAACGCGAGCCGCTTTTTGCTCTTCACAGAGCGAACGCGGTATCCATCGGGAAAACAACTTTTTTACACCTAATTGTTTATGCAAGATTATTTGTATTTGACTCATGCCAATGTCTAAAGTTGCCTGAATTTCGCGGTATGTCACATGTCGATCTTTCTTAATCAGCTTACGCACAGCATCAACGTTTTCTTGGGTGACTGCAGTTTTTGGACGAGGATCATCACTGAGCTTGACACTTCCACGTTGAAAATCAGCAAACCAGCGATAAATTGTGGTTTTGGATGGGGCTTCATCACCAAATTCAGAAATCATCCAGTCAACTCACTGTTTTTGCGTTAAACCACTTTGAAAGTCATAATAAATCATCGCTCTTGAATTTTCTTGAGTCAATTCCATTTTCTCAACGACTAAACAGGTTTGACAAAACCTTGTGACAAGACCGAGAATCTTTTTTTAAATAAATAAATGGTATTCGATTTTTAAAACCAAGGAGTTTTCAATTAAAAAGATTTTAATATGACAGGAACAGTGGAAATATTCCATTCCCGATACTTTTAGTGCAGCCTAGGTATACGGTAGTCTTTGCTTTAATTCTTCCTTTTTCATGTCTTATTATATTCGGTAGTTCACCATGTAGTGGTGGTGTAAGAATATCCAATACCCCATATCATCCCGTTTAGGGTGTTATAAGAGGCGACAGAGAGAAACAAACCAGGGGATGGGCAGTAGCATCTTCATAATAACAAAAAATGCTACTAGCCTAGTGGCAGGCCTGTGTTCAGCAGTCGACTTTTATAGACAGTAACAGAAATATTATACTCATTAGATATATACAAAATTACTAAAGATACCTGCATAAGCAGTCTCTTGGTATCCCTGGACCATTATCTCTCCAAGGCCTCTCGAAAATTCTTAATGCAGCAGTTGGATCACCTCCGCATCGATACCATGGGGAATGAGCAGAATGCACTGATCTACACAATCGTCCTCCATTTCGTATACCCCATAAGCGAAGGCGTATTACTTCACCAGGATTTGCTTCGAATCGGTAAGTACAACTAAAACAAATCATAGTTTGTTAGAATAATATAGAGTGGAATAACGAAAATTTTTTCCTATATCTATTTTTGTAAGGAGCAATATATGTAAATTCGTATTTCAAGAATGTGGAATTGGGGATATCCGAAAATTTAATCAATGTCGCTAAAACATTCATAATTGTGTCATAGTGATAATAAGTATGGTCTTACCTAATATTTCGTTTTCCACCTCTCCCATATAAAAATACATCCCTCGGAGATGAAAAACTAACAGGTGGATCAGGCGGTGCCTCTGGAAATGAACGGGATGCAAAACGACGCGAACATGGACCCCGACCCCAAGGTTCACCATCTTGATGCAAGTCCACAAATTCGTACAAAGCTTTAAAGAAAACGGGTCTGTGAACAAAATTTATTTTTGCTTAAATAGATTTATTGATTACCGTGTAGTGGCGGTGTAAGAATATCTATTACCCCATATCATCCCGTGGGAGCTTTTAGAGTCGATATGGGGAATCAAATCAGGAGATGGGCAGTAGCGTCTTTCTAATAACGACTATAAATAAAAATAAATTGCGGTTGCCAAGCAAGATAACTATGGCAAATATCCCCCATGAAGCCATCCACGAGGGAGGCCTATGTTCAGCAGTGGACTTTAATAGGCTGTAGCGGTATCGGAACTGCTTTTAAATTGTAATATAAGATACCGTAATGGGGTAAAGTCGTCGTGGGGAAAAGTGTAAATAACGCACTGGAAGATATAACACACGGTAACACAATAACGCACTGGAATAATATAAAGCTCAATGTTCACTTGGAAATAGGTTCAAGTAAAATCCATTTAAAAATATTATCAATTACTTATTTTCATGAAATTAAGATTAAATAATTAAAGACGAATCTTAGACTATGCATAGCTTCCATGTTTGTGAAACAAAACACCAAAATAACACAACACAGTAGAATTAACGCCTTTAACAAAACAATGTGCTTAGAAAAAACAGTAGGTACTAATCAAATTCTTCAGGTTATTCATAAAAGAAACATAACGAATTTAACAAATATGTGCTTACAATTTACAATTAGTACAGATACTATAATTATTACCATTTATCACAGAATTTTATTTGACTGTATTTTTTTTTAATTATGAGGCCTATCCCGTTTGACACTATTCGCGCACGCACAGAGCCATATGTAAGAAGAAATTGAAATTTAAAAATGATTTTTTTAATGTAATCAATAGGCGAACTATAATATAGTATTAATTTAATAAGTAATGATTTAAAAAAAAAACTTTGTGTATATCTCATAAACTCAGCATACAAATATAATAAAGCCACATTAAAAATGTGTTTTTAATAATAACTTATTTATATTTAGCCAATTAATAGAATTGAAAAAAAAAAATGCTTCCTATCACTTAATTTTTTTTATAATATATGATAGTATATAATATAGGATAAACGGACCTAGTTCGGCTACTGAGGGACCACTAGTAATAATAAATCAGAATAATATAACACTCCACTCTTATGTAGGTAGGTCAGAATAATATTACACCTTTTCCATTCCACCGTAGTCGGTTAAGTTATATGAACAGCCACCTTTATAACATTCCAGTGTGTAACATACAAACACCATAACACACGTAACAAACTGGAACAAACACACTCGAAAATTCAAAACTCAACAATGAATACCGGTCATAAGTCATGCGCGATTTACTTAATAAAACTTGACATATTCTGGTAATTGACAACAAATTTCGAATCATGAACCTAGTAAACGATATCTTTGTACTTCTTACGTAGAATTCACATATCCAAATCACACTGCCAAATTTGTGCTCTAAATTATGGAATTTACAATTGTTTACGGTCATGACTACAAATGAAAAAAAAATATGTCAAAACTGACATTTGACAGTGAGCCTACGGCGTTGCCTCATCCAGATTAGGTAAATAATGTTGTTTAATGTCGAAAACAAAAAATCTACCCCATATCGAATTGGAGTAACACACTGAATAACTTTTGGAGACACAAATTAGAATAAGATTTTTTTCCGCTAGCATTGTATTATTGCAATAATTTATACGTTATCACACGGCATCTTTATTGCTCATGATTAAAACTACTTTTACGGATTTTATCGCGTTTATTTTTACTTCTTATTTTTAATTCCCCACGTTTCGGGCGCTTTCCAGCACCCATGGTCACGGGGGACTGAGATGACTGACGTCCCGATGTCATTTTTAAACCCGGAGTACCTTCAGCTTTTTAATTATAGTTTATGGTCCGATCTATGCAAAATGAACTGACTATGTCTTGAGGACTTGCAGTGGTATGCTTGGGTTTAGTTTTAATTTTATTGATTATAGGATCCCAAGCAGGTGGTAGTACCCAGCCTCCTTCTCTATTGAAATTAGGATGTTTTTTAATTTCAATAGCCTCATGTATCATCCTTGGTAGGAATCGGTGTTCTTTCGCGAGGATTTGTGGTCTATCAAATCTGATGTAATGGTTGGGGCCGGTTAGGATATGATCACAAACTGCAGACCGCCATAGGCCGATAGGTTAAAAAATCAGGTGTCTAAAATTACAGTCAAAATAATCTATCTGATTTTGCTTTTAATGTACTAACGTTATGTTAAAATAAGAACAACCTATTATAAAATAATTAAAACAACCTAAAATTAATTTGCATACGGTTTCGCTAACGGCAACAATAATTTTAATATACTGTAGTGTTAACTCTCCCACCTATTAAAACTAAGCGTATCGACTTACTTCAGAGCGGTCCCCTGAGTCAACTTTAGTTCCAGCGTTAAAGAGTCCCCTTTAGAGAGAAAGCTCTCCGTACGAGTACAAGCTCTGGATTTTCGTAATAAAGCATGTTCGCAGGTACGAGGGGCCCGCTCACGACAAAATCTTGCGATTAAAGTAGCATTTGTTGGAGGACGTCCAACAATAACTGACTGGGGAGATGTAGCTCTTGACATTTGCACTGAGCGTTCTCTGTCACTGAAACAAGCAAAAATTTTATTTTATTTTTGTGGGATGGTGGGTCGTATTTTATAAAATAAATATTATACTTCGCCAAAACATTCTTATGTTTTTACTACAAATAATCAATTAGTGTGTGTAAACTTTTATGTATGATTCAAATGAGTGTTGGCATAAATACCGCAAAAATTTACAAATTTTATTTTTTATAAACAGTTTTAATTGTTGGTACATCTTTTCGTTACATAATACTGGTCAGTTAGCGGTAATGACGTTCTTTTTATATAAAATATAAATTATAAAGCTCGTCATTCAATTAAAATATTTAAGTTGAAAAATAACTTAATATTAAGATACAAACACAAATAATATTAAAAAAGTGGTTGGAAATTATAATAAAACTTTATGGAGACTTAGTTATGTATTTATTTTTACGTTTATTAAACAGTAAAAACCGATTGTATTTATAGACAGATTTCTTTTGTTTAAAATTATAGAGAATATTATTTTATTTATCTGAACATTAAAATATCATGTAAGTATACATATATATTTCCTTTATCATAAATCACATTAGCATGTTCATTCAAAAGATATTATATTACACATAAAATACAAAATAATATCTTTCATTTATAAAGCTAAATTTAATACTTTGCAGCTGCATTAAATTTAGCTCAAAAAGCAAATATATGCCCAAATGTAAATGCCTGAAATATCGTTTCAAATACAACTCACCAGAAAATATCACTGCAACCGGGTGATATCCGCATCGGGCCATCCCATATATTCAAATGGCTTCCGCAGTACTCATCCTCAGGCAAATTTGGATTTAACGCATTTGTTACATAGAATTTTAACACAGAGAACCATACTCGGAATCTTGGTGCTGAAAACGACGGTCTTCTGTAAATTATGTTCCTGCCTGACGGTCCGGATGTATCAATTCCTTGCATATGGTAAAGACAAGTTGTATTGGGAGGAAGTGAATGTTGTGGATGTTCTAGGACACCTCTTCCTGTCCCTCTTATCCAAAATTCGCAGGCTCTTTTGTTTTTCGCGTATGTAGGTGATTGTTGATCTACAAACTTTACCTAAAATATACGCCAGTAAATTAACACAAACAGTTAGTTTATGAGCTTAACATTGTTTGAAAAACAATATCAGATGACAATTTTTTTTCCATTTTATATATTAATATATATTTAATAAAAAATTCAATAGGGATTTATTTGACAGCGGTAGTATTAAGTGAGCATTACTCATTAAGTCATTATGCTTAGTACTCCCGTGAAATAACGTCGATACATGTATGATAAGTTTATATTGTTATATTATTTACTTACACTGAACTGAAATGAAACAAGTAAATATATAATTATATTAGTAAGTGGAAAATTAGTTTGATTAAATAGTATAGGAGCCGTGGTAGCTCAGATGGTTAACGCTCGCTGTAAATATAACAGAACGCGAGTAACCCGGGTTCGAACCCCTCCGGCACCAATGAAATTGTTAATTGCAATTTTAAGTGCTGATTTTACCACGTGCTCGGCGGTGAAGGAAAACATCGTGAGGAAACTTGCAAGAAAAAAATATTTCGAAGACATGTGACGTTCGCCAACACGCATTGGGGCGGCGCGGCTGAGACTTTCTGCCCTAAAACCCTCTCAGAAATGAGGGGAGGCCTATGCCCAGCAGTGGGACGTATATAGGCTGTAACTTTACTTTACTTTAAGTAGTATAGCATGCAAAATTTAGTTCCTAATGTCAATTGATAGCCTTGGAGACCACTGCCTCTAATATCCATTAAGTATATCAAAGTATGGTCTGTACTAGACTCAACAAATAAATAAAAATATCTCCTTCTAACGTTAAGAAGTAGAAGTAGCTGTTTCTTTTCGTATGTTGAGTTTAGAGTACCGGAGACCCTTTTTCAGACGTAACCACGCATCTACATGTTGGTTATTAATCAAGGATAGATGCGGATGTCTATGGGCCACAGTACTCACTTACCATCAGGTGGACTGGGTGCTCGTTTGCCACCTTTATTCTTGCTCGAATAACCGACAACCGATGGGGAAGAAAGGTTTTCGAGTGACAAGCTCGTACCGGTACGCGAAGTGTAGGGCGGCCCCCCACTGTACGGAGTGACAACTGATTGGCTCAGGACGTTTGTGGCATTCCTTGGTGTGTGTTCAGCAGTGGACCTGTAAAAGGCTGTAATAATAATGGTTTAATATAAGTAATAAAATATTTGTTATTGAACTGTAAGTCATCTATTAGAACATAACCTAATCTGTCTCAAAAAAATCATTTTTTATCGCCGTATTTATTCAAATTGTACACATTAAATATTGATCTTTTGATGTCAGTTACCTCAACTTCTAACTGGAATCCATGAAGCGATTGTAACATTGCCGGTTGTAAGAACGTTCCAAAAGGTGAAGTCGTAAATTCTACAAGCAATTCGGGACCACTGGATATTGCTTCAGGGACTGCCACCCCTCCCCCACAAAACCTTAAAATAACAGGATCTCTTGTCGTATAGCCATCATAAACAGTTACGTAATCTTGGACTTCGTCACACTCTTGCCAAAATTTAAGTTCTCGACCATTGTTCCCTCTTTCCTGTTCTGCCGACGCATATAAAGCTTTTTCACTTCTAATAGACACAAGCTGTCCATTTGGCTGTTTCACTATTATTAGTGCGTGTTTCCCTTGAGGTACCTCATGTTGTCGTACTGCATAGTAACAAGTTAAATTTCTTGGGTAAACTCCAGGGTAGTTGGGGGATTGTAACCTACAGTTTTTACGATCGCAGTCACTGAATATACGCGAGCAATAAGTTCCAGATATCAAATCTCCAAGGTAATACTCAGATGTCTTTGTTGGCTTTCCAACGTTCATTTCTTCGTTACGTGATATGTTTAAGGGAGGAGGCAAGGGTCTTAGTTTGAAAAATGGCCTCTCTGAAATAAGAATATAATTTAAGACACGAGAACGTTTACTGGGAAATGTTTATATTATTTTATGGTCGACGTTATACGTCCATTTGCGTAAAATAATACATTCAAATACACTTTTACTGCTGAATTCACACCATACGGCTACATACTAACCTGATGGAGGAGATCCTCCGTATCGTACCGTAGCATATTCCTTTCTTAAAACTTTATACGCCATACGAAAATCAAAATTATAGTTATTCTGCTCCTTTGACAAATGTAGTAATCTAATAATTAATGTTATAGATTTCGTCTCGCTGTAATATATGGAAGGCCCCCAAGAAGTTCCACACCATGAGCCTCCAACTTGTGGTCTACTGGCCTCTTGTATTTGCATGTAACCATCAGGACAGCCATCTTCAGTGAATGATGTGAAGCGGCCAAGTGTAAAACTATCAAACAACACCTAAAAAGTAATATTATTCAAAAACATTTAATAAATGGTAGTTTTTAAATGTAGTTTTAAAAATGTTAATAAGGCACATAAATAGAATTATGCAACGTCCCAAGACAACTGTAATGCTGGCTTACTCTATAAGTATAATACTAATAGATTGATTTTATTTTTATTTTTTTTAAAAATCCGGGTTCGATCCCCGTCAGCACCAATAAAATTGTTAATTCCAATTTTAAGTGCTAATTTACCCCGTTCGCGGCGGTAAAGGCAATCATCGTGAGGAAACCTGCATGTCTGGGAAATAAAAAATATATGAAAAAATATATGAAGTCTGCCATCACACATTGGGGCAGCGTGACGGTCACTTCTTTGCCCTAAAACCCTTTAAGAAATAAGAACAGGCCTGTGGCCAGCAGTGGGACGTATATAGGCTGTAACTTTACTTTTAAATACAGTTGTAAATTACAACTACATTATATTGACAATTTTTAATTTATGACTCCTTATTTACAATAATTTTAGAAATATTAACCAAATCGTCCTGTTTTAAATATTTCAAATTAGATTTATATGATAATTTAATTTCTCCCTTCACTTTCCACCATCGGACAAATAGACGATCAAGTGCTCTCCACTACCTTATGGTCGATATTTCACAGATTCGACAATCTGGATTTTAAGGAAGAGATCATAGATATGGCTACGCCACTATATACAGAAAGCCATACTATGATGTTTCTGGCATTTCCCAAAGTCGCCCCTAACGAAAATCACGGTATGATAGAATGTCTTTCGCTGTTACTACACGGCAATATGTTATTTTACCTGCACTAAATCACCATGAATACCACCAGCAGCAGTGATGGTCAAGAGGCATATATATGGAACCGAATCTTCACGAGGTCTATGGAGTTCTAGTTCGTATGTCCGACCGATATCCCCGTAGTATGTTCTGTTGCAACCTGTAGACAAATAAAAATATTTAAGGTTAGGAAAAAATAAACTTGCGATTAAAATTACTAAAAGAGAACGTACTTATTGGTTTTATACAGTTAGAGGAATATTTCGACTTTTTAATAAAACTAATTTAGCAAATTATTTTAAGATAAATGTTAACCGGTTTTTAATTCCTCACGATACAAACGCCTCTACACTATAAAACTTACAGTATATTGCAATCTAATAACAGATTTATTTTACTAATCACTCGATTACAAGTCAATGTTAGTACTCAGCCATATTTTCTATTAAATTGAAATTTTTATACATTTTCAAAGAAAAAAAAGTGAAAAAAGTAAAACCATTTCAAAGGTATTATTACTATCATGTTTATGTAAGGTACTTTGTTTAACGTAAAGATGAATATCCTGAATCCAGTTTTCAAGAGCTCTTTATATAATGGAACGGTGTGCTTATGCTGACTACTCGTGTGTACAAAATAAAGAACCAGGACCTGTGATATATTCAATGCTTAAGATCTTTTTTGTTTCCGTTGTAAGATAAAAAATGCGTGCCTTGAAAAACGAAATAACTGGCGGTCTGATATAAAATCTTTTAAATTAAGCGTTTGTGATTTCTATATCTGTCTCTTTTTTATATATAATGGTGAAAGAAGAGAGAACAACTTTAGGCATTCCGTAAATTGACGTCAATTTTATGATTAAGGCCTTAGATTGTTCAGTATCATTATAAGATTGTTATTTATATGGGGCCACTATTAAAAAAGCAAAATCAGTATTATGACAACGTACTCGTAAGTATTATGTTACATTGGTTAATAGTACTGTCCAATTGATACCCTTCTCCTTTAGAAGGTTAAAACTGCATGTAATTTTATCAACAACTATTCAAACATTTATAAATTGCATCATATTGAAAGAAATAAGAATAAAGCTATTAATTTTGAAAAAAAAAACGTTGACGAAATAGGGTAAGTCGTACACAAATCAATTTTGTTCGTCGCTTATGCGATAAAAGTAGAAAACACAAGGCTGTGCGTCGTATTATAGAGTTATTTTGTGGGCTACACATAACTTACTCGTCTACAGAAATGTTTAATATTAAAACCTTACGAATTTGTATATAACATAATTTAATAGCTCGTGAAGTCGGATCTTTAATTCTCAGACACACTTTATCTGAGCACCAACTCCCTGACCAATCAAATAAGCAATTAAACATATAACATACCATAAAACACTCACGCCTTTCACCCAGAGGGGTAGGCAGAGACTACGGACTTCCATTTGGCGCGATCCTGACACATCACTCTCGCCTCCTCCATATCCATATACCTACGCATACATGCTCGTCGGTTACGGGTACTTTTAATACTTTTTTTTATAGAAGAGGGGGCAAACGAGCATGTGGCTCACCTGATGTTAAGTGACTACCGCCGCCCATGATCAACCGCAACACCAGGGGAATTGCAGGTGCGTTGCTGGCCCTTTAGAAAGGAGTAAACTCTTTTCTTGAAGGTCCCCAGGTCGTATCGGTCCGGAAAAATCGCCGGTGGTTAATTATTCCACAGAGAGGTTGTACGCGGAAGAAAAATCCTTTTGAAACGTACAGTGGTGGACCGCCAAGCATCCAGATGGTGTGGATGGTACCGGGACGTTTGCCGCGTAGTGCGTTCACAAAATTTGACGCCTGGGATCAATCAGAACAATTCCTCAGAGCACTCTCCATGGTATATGCTAAAGAAAATACAAAGGGATGCAACATCTCTTCGCAGTGCCAGTGAATCGAGCCGATCAGAAAGCACTCGGTCGTCGACGATTCGAGCCGCTCTGCGCTGGATGCGGTCAAGTGGAAGGAGCTGGTACTGGGGAGCCCCAGCCCAGAGATGGGAACAGTATTCCAAGAGCGGCCGAACCTGCGCCTTGTAATTTTGCAGGCGGTGTGCCGGCATGAAATACTGTCCCGCTCTGCTGAGCACGCCAAGCTTTTTAGAGGCCAATTTGGCCTTCCCTTCCAAGTGAGCACGAAACTGCACGTCACTCGATATGTCGACGCCGAGGATTCCGATACTGGCTGAGGCAACTAGGGGAGTGCCTTGAAACTGAGGGGATACGACAAAGGGGTTCTTTTTAGCGGTTTACGCGCAAACTTGTGTCTTCTGGAGATTAAACTGGACTAGATTTAGTCACCCCAATCCGAGACTCTGTCCAGCAGAGACTCGACTTCAGAATATAATCTGAACCATTTTTAATAATATATCGCCAAATTGATCGATAAACTTTTGCTTAGGGCTTCCCTTACCGACTCTGCCTTTCACTGCTGCAACATGTTTAGTCATTCTTTTCTAATTTATTCTTTCTACATGACCAAACTGCCGAAGCATTCCTTTCTCAATCCTGGCCATAATATCACCTTACGAACCATACTTTTCTCTTATCATACAAGTTCTCACCCCGTCATTCAATAACATACTCCTTAATGACCGCGTTTCTCTATCATTATATATCACTCATCTCATTAGTTCTACTCTCGTGCTTCTTACGCCACATCCAACTTTCACTACCATACATTAAAGTAGGAACTAACATAGGATTGTGAATTGCCTTACGTGTCTTTTTCGACACATTTTGACGTTCTAAAATAGAGTGTAGAACCCCGTTTACTCCATTTCCTGCGTTCACTTGTCCTTGTCATATCTACCATTCCTGCTAAATACACATCTCAAATATACAACCTTATCTACTTGCTCAAACAACTCTCCTTCTATTCATATTTCACATATCATTTTACTTTCTTCTGTTTCAGAAACCATAACTTTCGTCTTACTTGTGTTCACTTTCATACCCCTTTTTTTAATGAATTGTTCATAAATGTAACACTAATTTGCAATTTGGCAACCGAAAACGCAAATGCAACTTGATCACCGGCATACAAAAGAAATTTGACTTTGCAGCCATGCTGCAGCTATAATGTGGCTGCAATACGGTTGGGTCGGCTCGACAGGGGTAGGACCACGCCCTCACAGAATACCAGCGTAAAATAGCAGCCTAATACTGCTGTGTTTCGTATGGTGAGTGTCGAGATCCGAAGACCTTCTTTTACGTGAAATGAGGCATTTCATCTTAGTTCTCAGAGGTGAACGCATCTGAATTTTGATTCTTAATTGAAGATAAATGTAGATGTCTATGAGCCACAGCATGCACTTACCATCAGCACGACTGTGTGCTCGTTTGTCATCCTTACTCTATAAAAAATTATTAACACCATCCTTACCATCTCTTAAAACTGCTCTTGGATATAAGTGGGCTTAGTCATATCTGGAGCATAGACTCCTAAAACAAAAAACTTCTTTAAGCCCACTTTCATTCATATCCATAGCAACCTGGGGCTTACACAATCATACTGTTTCACACATTGATCCATTCTTTCTTAAAGGATGATATCGTCTCCTTGGTATGTCGGCTCGGTCTCGTTCACACAAGATCAGTAAGGGTTATATTTTTTTTCGAACCAGTGGTTACGTTAAATATTGAGTTCCAACAAGAATTACTTATAATCTATATTGAATAAAAATTATTCCATTCTATTCTATACATGCCATGTGCAGTGGCACCCTTTCCCTTCCGTTTCGTTTCATTCACACATAAACATAAGCTATTAAATTATTTGGATATTACTACCTATATTATTTTTAGTTTATTGAAGTCGTTTTTTTCTTTAATTCAAATTATAAATTAAAAAAATTATGTAAAATTTAATATTTTTATAATCACATAATATTATGTCCTTAGAGTAAAAAAAATGGTCGAAAGCTATTTTTATCGATTCAGCTTCCATTTATCTTACCTTGGCAGGTTTATCGAAGTTGACGTAGATATCGAATCACCGTTTGAACGAGAACTGTAACTTGCAATGAAAACCATCGGCGCTTTACTTTTGTTTGTTTTAGAGTTATAACTTTAATTCGTATTTATTCTACATAAAATTAAATTTATTTGTAAATGATTCAGATCACAGTATCCTTATTTAGCCATTATATACGAGTAGACATGGCCAATCAATGTCTGAAATATTCACATTGATTCTTGTATAATATGTGTAACCTCTATTGTTTTCGAAATTGCATTACAATAAGTAAGAATTAAAATATTTAATCCAAATCGTTAGAGTGTTTTCGAGAAACAAGTTAATTATAAACTTATAATATAGTTAACAATATATTAAAGTGACTTATTACATATTTTATTCTGTTTTTATCGCAATGATTCAAAAAGAAATTAGTAAAAGCTATCGAAAACAATGATCAATAACATAAAAATTAGTCCTCCTCCTCTTTACTCCGCAAACAAAACATTTTATAAGTCAACTCTAATAATTTAGTTTGTTTTTTATTTTTTAAACATTATTGCGTGGGCGAGGTAAGCTTTTTGCCTTGTGTAAACACGGAGAAAACTAATTTTCCATCAGCCATATCGATTTTTCCCCCCCACAAACTCTGATATATCAATTATCACCTAATAATGATGGGTATAAATCAACTCCAGGTTGCTCTGGTCTTAGTACTCTAATCTTTCATAACGTAATTATTGTTGATAATTTTAATACCTTTTAGAGGATAAAAATATACTTAAAATTCTGGGTATTGTAATTAAAAAGGCTTTGTGGTAAAAGGCGATACATATTTTGGCCTGGATTTTTAAGATTAGGGGAGGGTGTTTTTAGTATAAATAAAATTTGATTATATTATGGATCTTATCTATATAAATAAATAAATATTTGGAAATTGTTACGTATACGTTTAATTTGAAATTCAACTTCAACAGTGTCTCTAACATGACCGACGGCTCCATACCCACTTACCACTTTTACTTACCACTTACTCCATATTGTAATTTGATAATGAACACGAAAAAATATGTGAAATGGCGCAAAATCGAAAGAACTTTTTAAAATAATGAACGTGTTCTAAATTCAAAATAATTAAAAAGTTGAAAAAAGAGAAGTTTTTATGTAACAGTATTTATGGCCAGACTAGTTAGAATATAGGTAACAAACGAGCACATAGTCCACTTGATGGTAAGTGGATGCTGTTACCCACAGACATCCAGGTGTATCTCCAATTTAGAATCAAAATGCAGATGCGTTATCACATTTGATGGCTACGATGGAATGCTTCATTTCCGGTAATAAGAGTCCCTGGTCCTCTACACTCACCCACACACAGCAATATTAATCTGCTTTCGAAAGCTGGTATTTGGTGAAAGCGTGTCTCCCGGTCGATTCGACTCATTTATGCTACATCTATTATATCTGCAGTGTGGCTCTAACGTATTTATTTGCTTCAATACCATTAAGGCATTATTTACAAAAACATATAAAGTGATCACTACATTTCTTTAGACAAAGAAACACAGAAATAAATACTATATCATTTATATTAGACATCCTAAAAGCCAAAGAGGTCAATAGTTGATGATAAACAACGAACGAGCATACCTATAGAGCCATTGTTATGAAAGTATCAGATTCTGCACTGCGTTTACAAAAATGTTACTTTTAAGAATTACTAAATACAAGTAACTAAATTCCCATTGTGAACATGACATCAGAACTCCTGCCTCCTTCATCCCTTCTAGAAATTTGAACAAGTTTATTAAGAACGCTTATTGTGAGTCACTCTTTACCAATAGAGATGAAAAGTGGCCCATGGAAAACTGCTTGGCTACTCGTGTGATTTGGAAATCCGTGCCCTTTGTCAACCAATCGGTGGTAAGCGTAACTACTCAGTGTTCACATTTATCAACCAAAAAATGCTAGTATTATATAACTAACATAATTTATAGGTTTTTTTAGACTATTTTGTGTACTGCTCTAGTTTTTACAAACTAGAAAAACTAGAATAAATTCATTATTCACTCTCTATGTAAGAAATTCTTAGTTGTTGAGCAGTCTAAGGGCGCTATATATATATATATATATATATATATATATATATATATATATATATATATATATATATATATATATATATATATATATATATATATATATATATATATATACAGCTATTTGCCAGCGAAAGTGCTATCCAAATCGGTTCTCAGGTTTTCGCGTGATGCGAATTCAGCCAGACGTCGTGTTAGAGCTTTATTATAGAAATAGTTTTGAATTTATTTATTTTTAATTTATTATCATTATAGATATCAATAGTGTTCTATAAATAAAATATGAGATTTCCCATAAAAGATTAAAACGTAGACAATTCTTGTTAGAATATAAATATTACGTTTCTTTTTCTAAGCTTATATTTGCTTACAATATTTTTCGCAGTCAGAATCCAAGAAAAGAGCTACATAAGTCTACGTAAGTTAGATGTTTTCCAACAAAACTAAAAGTTAAACGTGTTTAGTAATATAGTATGTGTATTTACAATATTGCTTTCTTGAAGATTTATCAAATCTGCTATTCGTAACTCGATATTAAATTAAAAATTAAGCAAATGATTAAAATTTTATACAGAACATAAAAAAAATTAATATTAAATATCAAGCATTATATAAAAGTCATAAAAATGCCCAAATTACAAGTACGAGGTGTAAAGAGCGAAAATTCGCTTTCCTGTAAACCTCACTTTTTGAGTTACGATGTTATTCGATTCGTGTGTCGCTTTATAATATGTACTCTAGTTAAAACACCACAATATAGAGAATCTGTATTCAAGTAATTATTTTAGTTTTTCTAATACAGTAGGTACTTCATAAATAAAAGTGAGCCGTAGTCACATTACTTGATGGTGAACGGGGATCGGGGTCATGAGCTCAAATCCGCGAGAGTAATCCGATTGTGTCACTGCGTCCGGTCGAACAGTCACAAAGGGATCGAACGGACGCTTCATAGCTCGCTCGGTCGCGTGTCCTGCACTAATTCAATTACGATCACCACAGGTTACCTAATAAATATAAAAATACTTAAATCGTTTTAATGTTAGTAGAAAATGCAGCTTATTTCTTACTAACATTAAATATAATTTTATTACTACGTTTTTATAAAATCACTTTTTTGTTTGTCTGTATAATATTTCCGGTTTAATCTTGCAACTCTGATTTCGGGCACTGCTCGATGAGCTAGATTATTCTCTATTATAGACGCAATTTTGAACATAGCTCATAAGAAAAAATTTTGGTATATTTTTTAGTACTTACAAAATATTTAATAAAATGACTTGTTTTCTTAAACGTTAAAAATTGACAACAGACCAATGAAACATGAGGAAAAAATATGTTAGGAGACATAAATATTACACAAGTGATTTTAAGCTATTGCATAGCTTTTATCGCGGGCTTTGAGCGCGGCGACCGAATCAAGAAATTCCGTAACGAAATACATCTAAGGCCCGGAAACCTAACATCGTCTAAAGTGTATAGTCGTTTAAGTTCGGTAGACTTCGGCACGGTGTTTGTGTGCGTGCTACTAGACGTATGCGTGTAGACTAGTTGCATGTATTGTAAGATAATAAAAATATTTTAAATGATAATATAGTTTATTGCAAGAAGCATATTCTTTGGATTTATAAGAGTCGTCGTCATGTTAGTAACTTTCGTGAATTTAGAGTATTTCATATACACAGACTTTATAGAAAATTTTCGTTTGTCGAAAGAACTCGTTAATTACCATAAACCTACAGTTTCAATTATAAAAAATCCTGAATAACCTACACCTATTGTAAGATAATATGAATATTTTAAAGAATATTAACTTCTCATTTATTTAATAAAAGAAAAAAAATGTTTTCTTATCGGTCACCTCGCTCAAAAAGTGTAACTTGAATTAATATCAAAGAAATGTTTTTTTCTTTGATATTAATATAATTTAATTTGATATAATTAAGAAAAAAATACTGCATAAATAAAATAAATAAATAATTATAATTGCATAAATTGATAAAAATGCTATACAATAGCTTTACCGCGGCAGTCCCCGAATGCCACACGTATTTTTTCTTTCTGTCTCGATTTTTGCATAAACAAGTTTTGGTAAGTGTTGGTAGAACAATTGTTACTAGTAACGCAAATGATCGTATTCATTTTTTCTGATTATTAATCGGTAACATTATTATTGTGGTGCGGAATTATTTATTAAGAATTTGTATTTGACAGTAGTTATAATAATAACAGGTGTATGGATTGCAGTACAGTGCAGACACACCGTCAAATAGGCGACGGGCGATCACCCACTAGATGGATAACGTTGCATGGGAAATCGATGGATGCAGGTGGCTCAGGACCGTACTTTTTGACATCCATTCGGAGAGGTCTATGTTCAGTTCATTTATTATATTGTCATATTGCCATCATAATTTGAGGAGCTTTTTTAAAAATTTCAGGTTTCCAGCTCATCTGGAACTCAGATTCTTTTATATAATAAGGGTGAAAAACGAGCACACAATAGTCCACCTGATGGTTGATGGATGATGTAGCCCATAAATATCTAATTTAATCCTCGATTAGGAATCAAAACACAGATGCGTTGAAACCCCTGAGAACTAAGACGGAATGCCTCGTTTCCAGAAAAAAAAGGGTATCCGGATCTCTACACTCACCATACGAAACACAGCAGTATTGAGCTGCTATTTTACGCTGGTATTGTGAGACAGCGTGGTCCTTCCCCGGTCGAGCCGACCCATAATATAGCTACAGCGTTTAGTTTAAAATCATTTAGTAAATTCCACCCTGAACGACATGCAAATAACAGAGCGACTTTAATAAAAAAGAGTAGTTATTTAAATACTTTTTAATATAATATTAACCGTTTTTCTGTCCAATTAATCACATACATATATGAACATTTAGATTGTTTAACTATTATCTGTTTCGCGGACAGGGCAACTGTTGAGACGTCAAATGAGCGGTCACCCGAAAGCATATTTAACCGTTGTCATCCCTGAAAACTGATATAGAATTACTTACAACCTATATTTAAATAGGCTATCGTAATATTCAGAGATGCAAATTATAATATTTAAAAAAAGGTAAAAATCAGCAATCCCTCTTATAGAGTAAACTATCACAATGAAATGTACTATTTTATTTATTCAATAATTCTGCGTGGTGCGTCGTATTGAATGAAGTGAAACTAACGAAGTGAAGATGCATATTAAATTTTTATCACTGTTGGTCATTGGTAAAAAATTAGAGGAATCTCTTATTATGGTGTTAATTGCGGTTATAAAAAGTGTTTTACGAAGTATTCGGAGCAACAACACCGTAATTAAAAATGCATGTTTTGGTTCAGGGCAGCGTTCCAAACTTTTCCTTGATCATAAATCCCACTCAAAAATAATGACAGAATGATTGTTTAGGCTGCAACTATGCTTTTTCACTTATTTCTATAAATTATAAAGATATTTTAAACAGCCGCAACTGTTGTATATAAGGATATATAATCATATATTCGTTACAAATCTATGTAAGTATATCATTTTTGATAACGAGGGTAGATACAAAGTTACATGTAGCCCTAAAAATATTAACTAGCACTACTACTTTAGTGGACTGAAATGTGCTATAAAGACAAAATTCCGCCTTTAAAAGTGATTCCTTTATACAAATGAAAACTGTTTTACGATGAATCGTAATGACGGAAGAAATGGCTAGTAAGATATTGCAGAAGCTATTAAATTGTTACGCTACAATCACTTCTATTCTACTATTTTATCTACAACATAAAGTTTTAATGAACACTCTTTTTTTCCTATTTTATAGAATAAGAGTAACAAACGAGCACACAGTCCACCTGATGGTAAGAGAAGGCTGTGGTCCATAGATATCTATCCTCGATTCAGAATCAAAATGCAGATGCGCTGCCAGCACTGAGGAATAATGTAGAATGCCTCGTTTCCAGTAAAGAGAGTCTCGGGTTCTTTACATTCACAAGATTTCAGGAAATTGTTTGTGAAAAAAAGAATGTAATGGTTGGGGCCGTCTAGAATATGATCGCAACCTTTTTTTTTTTGATCGCAAACTGCAGACTGTCTGCAAAAACGAGCACACAGACTGTCTGTAGTTTGCGATCATATCCTAGACGGCCCCAACCATTACATCAGATTTGATAGACCACAAATCCTCGCGAAAAACACGGATTCCTACCAAGGATGATACGTGAGGCTATTGAAATTAAAAAAAAACATCCTAATTTCAATAGAGATGGAGGCTGGCTACTACCACCTGCTTGGGATCCTATAATCACTAAAGTTAAAACTAAACCCAAGCATACCACTGCAACACCTCAGGACATAGTCGGTTCATTTTGCATAGATCGGACCATGAACAATAACTAAAAAAGCTGAAGGTACTCCGGGTTTAACAATGACATCGGGGCGTCACTCATCTCAGTCCCCCGTGACCATGGGTGCTGGAAAGTGCCCGAAACGTCGGGAATTAAGAATTAAAAATAATAGTAAAATAAACGCGATAAAATCCGTAAAAGTAGTTTTAATCAATGTGTAGTGTTCGCGTAAATATAAGAAATCATAATTATGACTACTGTTAACTTTCTACCTTCAAAGTAATATCAAAGATAATAGTGCTGACATATAATCCCATGACACGCCTTGCTCTCCACGCCTTTCCCACAACAGAATACAAACAAATGCTCACCAGTGCGTAAAAAATATGTTTATATTTTTTTACCATAAACTAAAAGGCAATACGCATTCGCCCTTCACAAGGGGTTCACACCAAAGTATATTACACTGCCTTTAAAAAAGCTACGCATCTTCGGCGGGGTAATTGGTTGGAATGACACCCCATCCTATTCACACTCCCTCCCTCCTCCCACTCAACCTCTTATCAAGGAAATTTAATTCATTTCTAAAGTTTAACTCAGAAAACTGATTTTTAATATTAAATTTTCTAAAATTTATATTAAAAAACTTTTTCCACGCGAGGGAAAGTGCAGGGCCACACCCTGACTTTCCGCCCAGTCACCCTCCCACCTCGTGTCATAGAATACTAAAGCAATACTCTATTTTCCTTGAAATCTATTCGTTAGCTCTTCGTGAATACTTCTACTAAATATCCTTAGGTATCATGTTATCGAAACCACTGATAAAAAGGGAATTCCCTAGTTTATCAAATAATATTGAGCTACATGTATGCGTCAAATTACATTTGTCCTCAAGTTTTCTCTGCACCCACAACTAAATACAAGATCGACGCAGTTTTCACAATTTCAAATCAACCAGAAGGATATTTACATTATATTTTATAGAATAAGAGTGACACACGAGTACAAAGTAGACCTAATGTTAAGTGGACGCTATGGTCCTTAGACATCTACATCTATCCTCGATTAAGAATTAAAATGTAGATGCGTTGTCACCCCTGAGGACTTAGAGGAAATGATTAATTTCCGGTTAGGGTGTTGGTTCTACATCCTACAGAGTTCGGTTCTTTACTGAATACTTACGATATACCTATAAAAAACATTCCATCTAGGAATGATTCATTTCCGGTTAAGGTGTTGGTTCTAGTTTAGTTAGTTCTTAGTATTGTGGGTAAACTGTATGCTAAGGTCTTAATTGAAAGAGGTATGAAAGAAACTGATGGAAAAATTTGGGATGTGCAAGCGGGTTTTCGAAAGTGAATGGGGTGTACAGATCAAGTCTTTTCCATGCGCATGATTGCGGAGAAGGTTTTGGCTAAAAACCAGAAAGTTTTTTCTGCGTTCATGGACTTGGAAAAGGCTTATGATAGAGTGGACAGGAATGTGTTATGGCAAACACTGAACTCATATGGGTTGAGCGCTGGTTTGACACAGGCAATGAGGTCTCTTTATAGGGATTCTAGTGCTTGTGTCAGGATCAATGGGGTCTACTCGGACTGGTTTGGCATCCGAAAAGGTGTCAGACAGGGCTGTGTGGCTTCCCCTTGGCTGTTCAACCTATTTATGGACAGGTGTTTGCAAACTTTGAAAGATGAAGAATGTGGGTTAAGAATGGGCGAGTTAACCGTCAAATGCCTTTTGTATGCCGATGATCAACTCATATTTGCGTCATCGGCGGCTGAGTTGCAAATGATGGTTACATTAATGAACTTGGCATTAAAAGAAAGGGGAATGAAAGTGAACGCAAGTAAGACGAAAGTGATGGTTTTTGAAAGAGAGGAAAGCAAAACGGTATGTGAAATAAGAATAGAAGGAGAGTTAATTGAGCAAGTGGATGAGTTTGTGTATTTGGGATGTGTATTTAGCAGGGATGGTAGATATGATAACGATATAGAACGACGAGTAAATGCAGGGAATAGAGTGAATGGGGCACTACACTCTATTATGAAGAACCGGAATGTGTCAAAAAAGGCACGTATGGTAATTCATAATACTGTGTTAGTCCCTACTTGAATTTATGGCAGTGAAAGCTGGGTGTGGCAGAAGAAGCACGAAAGTAGAATAAATGCTGTAGAAATGCGGTCTTTAAGGAATATGCTAGGGTTGAATCTGAATGACAGGGTGAGAAATTGCGTGATAAGAGATAAATGCGGTATGCAAGATGATGTTGTGACCAGGATTAAGAAAGGAATTCTTCGGTGGTTTGGTCACGTAGAAAGAATGAATGAGAAAAGAGTGACAAAGGAAATTTATATGGCAGATGTGAACGGCAGAGTCGGGAAGGGACGCCCTAGAAAAAAGTTTATTGACCAAATTGGCAATACTTTGAAAATGGGCCACGTTAAAAGTACCCTTAATCGACGAGCATGTATGCGTAGATATATGGATGTAAAGGAGGCGAAAGAGGTATGTCAGGATCGTGTCAATTGTTAGTCCGTAGTCTCTGCCTACCCCTCTGGGTGACAGGCGTGTGTGTTTATTTATTATGTGTTGGTTCTAAATCCTACTGAGTCCGATTCTTTACTGAATACTTACGATACATCTATAAAAAACTACTTCTCGTTCAATAATGAACGTTATAAACCGTAATAATAAACGTTATACACTGTGTAGTGGAAGTGCAAGAATATCCACTACCCCATATTATCCCGTAGGTGTAGTAAGCGGCGACAGATGGAAGCAAATCAGGAGATAGGCAGCAGCGCCTACCTTATAACAACTAAAAATAAAAAAAGACTGCGGTTGTCATCCCGCTTGCCAACGTGACAGCTATATATAAACATCCCCCCTATAAAATACGACTATGAGAAAAAACCAAACAAAGATGAATAACCTAAACAAAAAAAGAAAACACTAAGAAAAGCATCTTTTAACGAAACGACACCTGACGTTACAGGTGACGACGATTTTAACACCACACGAGGTGATCCTGAAATTGACAACGAAAATTCGGTTCCCGCATCTCACGCAGATATGACGTCAAAAGGAGAATACTTCGAAATACATTACTACACTGCACAATTTATGAGGAATGCCTATGTTCAGCAGTGAACTATAATAGGCTAACGGTTACGGAATGTTATAAAATCAAATACGGCGTTGACATTGGTCTGACAACTTTATCAATCAAATACCTTTAAACGAGTATATATATATATATATATATATATATATATATATATATATATATATATATATATATATATATATATATATATATATATATATATGTGTGTATTTAAAATCGGAATCTCGGAAACGGCTCCAACGATTTTCATGAAATTTAGTATGCAGGGGGTATCGGGGGCAATAAATCGATCAAGCTAGGTCTCATTTTTAAAAAATGTCGTTTTATCCGTGTGCCTAAAAGGCAATCAAAAACTGCTACAATGTCATTAGAATCCGAAAGTAAATTTTGCCCGTGCCTAACAGCTCAAATGGGATATCGGGCGGTGCTGAAATCATATAACGCCGGTTCGAGTCCAAATGTGTATGTGTGTGTGTGTGTGTGAAATGACTTTTTCCCTTCTTTTGTGGGAATAAATTTTATTCGGAGCCTTTTTTAGTATATTTTTTATGACACGAAAAATAATGATCGAGTAGATCGAAGTATTTTATTTTATATTTCATCAGTTTGTAATTTGTATCTAAATATATTTACATAAACACGATTTCAAAAAAAATTTACCGACCGGTCATTGCCATTTCATAACCGGTCATTCAGTTACTTAAATTATTATAGGCGCTAAATGACACAACATGGCTATTTTCATCAACATTATTAGGTCAGTTTAAAAAGCCACCTAATCTCATTAGTTTATTTTACTTATAATACTCGTATATCGACCAAAGACCGGCATCGTTCTCATTTGTTTTCATTTTGTTGTGCCTTTCAAAGGTTTCACGTAATGTTGTGTAAAAGTACGTTAGGTGTTTTTATGTTTATCGGGTAATCATTGAGATGGGTCTTTGCAAAAAATCTTTCTTCAATTTCAGAAATGAGTATTACAATTAAAGATTTAGAGAAAAAAACTCATATCACCCTATAGGTATTAAACGGCCTTGTTCTGGAAATAAGACAGATTACATTTTGACGTTTATATAATTTTATTTAGTTTAGTACCAAATTTAACATTAGCACGGTTTACATCAATTTGAAAAAATTACCCATAAACCATTTATATACATCAATAAAAAAAATTAAGTGTGTGTGTATGTAATAAAGAAACAACTGACGTCTTTTAATCTCAGGTGGTTATTTGCATCCTGCAAATAACCACCTGAGATTGAAGTTAAAACCACCTAAGTAAAAACCACATGAGTTTAGACATAAATAATCATTTTTTTTTAATTTTGTCTGTCTGTTTGTCCAGGCTAATGTTCGGAATGGACAAACCGATTGCAACAAAACTCCATCAACAGAAAGAGACCAATGCAAGAACTGGTCTAAGCCGATTTGGTTCAAAAAATAGGGGATTTTTAGTAATTGAAAAAACTGAAAAAATAAATGGGTTTTGACTAAATGGCGTCACTTTATTATATCTCATCCAGGCGGCGGATTGCAAGTTTTTTTTTAATATAAAATGTAAGAGTCAAACGAATTCACAGTCCACCTGATGGTAAGTGGTTTGCAGCCCATGGACACCTGCAACTGAATTCAAACAAAGAAGGTTACAATATGCGTTGACATCTCTGAGGAATAAGAAAAATGCCTCTCAATCAGTAATTATGTAGCAGAAATACGTAAGAGGTTAATAACTAAATATATTTAAGGGCTATATTTTAAATTTACTGTTACGTAAGGCAACATATTTGCCCCATGTTGGTCTGGGTCATTTATGTCTTATTCTTGTGTGAGACTTATAACAAAAAAGAATATGCCAACTTTGCTACATGCCCAGCGTGTCCTAAAATGTGACTCATGGGATATTGGGTTTGTGATGGTGTAGGCGATGGGATCACTTCTTTCAAAATTTCTCGCACGCCGCCTTTTGGGCTCTGCCTAACCCCACGAGGATTCGAAGCGTGACGGTATGTACAAAATATTCCAGACTAAATACGTAGGAATGTGGTGTATTTTTTCTTTATATTGTTACTTTGTAAATATGAAATATTTTGTAACATAAAGTTTAGATGTTTTATAGCGTTTACGTGATCTATTTATTTCATGTAAGAACGCCCAGAAATACTTAACTAAGGTTGAAGCTTGATTTATGAGTTAACCCTTATAAAAACGTTGACGCAATTTTTGTTAAAGGCAACGATGTGCTAGAAATGGTATTTTCAATGGTTAAAAGGGTTAAGTGAAAACAATACAACCAGGATAAAGTTGTAAATAGAAATGAAAATGATAATATTGTAAACGCTTACAAAACATTATTTTTAGGTTACACATGGACTAATCCTTTCACTTAACACTGTCGCTAAGCAGTCAATTCACATGTATAGATTAGGTTAGGTTAGGTGTTGGGGACATAATATAAACTAAGCAAATACAAATATGAAGGCGGATTTTTCCGTGCTCCGTGAGTTGGAAGAGCATTGGTTTTACTATAGATAACACAGTAAGATAATAAACTGGATATCCTAAACAATGATAATTCCTAAATAAATATGAATATTAAATGAAAATGTATTTTATAGATTATTTCGTTTAAACGCTTTTACGGAGTTTTAAAATGATGAAATCCCAACCTTTAAATGCAAATTGAAAAATGAGAGCAGATTTTTTTAATTCTGTATTTAATTGCTATTCTTATTTTTATTTTAGTTCACAGACATATTGATTCTGATCTAGTGCAGTAAGAAAGAGTTAAAGTATTATTATACGCTTATTATACGTATAAATAAATTTTATAGAATTAAGTACTATTATAGACATGCGCTATTTCGCACTACAGTCAATCGAAATAATGATAAGAATTGTCAAAACAGTCATTTCTATAGAAATACTGTAAGAATAGAGTGTAACGACTTCATAGCTTTAAAAGTCTAATTATCATTTAATTAAAATATTTCTTAAATACTAAAAATCTTATCAAATATATATATATATATATATATATATATATATATATATATATATATATATTTGATTCGACCGTGTAGTGGCGGTTAAGAATATCCACTACCCCATATCTTCCCGTGGGTGTCGTAAGAGGCGACAGAGGGAGACAGGCAGGAGATGGGCAGCAGCATCTTCCTGATGACAACTGTGACGTAATAAAAAACTGCGGTTGCCAACCCGCTCGCCAAGCGTGGCAACTACGGCAAATACCCCCCAATGAACAAATACACAAAAAGACGGCCCCCAGTCCCCGGCGGTCCCGCTATTCCTGGCTACGGTGGCGACCATGGTAACGGCGGGGCAGGGGGTGCTAAGAATCTCCGGTGGAGGTTCGGTTGCCACCTACGACGACTCGACCTGGCAACATATAACGCACGCACCCTGAGGACTGACGAGAAGATACTGGAGCTGGAAGAAGAGGTAGACAAGTTGCGCTGGCATATTATTGGATTATCCGAGGTCCGAAGAGAGGGGGAGGAAACGGCAATCCTCGAGTCCGGCAACTTGTTCTATCACCGGGAGGGTGACCATCTGTCCCAAGGAGGTGTCGGATTTATCGTCCACAAGTCTCTCGTCAACAACGTTGTAAAGATTGGGAGTGTGTCGACGAGGGTCACGTACCTGATACTCAGAATCACCAAACGGTATTCGCTGAAGGTCATTCAGGTTTACGCACCAACCTCGGCACACCCCGATGAGGAGGTGGAGGAAATGTATGAGGATATTTCCAGAGCCATACATTCCTCCAAAACCCACTACACGGTGTTGATGGGAGACTTCAACGCAAAACTAGGCACAAGAGAAAGCGGTGAGCTGAAGGTAGGGAAATTTGGAGTAGGGCAACGAAACCGAAGGGGCCAGCAGCTGGCCGACTTTATGGAGAAAGAGGGACTCTTTATGATGAACTCTTTCTTCCAGAAGCGGCCCCACAGGAAGTGGACCTGGTCGAGCCCCGACGGTTCGACAAAAAATGAGATTGACTTCATTATGACGACCAGACGCCAACTGTTCAGTGATGTCTCAGTGATCGCAAGGGTGAAAACTGGCAGCGATCACCGAATGGTTAGAGGCACACTGAACCTAAACGTTAAGTTGGAGAGGTCTCGTCTAATGAAGTCAACGCTCCGTCCCCCTCGTGCTCTAATCCAGAATCCCGAAACCTTTCAGCTCGAGTTACGTAACCGCTTCCAGTGCCTAGAAGATTGCAATGCAGTGGACGATATGAACGACAAGCTCGTGGAAACTGTCCATGCGGTCGGAGCTAAGTTCTGCAAGACCCGCCGCAGAAGAACACAAAAACTCTCCGATCACACTCTTAATCTCATGGCTGTTAGACGGGAGATGAGGCTGCAATCGTCAACAGATTTGACAGCATACAGGCAACTGAACAGACAGATCTCCAAATGCATGCGGCGAGACTTACGCAACTTTAATACTTCTCGTATTAAAGAAGCGATCGAGCGGAACCAGGGCTCCAAAGTCTTTGCCAGAGATCTGTCTGCCAGAAAGAGCCAACTGTCAAAGCTGAAGACTGAGTGTGGCAACATCGTTTCCGGGACACCTGAGATTTTGAGTGAGATTGAGAGGTTCTATGGGCAGCTGTACACATCATCGTTGGAGCCACACGCAAGTGTGAGTAACGATCCAAGAGCAAGTCTTATCCGACACTATTCCGATGATATCCCGGACGTCAGTCTAAGCGAGATTAGAATGGCTCTCCAGCACCTTAAAAACGGCAGGGCCCCAGGCGAGGATGGAATTACAGCGGAGCTTCTGAAAGCGGGTGGAACACCGGTACTTGTAGTCCTTCAGAAGCTCTTCAATTCCGTCCTCCATGGTGGCACTACTCCAGAGGCGTGGAGCAGAAGTGCGGTGGTCTTGTTCTTTAAGAAAGGCGACAACGCTCTCTTAAAGAACTACAGACCGATTTCCCTTCTGAGCCGCGTCTACGTGCTGTTTTCGAGAGTCATTACGAATCGTCTCGCACGCAGACTTGACGACTTCCAGCCTCCCGAACAGGCCGGTTTCCGAAAAGGCTTCAGTACCATAGACCACATACATACCCTGCGGCAGATTGTACAGAAGACTGAAGAGTACAATCTGCCACTTTGCCTGGCGTATGTGGACTATGAGAAAGCCTTTGATTCCGTCGAAATTTGGGCGGTGCTACAGTCCCTTCAGCGGTGCCAAGTTGACTGTCGGTATATCGAAGTGCTGAAGTGTTTGTACAGTAGGGCTACGATGGCTATCCGAGTACAGAACCAGAGCTCGAAACCTATCCAACTGCAGAGAGGTGTAAGACAGGGTGACGTTATATCCCCGAAACTCTTCACCGCTGCATTGGAAGACGTTTTCAAGCTACTGGACTGGAAAGGATACGGTATTGACATCAATGGCGAGTACATCACTCACCTTCGATTTGCCGACGATATAGTCCTTATGGCAGAATCGCTGGAGGACTTAAGCACTATGCTCAATGACCTCAATAGTGCCTCCCAACGGATAGGCCTTAAGATGAACATGGACAAAACAAAGATCATGTTCAATGTCCATGTCACACCTATGCCGGTAGTTGTTGGGAGCACTATGCTCGAAGTTGTTGACGAGTACGTTTACCTGGGACAAATAGTCCGACTAGGTAAGTCCAACTTCGACCGAGAGGTCAATCGACGGATTCAACTCGGCTGGGCAGCGTTCGGGAAATTACGACATATCTTTTCGTCAGGTATACCTCAATCTCTAAAAACTAGATTGTACAACCAGTGCGTGTTGCCAGTGATGACTTATGGATCTGAGACGTGGTCCTTCACTGCTGGCCGTATGAGGACGCTTAAGGTCGCTCAGCGAGCTATGGAGAGGGCTATGCTCGGAGTTTCTCTGCGTGATAGACTCAGAAATGAGGATATCCGCAGTGAAACCAGAGTGACCGACATAGCCCAACGGATTAGTAAGCTGAAGTGGCAATGGGCCGGCCATATAGCTCGAAGAACCGATAACCGATGGGGAAGAAAGGTTCTCGAGTGGCAGCCTCGTACCGGTAGGCGTAGTGTAGGGCGACCCCCCACTAGATGGAGTGACGACCTGGTAAGACATGCAGGAAGTCGATGGATGCAGGTGGCTCAGGACCGTGCTTTGTGGCATTACTTGGGGGAGGCCTATGTTCAGCAGTGGACTTGTGAAAGGCTGTAATGATGATATATATATATATATATATATATATATATATATATATATATATATATATATATATATATATATATATATATATATATTTGATAAGATTTTTAGTAAATATACATATATAAATCAAAAAGTTAAAAAAATCATTGAAGTTTTAAAACGCAACTAAAAGTAGAAAGTTCAAATTATATGACCTAGTAATTTGTTAATTAATGATGGTGTCAAATACCCAATTTAAGCTTAAAGTCTGTCTTCAAATTATCTCTCTACCTTCAAATTTTGATAATTTCTTAATGTTTATGAAAGCCTTAAATATCTTAGAACAGAATCCGTTATTATTTAGGGGTAGCGAATAGATTATCAGATTACCGTTGGACAAGGAGTCCCTCTAGGTTGTTATCCCTTTCTTTTCTGTCATAACCATACCATACGCGATAGCTTCTTAAACTTTCGACAGTATCTTGAAAGTTAATAATTAGTTGGTACGGACTGCGAAACACATAAGTCGTGGGTTCGAATCCACCACTACGACTCAAATGGTTTAATAAAACACGTGCCCACTGGGGTGTTCCTGTTTCAATGGTGGGAGAGCCTATACATTGTAGGCAGTAGTAGTAGTTTTAGGCCAGAATCCTAAGTGGTAGAATTCATTTCCTGTCCATGAGTACCAGCATTTCACCTATTTCTGCCGTTGTGTTCCGAAAAAATACCTCAATACGCTCGTTCTACTTAATTAACATTACACTATTATTAATGAAAATAAATAACAACAATTTCAAACTAATATACTATAATGTATAAGTCTAGTGGTTCACAAAACTAGACCTATGCAGAAAGGAACAATACTGGGTAATTTTTGACCGTCTGTAAAAAACAGGGTGTAGGTAACAGGTGAACGGAATAGAAGCCTGTGGCACTGATATATTTACAGCTTTTTTTGTTTACATTAACATATTATGAAATCGATTTATCAATAAATACTACTAATTGGGCGCGTGTTTTAATTTTGATATTTTTAATTGTTTTATTTATTAGCACAAATATTTTGTTTTTATTGTTTTATTACCGAAAGCTTATTTCAAATTAGTGGTACTTATTGATAGTTCAATTTCATAATTTGTTAATGTAAGAGCAAAAAAATATATAATATATCAGTGCCACTCTGTTTTTTTTTTCAGACAGCAGACGGCGGCAGACTATATGTTACTAAATATACGAGTATTAAGTTTAGAGAGTAAGGCAAGAAACGATAAACTATACTCCCTTATTTAAAAAAAATATAGGCTACTAGTTATAGGATACCTTTGCCGCTATGGAATCTTTCTAAATGTATAGGTGGTTACCTAATTTTGAAGCCAAATAGGAGTGCTCTCGTTGCTATGTTTTGGTCTGATGGGTATGGAGAGCCAGATTGATCACAGGTTGTAAGTGCAAGACGTTTAATCTTAATCCGCAGGGGTGGTAACGTAAACTTTAGTTTTTTTTGGTAAGGTGTGGACTACCATTTACCGTCATGTGGTCTGTTAGTTCGCTTATGATTTTTTTTAGGTAATTTTACAACTTATTTACTGTTATGTAATTTAATACAGAAAATCTTTAGTTAATGGTGTCAAAAAATTCACGAAGCTATTTATATTAGCCTAATCGTTTTTTACGGTGTAGTGGTGGTGTTAGAATCTACTACCACATATCATCCCGTGGGTGGCATTAGAAGCGACAGAAGGAAACAAGTCAGTTATTGTCAGCAGCGTTGTACTAATAACGAATAAAAATAAAAAACTGCAGCTGCCACCCCGATTGCAAGCGTGGCAACTATGCCAACGTACAATTCAAACTCTATGGGGGAGGCCTCCATTCAGCAGTGGGTTTTAATAGGCTGTAACGGTAAATAGGTTTTTATTTCAAACAATGGACGTATAAACATATAAATTGGGCATAAAATTTCAGCCTATATACGTCCTACTGCTGGGCACAGGCCTCCTCTCATTTCTGAGAGGGTTTTAGGGCAAGGAAGTATCCGCCGCGCTGCCTCAATGTGCGTTGGCAAACTTCACATGTCTTTGAACTATTTTTTTTTATTTCTAAGACATGCAGGTCCCTAGCGATGTTTTCTTTACAGCAACTTTACAGCGAGCACTAACCATCTGAGCTACCACCGCTCCTCAGAAGCTCCTAAATTGGACATATTTACAAATATTAATGGATTACTTTATTCAATAAAAACAGGTGAGAACAAGTTGTTATAGTTAAATGTCATAAAGAATTAACACCGTTTACGCCCACTCTCAGATCTTTACGCAAAATAAAGCTCCTTTTCAACTATCCTTTTCACATTTCACTTAATAATAAAGGCAGACTTTTTCCCCGCTTACATTTTAGTGATGGAAATAAACCCTTGTAATGGAACGCTAATTTACACAACTTCTTGTTCTTCCTTGAACCAAAAAATGTAACGGTATTTTTGTTACATTTTATTACATTCTTAAATTACCGTTACTATAACGGTTTAATAAAGTCCACTGCTGAACCTCCCCCCATAGATTGCTTCGTAGGGGGATGTGTGGGAATACCTTAGTTGCTACGCTTGGCAAACGATTTGACGACCACAGTTTATTTTTATTTTTAGTCATTATTAGAAATACATTGCTGCCCATTTCCTTACTTGTTTCTCTTTGCTGCCTCTTACGACACTCACGGAAATCATCCCTAGGACGTATCATATATAATTATGAAGTGGTGGATATGCTTACACTACAACAACAAGGTAAAGTTACAGCCTATATACGTCCCACTGCTGGGCTCAGGCCTCCCCTCATTTCTGAGAGGGTTTAGGGCAAGGAAGTGTCCGCCGCGCTGCCCAAATGCATGTTGACGAACTTCGCATGTCTTCGAAATATTTTTTTTCTTATTCCTCAGACATGCAGGTTTCCTCACGATGTTTTCCTTCACCGCCGAGCACGTGGTAAATTAGCACTTAAAATTGAAATTAACAATTTCATTGGTGCCGGCGGGGACCGAACCCGGGTTACTCGCGTTCTGTTATATTTACAGCGAGCGTTAACCACTGAGCTACCACGGCTCTACAACAACAAGGTAAGTAATAAAATTTATAGATACAAACAAAGTTTTAGTATATATATAATAATATTTTTTATAGGATAGGGTGACGAACGAGCATACCACGTGATGGTAAGTGGTTGCTGTAGCCCATAGACATCCACATCTATCCTCGATTACGAATCAAAATGCAGATGCGTTGTCACCCGTGAGGACTAGGATGGAATACCTCGTTTCCAGTAAAATAGGGTCTCCGGTTCTCTACACTCACCATACGAAACACAGCAGCACAAAGCTACTATTTTACGCTGGTATTCTGTGAGAGCGTGGTCCTTCCCCGGTCGAGCCGACCCATTCGTGCTACAACTTTAATAATAATATAACTGCAGCATGGCTATACCACGTTTAAATACTATAATATGCTATAATATTTATTGGTAAACTTTTGAAATATATATTATAAGTTTAAACAAGTTAGCAATCAAATAATTATAGGCTGTGAGGCTACATGGACAACGCATCTATAGCGTCACTTAAAGTAGTTAATCACTTCTGATTAGATAAAAAATTTATTCCTTAAATTTAAATTAGTCATTCCATTCCGATTATATTAAAAGTTCTTTACTAAACTCTTTACTTAAAGATTGCATAAACACGATGTCATTCAATATTTACTCCATCAAACTCTATAGAATCAAACCCACATTACCGTGCAACATGATATTGATCGTTACTTTCTCGTTGTTGAAAGGAATGTGTAATAAAGTGCATAATGTACAGAAAATAGTAATATTTAAGAAAACTTTATGTTGCACCGCAACACGAACCTGGTAATATTGTGACTATATAGTTTTACGATATACCAGTTGTTTATGTATTTATGATATATTGTGAGTGAGCTGTGAGTTATAGTACATTTTAAAATTCATGATCATGATCATAAATTCAAATCAAGGTATAAAACCTTTTCCCGTTTATAAAATCTTTTGAAGTTGAATAAATTTTAATTCATAAATTGCCATTCAACACATATTTACACGGCTGGCCGTATCACCATGAATTATAAATTTACATTCGTGAATGCTTTTTCCCTCGAGCGGATATTTGCAGCCAACAATCAAGTCTCATCATCCTTAATTCTACGTTACTGCAGTTCACCTGCAACGAACTTAAAAATAAAAGGACACAGATGCCTTGTCACTCAAGAGGACTCAAATAAAATGTCACGCAGCTTGTAATCAAATTGGATCTATGAATTAACAATAATTTACGCTAATATTACGACGATTAAATTGCGATACTGTGTCAATGTTACAAAGATATCGTTTTAGTTGCTTTAGCCTTTTGTTATACGCAATAGTTTGATAGTGAGTCCTGTGGACCGAAATCCTTTGTTAAAATTTTCTAAGAAGTATTTTTCTACGAAGCATGAGTCATTCTATTAGAATATAACTAAAAAAATATCCACAAAGAAACAGAAGCTACTGATGAAGTTTAGCTAAATTAGCATACTGAAGTAGCAGCTCGTTATATTTACCAAAGGATCAATAACCGTTTGAGTTGACATGTCCTAGATTGAATTACAAAAACGGGATGCGTAGAACCGATGATTACTTTTATAGGCACTACTTTGGTCTACTATAAAAAATTGGATCGATACCTTCACAAAGCTTTGATAAATATTTTCTCTAATGTTGATTTTATTTTAATGAGACTTCAAAGTAACTTTTACTGATAATTTTAATGACTTGTTTTAATTATACATTAAAAGTTACGGTTATCATTAATGAGAAATTTCGCGTAGCTCTAAAAATGAGACTTGAAGCTTGGCGGGACAACCGGCCAGCATTTTTTCATAAGTTAATTGCTGGCAGATAGTTCCACCACAACGCAGCGTCAACCTAAGAGCTCTTGTCTCTACATGTATTGTCTCTCAACTGCGTAAAATTTAGAAAAGATGGCATGCGACCGAACGAAACGACTCTGGTCCCTATGCAGGTATGGACACTTTGGCACCTTTTGTGCCACAAAAGTAGCTTTATAAGAGTCGGACTGATACTAACGCGGACAAACCGTCGGGTCACAGGTGCGGTGAATTTTGTAAAGACTTCTTTTATTTGCGACTGATTGTCATTGTTGATAACAAGAGGGTTTATTTTTTCTCGCATAAAACCTTAAAATATAACCTATAACGCATTCACTATCTTTGGCTTTGATTTGGAATAAGGCTACATGATAATTTTAACTAATATACATAATCCATATGAATATTATTTTGAAGACATTTAATTTCATAAAATATTAAAATTAACATTAATTTACTAAATTTCAAGTGCAATCAATTAAATCAAAAATTGTAATTTGGAGTTCAAGACTGTGTTTGGGTCATTGCATATTATTACTATTCCGAATTTAAATTATATTTTT
Organism: Parnassius smintheus behrii; assembly: GCA_036936625.1. Classification (NCBI taxonomy): domain Eukaryota; kingdom Metazoa; phylum Arthropoda; class Insecta; order Lepidoptera; family Papilionidae; genus Parnassius; species Parnassius smintheus. Next base: position 13,453,442 of record JAUPFT010000011.1, read on the forward strand.
AATAAATAAATAAATAATTATTTGTGAAACGGACTTTTCTTACATAGAACAAGGATTAGAAACGAACCTACAGTCCACCCGATAGTTAGTGGATAGCATCCACTAACTATCGGGACTCAAAGATTTTTCATTGACGCACTGACAAAGACATTTCTCTTCGATTAAGAATTAAAAAAATGCAAATACGTTGTCACCCCTGAGGACTAAGATGGAATGCCTCATTTTTGATACAAAGGGTCGCCGGTTCTCTACACTCATCATACGGAAAACAGCAGCATCAAGCTGCTATTTTACGCTGGTATTCTGTGTCCTACCCCGATTGAGCCGACCCATTCGTGCTACAACCATAGTACAGCTGCAGCTTGGCTCAACCACATGTAAAGTCTCTGAAAAACCTCTTTAACGTTTAGCCACCGAGGTGATTCCACGTGGTTCTTTTTTGAGCAGGGAACAATACGCAGACATTATGTGTATTTGATTCGAATTAGGATAAAACGTTTATAATACATACTATCCTGATCATATGAAATATTTTAACAAAATCTTGAAATATATTTTTATTTCACAAGGCATGTATTTTTCCTCGCAACGTTTCTGTTTGACGCTCCACATAACATCAATGATTACTAATAAAAATAAAAAGAGTGTTACCACACCAAAAGAAGATGTGTTAATAATATATTTCTTCTAAAATACACGGTTTAAAACTAAAATCCAGAAGATATTGCAGGTATTTATTGGCGCTATCGTAATTGAGGTTATATGATAGAATTTAATATTATTTTTAAACTTTAATGAAAAAAAATATTGAAACTGCTAAGTGAAGCGACTGTAATTAATTTAAGAGTAAAGTTTAGAAGTACTTTATTTTAAAACTAAACTAGTATCTCCATCACATGGTTATAAATTTCATTAAAAAATAAATACAAAATTACTCACGGGTGCAATGTCTTGGTTCATCGGAGGAATCGCCACAGTCGTTCGTATTATCGCAAAATCTATTTATAGGTATGCATTTTTTATTTGCACAATGATATTCGGATATCCGGCATCTGGAATCATTTCCATGTAGAACTGGCAATATTTCTGGTTCTGGAATTTCATTATTCACGTATGGCTTGTCTCTTTGGTAGACGTATTTAGGAGCTTCCGTCACGAAGTCACAGTCAGTAAGCTTGATTAGTGTAAAGATGACAATACCGACTTTCAGACGGATGTTACTGGAACCTGCAACAAATCAACAAGGTGTTGCTTAAATGTTAGCGTATAAGTTACAATTATAGTTGGATAGGGTGTACTGATAAATGAAAAAGTCAATGCGCAAAAGTTAATTTAGTGTCACAAGTCTTTACACTGTCAGACACCAAACTCACAGAATACCAGCGTCAAATAGCAGCTTAGTGCTGCTGCGTTTCGTATGGTGGTTGTAGAGAACCGGAGACCCTTTTTACTGGAAAAGAGGCATTCTATTTTAGTCCGCAATTATAACCAAAATTATATATATATATATATATATATATATATATATATATATATATATATATATATCGTCTTCCTGCAACTTCGACCAGGATGTCACTCCGTCGAATGAGGAGCTGTCTGACACTTGACGCCCCCTGGCGCTGTGGTTAAGCAACTTGGCAACTGTGGTGCAGTTGTTGCGCTGGGGGGCTGCAGGTTCGAATACTGCACGAAACAAGTATTTGTATGGCCTACAAATAAATGTTCCAGACCTGGATATTTGTCCTTGTGCCATTTATGTTTGTAAACTGCATTCGCGATACAGGAGAAAATCCTAGTGAGGAGGTAAATCTTAAAAAAAACTAAGATTTTCTAAGCATACTAATAAGTTGAAACTTTGTAATTAGAACACACACGAATCTCCTCAACATCCTCCTCTTATTAGTAGATAAGTAGAACATTAGAGAACTTTTATGTTGTCACCACGCTAGGAAGGGAGATTGGCTATCACAGTTAGCAGTCAAGTTAGCAATCGGTTTACTTCTATCAGTGAAAAAGTGAAGTGATATCATAAATTCGTCTCTACACAGTTATAGACAAGCTTTCTCTTTTTACAAAGATGAAAGTAGAATATAAAAGGTATGAATGACGAATCTTTATAAGACTTTAAATATATCTATATATATAATTCTTCTGTCCATGTGTGCGACTAAACTCCTCCTAAACGTCTGGACCGATTTTGGTGAAATTTCGTGTTGTGATTAAGTTGATTCGATAGAGGTTTATAATGACAATTGGAACCTTTAGGTGGCGCTGTTGTCGAGATCCAGAAATCATCTGTGCAAAGCCAGGAGCGCTAGTATTTAAACATTTCTTAAGGTGCTCTATCTCACAGCTCGTAACAAGTCACTACCAGCGCCATCGCTTTTACAAACATTATAAACGCTCTAAAATCAAAGTACTAAAATTACCCTTAAAAATAAGACCTCAGTGAAGGGTTCTGTCTACTTCTTCCGAAGACTACGAAAGCAGATGACTGACTATTAAATTTATTGTACGAGCGTTATTTTTCTCCAGTAAGGCTTAAGAGCGACTGGATTTAAGGAAAAAAAAACACACAAACACACACACACACACACACACACACACACACACACACACACACGCACGCGCGCACACACACACACACACACACACACACACACACACGCGCGCGCGCGTGCGCGCTTATATTTATGTATGTATGTATTTATACATATATATATATATATATATATATATATATATATATATATATATATATATATATATATATATATATATATGTATATATATATATATATATTTATATATATATATATATATTGGTTATATATATTTTGATGATATAATTTTATTATTATTATTTAAAACATAGTGCATATTATATTTATTCTACGCGACGATCTCTACATGCAACGCTCACTTCATGACTAAGTACATTATCATCGAAAAGTATGTATATACAAAGCCATATAAAGCCAAGAGAGAGAGCCAGGAGACCCCTAGCGCAGGGTAACCTAGTTTGGGCTCCTTGGACCAAATGATTAATTAAGGCTTTATTTATAATGTCCGGGCAATATGGATAGTGACAAGTCAAATCGGGCTATGTAATGAATACTCATTTAAACTTCATTATTTATCACATTGTCTGGTCGCTATGAATATTACTACGTAACTGTTGGGAAATTTGATATAAACCTAACCAAACCGAACTAAGTTATTCATTTTTAAGACAATAAATTAGTACCTAATTTTGAAGTTGTCAAAAATTAATATGCTAAGATTCGCGGAATTTAATATAATCGGTATCCACAAAGTAACGCCTGATTCTATTGATTAACTTAATAATGTGTTAAATCTAAGATTAACAAGTCTAAAAATGAAAGTGAAGGAAGGGAAAAACCACTTTGCAGTATTGAATAGCATCAATGGGTATTCTTTCATTTGCGTTACAAATAAAACCATTAAGTGTTTATGTGATATCAAAATCATCTATATATTATGTGATATCAAAAAATAACTAACCTATCTTTTTACACTGTTTCTGCATAAGACAAGCTTATGATTAGAAAATAATTATTCTAACAATAATCGTATAAATAAAAAATGCTTATACGTCCGATATTTTTATAAATTAAAAAGTTCAATTATTTCAATATTATATTCTAATTTATTTATGGTTAACGATTATATCTTGATAATGAACGCGGCTTTAGGGTGACCCATAGGCCACTATAGCCACACCTTAATTTCGAATATAATTTATTATTAATAATTTTCAGGGAAGATTTTCCAAAAACATACTATTTTCTTTCGACACCTTTTTGTTATATATTTTATTTATTATTTTAATTTATAAACAAATATATCGAATTATCAGTATACATAGTGTTATGTCACTTAATATCCATTATATGATGAAGAATCTGAATCTAAAAGATATTAATATTCATTAAAAAAATGTACACATACGAAACAAACAATATGTAAATTATTTTTGTAGCCCTGGATTTTCAGAATGGATATTGTGTCCTTTTTCATTTAACAATTTTGGTGCTCAATTAAATAAGTCACTTTCCTTTGTTATGAACATTCCACGCAAGTTTTCATGAATTTATTATAAAGGTAGACATTCCACTGGGTAGCTCAGAAAGCAAATATTTTAGGCCCAGTCATTTAGGTCAATGCCACGCTGAAATTTCAAAGCCGTGTGGGGTGCTCGGTTTTAAAACATTTAAAAACGTTTTCTTTTTTTGTAAAGCACATTGGTATTACATTTCATTAGGATCCATACAGTAATGTATGCACCACCATAGCTAGAATTTTAAGTTCCTTATAAAAACATTACATAATGAAAGAAAGCAAAACGTGAATTCTACATTACGAAGATTTGTCATAGTTTTAACAGAAAGAATACAATGATCTAAACACTTTGTCTCAAAATTTGATAGCCCACAATAAGTCCACCCGATCCGTTGAAGCCCAGGTCCAGGTGCTGGTCGTAAACGATCGTCGTAAAACACATTATTGTAATTTAAAATTCATTTTAAGCTGTGAGATGAAGTCAAAGAAATAATTTATTGGATTTAAAAAGTTTACAAAAATACCGTAAGGTACTAATTCTAACGCTAGAACTGGAATGAACCTATTGGATATAGAGAACTGTTAGGAATCTTTATTTAACACCGTCAAAACAAGTTTAATCTTATTTTAATTAATAAAAGGACGGCCACAAAAGCATGAAGTGACCAGAAAACTGTATTACATTACTTTTTTTAAATAGAATAAAAGTAAAAACTTCGATTCGGAGACTTCTGTCCTCAATTCAGAATCAAAATGTAGATGTCTCGTTTTCTGTAAAATTAGCATTCGGTTTTTAAAACTCACCATACGAAACAAAGCAGCATTAAGCTGCTAGTTTTAGCTGATTTTCTGCAAGAGCGTGGTCAGAACAACACACAGAAGTCCGAAGATTACAATCTACCACTTTGCCTGGCGTATGTGGACTATGAGAAAGCGTTTAATTCCGTCGAAATTTGGGCGGTGCTACAGTCCCTTCAGTGGCGCCAAGTTGACTGTCTTCGATATACCTAAGTGCTGAAGTGTTTGTACAGTATGGCTACGATAACTATCCGTGTACAGAACCAGAGTACGAAACCTATCCAACTGCAGAGAGGTGTAAGACAGGGTGACGTTATATCCGCGAAACTCTTCACCGTTGCATTGAAAGATGTTTTCAAACAACTGGACTGGAAAGAATACGGTATTAACATCAATGGCGAGTACATAACTCACATTCGATTTCCCGACGATATACTCCTTATGGCAGAGTCGCTGGAGAACCTAAGCACTATGCTCAATGACCCCAATAGTGTCTCCCAACGGATAGGTCTTAAAATGAACATGGACAAAACAAAGATCATGTTCAATGTCCATGTCACATCTATGCCGGTAGTTGTTGGGAGCACTAAGCTCGACGTTGTTGACGAGTAGGTTTACCTGGGACAAATAGTCCGACTAGGTAAGTCCAACTTCGACTGAGAGGTCAATCGACGGATTCAACTCGGCTGAGCAGCGTTCGGAAAATTACGACACGTCTTCTCGTCAGGTATACCTCAAAATCTGAAAACTAGATTGTACGACCAGTTCGTGTTGTCAGTGATGACCTATGGAACTGACACGTGGTCCTTCATTGCTGGCCGTATAAGGACGCTCAAAGTCGCTCAGCGAGCTATGGAGAGCGCTATGCTTGGGGTTTCTCTGCGTGATAAACTTAGAAATGAGGATATCCGCAGTAGAACCAGAGTGATCGACATAGCCCAGCGGATTAGCAAGCTCATGTGGCAATGGTCCGACCATATATCTCAAAGAACCGACAACCGATCGGGAAAAAATGTTCTCGAGTGGCAGCTTCGTACCGGTAGGCGTAATGTGGGGCGGCATCCCACTAGATGGAGTTACGACCTGGAACCGTGCTTTTTGGCATTCTTTGGGGTAGGCCTATGTTCATCAGTGGACTTGTGCAGGGCTGTAATGATGAACATCATGATGCCAACGTTGTGGTGCAGATATTTTCTTTAAAATACCTTTAAGTCCAAAATATTATAGACAACGCAACGCAAAATCCAATGTCAATTCAGTTTAACTTAAAGTAAATCTTATCTGACACATTGGAAAATCCTTTGGGTGTTATAATTAATAGGGACAATTCAGGTTTTACATGCAAACTTTGAAAGCAGAAACTTGGGATAATTACTCGTGGACCTTACAATTCCCTTAAGACCTTCTGTTACCTCAAATACTTCACGGCCACTTCTGAAAGGTTTTTGGAGCATAATTTATTGAAAGAAGATTTTCTTTTAAATGTTTATGCAATATTTGAAACTAAAATTTCAAAATTACATTCTTACCTAAATAAAACTGAAAATTGAAGTAAAGTAGTTAGCTGCAATATGTACGTGGTAAATATAATTATTATTGTAGAACCATTAATGGCTTCGAGTCATTGCAGTGTTTGTATGCCACCTTTATAGTATTTTAGTTTGCTTGATTTTCTTTTACTAATAAAAGCCTATATCCCATGCTCAATTTAGTATCCGTTTGAACACTATTCAATTCAATTTATTTGCTACCCTTGTTGTATACGTATGGTCTTAATTAAAAAATAGTTCAAAATAAGAATCCTGCAAGAACATTGCAAATATTGGCAAACATTAATATTATTATTACATTTACATTATGGTGTTATTAGTAAGATTGCTAATGTAGTAAAGTAATAAATATTTACAATTAACTTAAATATTAACGAGATCATACTATATTATATATTCCTATTTCCTACCTAATCACTAAAAAATTCCTGCAACGAGTAATAACACTTTTTCGTTAAAAATATATTTACTTCCTTTTTGAATTTTTTAGGCTTTTAATGCTTCTGATATATTCTGGTATTTTATTATATATTTTTATTGACATTGCATATTTGCCAGTGTTTACGATACGTAATTTTGATGTAGCTGTGGATAGTTTTATTATTGGTCTAAAATTTTAGGGCGAAAACATTGAAGGAACCATTCGATATAATTTCTAACTAGTATAATAGGCATATTTCAGATACAGATATATATATATATATATATATATATATATATATATATATATATATATATATATATATATATATTTGGATGGATGTTAATGTCACTATCGTAAAGACTTAAGCCAGTTTCATCGTTCAAATTCTAAACATACTAATCTGATCCACACTCTAACGAGTTTACTGTTACCTTCATTGCACTTAACTCGCAAATCCATCTTCTCCAAAGTACTTTTGCATATTAATATGGCTGACGGTCTTTTGCTACATTGACTTATTGATCTTCTATGATATATACTTGTTTTATTTAGTCCTTCGAAACGCTCTTAACGAAAATCATCCCTCATTTTACAAAAAGTGATCATTTCTCTTATTTAGAGGTTACCTTCGTTTCTTATGTGACGCTTTAAAGATTTTCGTGTCGTGTGATATGATACTTTAGAACATTTACTTTATGATTTATTAAATAAAAAAGTGTAGTGCTGATACTACTGTGTTTCGTATAAAATTAAGAATACACATAACCAACAAGCCTGTAGGTATAGGTATATTTTGACTTCATAGAACGTTGTAGTCATACATATATGGTTGCGGCATGAATGGGTTCCATTTGGCATACGTATTCATGAAAAAAAAAACGAACCATACATTAACAGTATGTAAGCGACTTTAGTAAATTCTTAAAAAAATATCTGGTAACACGAAACGTTAGTTATGTTTAGCTTGCCTACAGATACAATTTTTATTACTTTTCATAAAACATGCGGCTCTCCGAAAGATCTTTTTAAATAGTTTCGTAAGTCATATTTCTAAAAAATTTGCATTTTCAATCATATTCATCATTATAGCACTGGACATTAATAACACTTTATATAATATCTGAGCTTCTTAACAAACAACAAAAGCATTTTTAATGAATTTCGGAAGTACACTTCCACTCTTGGCTACCTTGGCTTGTGGATGGTTGAAGAAGGAGGTTCTAAAAACAAGTAGATGGTGTGGCGATGGACTCACCTGTGCCTTCCATTATCGCCGACATATTCATGGAAGACTTTGAGGAGAAAGCCCTGCTTACTTCCCCCGAAAATCCAATGTTTTACAAGCGGTACGCAGAGGACACTTTCACAATTCTACCTTTAGTTAAAATAACTGCATTTTTAGATCATTTTAACTCTATAAATTTTAAAATTCAGTTCACAATGGAGTTAGAGGCAAACAATTCTTTAGGTTTTCTAGATGTGTCAGTAATTCGGCATCCTAATAAAACCTTGAGCCACATTGTCTATAGAAAAAAGACCCATACAGATGGATATTTAAATGGTTATTCGCACCAGCTCCCTTCACTGAATAACAGCGTAAAAGTAGCAGCTTAATGCTGCAATATTTCATATGGTGGGTATAGAGAACTGTAAATCCTTCTACTGGTAACGAGACATTCTATCCTAGTTCTCAGTGGTTCAATTTTTATTTTCATTTGAGGGTAAAAATGTAATCGTCTACGTCACGGCATCATCTTACCATTAAGTAATATGTGCTCATTTGTACCCTCGTATGAAAAATATACATTATGAAGATCAATGATCCCCATTTGCATTGAACGTCTCAGCATACGATTAGATTTTGTATTTAATGAAGAAAATTCATGAAACAACACTTCAATTTATATTGAAACTTCACTATTTTCAAATTCTTATTGATATTTCTATTTGTTATATACCTTCAAATAGTCAGTTTTTGTCGCAAAAAGATTTCAACTATGTATACCTATGAAATAAAATGATGATTCTATCTTTAAGCAAATTTAATTTGACGCTTAACTACGTTGTGAATAACTGATTAAATTTGCATTAAAATCAATTCTGCAGTTATTTAAAAAAAACAACTAAAATCAATCACCAACTAAATTATGCCAATATAATGTGTTTACAATAATAGTTCTAACGTCAAACACGATATGCTATCAATATAAAGTCTTTATGAATTTGTATATGTTGAGAGTGTAGCACACAAAGCAAGAATTTCAGATCTAGTCTGCATTTAGGTTAATATCATACGAGATGATTCTATGAAACCTTTCGTAATGTATTATCAACTTATGGCCGCGTTTTCAATCCTCTGTTAAAGTTTATAAAAGATAACATAAATTGAAAATTACAGTTTTAAAAATAAAAATAGAATAACTGATATCTGACGATTAACGAAAATCGGCTCTTGATGTTTTCATTTAATGAAAGAAATATAATATACTAGCGATCCGCCCCGGTTTCGCACGGGTGATTTCTGGATCTCGTACCGGGTTCAATTGTAAATCTATACTATCCAGCGACCCACTCAAAAACACACAAAAATTTAATCAATATCAGTCGAGCCATTTTAGAGTTTTTGGAAGACTAAAGGGCAGCAACTGATTGTTATATAGGTAGAGAAGAGAATTATTAAATAAAAATATACAGCTTTTAATAAGTGACCCTACTGCACTTATTAAAAGCTGTATATTTTTATTTAATAATACTTTTTGCTACCAATATAACAATCAGTTGCTGCCGGTTGATCTTACAAAAACTCGAAAATGGCTCGACTGATATTGATTCAATTTTTGTGTGTTTTTGAGTGGGTCCGGCGGCGAAAGAGAATCCATCGTTCCTTGCGTGAATCTGTGTAATGGCGGCTGGCGGTAGGATATTCTCGCTTGCGTTGACGTAAAATACTCAGATCAGCGATTGGCTGCAGCAATAAAGATGCAACATGAAGCAGGAGTGCTACCAAGCCTGGGTTGATGCATTAGAGTCCCGGGATGTAAACACCAGCGCTCTAAAAAAGAAGTATAATTCCGCCTCTAGGTCCTTCAAAAGAGTCATTGCCAAGGCAAAGTCAGAGCACATAGGCAGAATAGGCGAGAAACTAGTTCGCCTTCCTTCTGGAACCCGTGCATTCTGGTCTCTCGCCAAGGCTGTCCAGGGGAATTTCTGTCAGCCATCTCTTCCATCTCTGCACAGGGAGGACGATTCACTAGCCCATACTGCAAAGGAGAAAGCCGATCTTCTAAGCTCTTTCTTTGCGTCTAACTCGACTCTCGATGACGGGGGGAGTACGCCGCCGACCATCCCGCGGTGTGAGTGCTCCATGCCGGAAGTGCAGTTCACACAGCGCTCGGTTCGCAAAGCACTCCTCTCCCTGAACATCCACAAGTCGAGTGGGCCTGACGGAATCCCCCCAATTGTGCTGAGGACGTGTGCTCCAGAGTTGGCACCGGTTTTAACGCGTCTTTTCCGGTACTCCTACTCCCTAGGCGTAGTCCCAAAATCATGGAAGACGGCTTTCGTCCACCCGATCCCTAAAAAAGGCGACCGCTCAGACCCGTCCAACTACCGGCCAATCGCCATCACCTCCTTGTTCTACAAAACAATGGAGTCCATTGTAAACTGCCAGCTCATGAGGTACCTTGAGGATCACCAGCTGATTAGTGACCGCCAATACGGTTTTCGTCGTGGTCGGTCAGCTGGTGATCTTCTGGTCTACCTCACTCACAGACGGGCGGAGGCAGTAGAGTTCAAGGGGGAGGCATTGGCCGTTAGTTTGGACATTGCGAAGGCCTTCGATCGGGTTTGGCACGAAGCGCTTCTTTCGAAGCTCCCTTCCTATGGGCTTCCCGAGAAATTGTGCGATTGGATCACCAGCTTTCTTGCAGATCGGAGCATCAAGGTCGTTGTAGACGGTGCAAGCTCCAATTGCAAGCCTATTAATGCTGGTGTTCCACAGGGCTGCGTGCTATCGCCAACGCTGTTTCTTCTGCATATCAATGATATGTTGCATACCCGTAACATTCATTGCTATGCGGATGACAGCACTGGTGATGCTCTTTACACCGGCCGAGCCAATATTTCTCGGGAAAACGTCTCCGAGTGCCGGGACAAACTTGTGTCTGAAGTCGAGTCTTTGCTGAACAGAGTCTCGGATTGGGGACGACTAAACCTAGTCCAGTTTAACCCCCAGAAGACACAAGTTTGCGCGTTAACCGCTAAAAAGAACCCCTTTGTCGTATCCCCTCAGTTTCAAGGCACTCCCCTTGTTGCCTCAGCCGGTATCGGGATCCTCGGCGTCGACATATCGAGTGACGTGCAGTTTCGTGGTCACTTGGGAGGGAAGGCCAAATTGGCCTCTAAAAAGCTTGGCGTGCTCAGCAGAGCGGGACAGTATTTCATGCCGGCACACCGCCTGCAACTTTACAAGGCGCAGGTTCGGCCGCACATGGAATACTGTTCCCATCTCTGGGCTGGGGCTTCTCAGTACCAGCTCCTTCCACTTGACCGCATCCAGCGCAGAGCGGCTCGAATCGTTGACGACCGAGTGCTTTCCGATCGGCTCGATTCACCGGCGCTGCGAAGAGATGTTGCATCTCTTTGCGTATTTTATCGCATCTATCACGGGGAGTGCTCTTAGGAATCGTTCGGATTAATCCCAGCCGCCAAATTTCGTGAACGCACTACACGGCAAACGTCCCGATACCATACACACCATCTGGATGCTTGGCGGTCCACCACTGTACGTTTCACAAGGAGTTTTCTTCCACGTACAACCTCTCTGTGGAATAGTTTACCACCGGCGATTTTTCCGGACCGGTACGACCTGGGGACCTTCAAGAAAAGAGCTTACTCCTTTCTAAAGGGCCGGCAACGCACCCGCAATTCTCCTGGTGTTGCGGTTGATCATGGGCGGCGGTAGTCACTTAACATCAGGTGAGCCGCATGCTCGTTTGCCCCCTCTTCTATAAAAAAAAAAAACACGTTTGACACCGCCACCGTCAATCCTCCAGCCAAGTGTGACGTTTAGGGCAAATACTTCATGCACCGGAAGAAGCCCATATCCAGCATTGGACTTGCACCGGTTGATAAAAAACTTTAGACATTAATGTTAAATAATTTTAAGATATTTTTTTGTAACTTTACTTAACAGTACTTCTAGACTTTGCATAATATATAACATCACTATAATGAACCACGTCTCGTCTACGGTGGGATTTATGTTCGATCTAATTGTGATCTAATCATGTGGAATCCATTTGCAGTAGGATTCAATGGCCAGATTCACGTTCTTCAATTTGAAATACAAAAATCATGTCCGTACTATTTGTATCCTTAAATTATGGAGTCTACATAGTCTACTATTTGTATCCTTAAATTATGGAGTCTACATAGTCTACTTAAAATCATCATCATCATGATTACAGCCCTTTACAAGTCCACTGCTGAACATAGGCCTCCCCCAAGGTATGCCACAAAGCACGGTCCTGAGCCACCTGCATCCATCGACTTCCTGCATGTCTTACCAGGTAGTCACTCCATCTAGTGGGGCGTCGCCCCACACTTCGTCTACCGGTATGAGGCTGCCACTCGAGAACCATTTTTCCCCAACGGTTGTCGGTTCTTCGAGCTATATGGCCGGCCCATTGCCACTTACGCTTACTAATCCGTTGGACTATGTCGGTCACTCTGGTTCTACTGCGGATATCCTCATTTCTAAGTTTATCACGCAGAGAAACTCCGAGCATAGCCCTCTCCATAGCTGGCTGAGCGACTTTGAGCGTCCTCATACGGCCAGCAGTGAAGGACCACGTCTCAGTTCCATATGTCATCACTAGCAACACGCACTGGTTGTACAAATTAGTTTTCAGGTTTTGAGGTATACCTGACGAGAAGATGCGTTGTAATTTCCCGAACACTGCCCAGCCGAGTTGAATCCGTCGATTGACCTCTCGCTCGAAGTTGGACTTACCTAGCCGGACTTTTTGTCCCAGGTAAACGTACTCGTCAACAACTTCGAGCTTAGTGCTCCCAACAATTACCGGCATAGGTGTGACATGGACATTAAACATGATCTTTGTTTTGTCCAAGTTCATCTTAAGACATATCCGTTGGGAGACACTATTGAGGTCGTTGAGCATAGTGGTTAAGTCCTCCAGCGATTCTGCCATAAGAACTATATCGTCGGCAAATCGAAGGTGAGTGATGTACTCGCCATTGATGTTAATACCGTATCCTTTCCAGTCCAGTAGCTTGAAAACGTCTTCCAATGCAGTGTTGAAAAGTTTCGAAAAAATAACGTCACCCTGTCTTACACCTCTCTGCAGTTGGATAGGTTTCGTACTCTGGTTCTGTACTCGGATAGCCATCGTAGCCCTACTGTACAAACACTTCAGCACATCGATATACCGACAGTCAACTTGGCACCGCTGAAGAGACTGTCACCGCCCAAATTTTGACGGAATCAAAGGCTTTCTCATAGTCCACATACGCCAGGCAAAGTGGCGGATTGTACTCTTCGGACTTCTGTACAATTTGCTGAAGGGTATGTATATGGTCTATGGTGCTAAAGCCTTTTCGGAAACCGGCTTGTTCGGGAGGCTGGAAGTCGTCGAGTCTACGTGCGAGACGATTCGTAATGACTCTCGAAAACAGCACGTAGACGCGGCTCAGAAGGGATTTCGGTCTGTAGTTCTTCAAGAGGTCGTTGTCACCTTTCTTGAAGAACAAGTCCACCGCACTTCTGCTTCACGCCTCCGGAGTAGCGCCACCATGGAGGATGGAATTAAAGAGCCTCTGAAGGACTTCAAGTACCGGTTTTCCACCCGCTTTCAGAAGCTCCGCTGTAATTCCATCCTCGCCCGGGGACTTGCCATTTTTAAGGTGCTGGAGAGCCATTCTAATCTCGCTTAGACTGACGTCCGCGATATCATCGGAATAGTGTCGGATAAGACCCGCTCTTGGATCGTTACTCACACTTGCGTGTGGCTCCAACGATGATGTGTACAGCTGCCCATAAAACCTCTCAATCTCACTCAGAATATCAGGTGTCCCGAAACTCAGTCTTCAGCTTTGACAGTTGGCTCTTACTGGCAGACAGATCTCTGGCAAAGACTTTGGAGCACTGGTTCCGCTCAATCGCTTCTTCAATACGAGCAGTATTAAATTTGCGTAAGTCTCGCCGCATGCATTTGGAGATCTGTCTGTTCAGTTGCCTGTATGCTGTCAAATCTGTTGACGATTGCAGCCTCATCTCCCGTCTAACAGCCATGAGATTAAGAGTGTGATCGGAGCGCTTTTGTGTTCTTCTGCGGCGGGTCTTGCAGAACTTAGCTCCGACCGCATGGACAGTTTCCACAAGCTTGTCATTCATATCGTCCACTGCATTGCAATCTTGTAGGCACTGAAAGCGGTTGTGAAACTCGAGCTGAAAGTTTTCGGGATTCTGGATTAGAGCACGAGGGGGACGGAGCGTTGACCTCATTAGACGAGACCTCTCCAACTTAACGTTTAGGTTCAGTGTGCCTCTAACCATTCGGTGATCGCTGCCAGTTTTCACCCTTGCGATCACTGAGACATCACTAAACAGTTGGCGTCTGGTCGTCATAATGAAGTCAATCTCATTGTTTGTCGAACCGTCGGGGCTCGACCAGGTCCACTTCCTGTGGGGCCGCTTCTGGAAGAAAGAGTTCATCATAAAGAGTCCCTCCTTCTCCATAAAGTCAGCCAGCTGCTGGCCCCTACGGTTTCGTTGCCCTACTCCAAATTTCCCTACCTTCAGCTCACCGCTTTCTCTTGTGCCTAGTTTTGCGTTGAAGTCTCCCATCAACATCGTGTAGTGGGTTTTGGAGGAATGCATGGCTCTGGAAATATCCTCATACATTTCCTCCACCTCTTCATCGGGATGTGCCGAGGTTGGTGCGTAAACCTGTATGACCTTCAGCGAATACCGTTTGGTGATTCTGAGTATCAGGTACGCGACCATCGTCGACACACTCCCAAACTTTACAACGTTATTGACGAGAGACTTGTGGACGATAAATCCGACACCTCCTTGGGACAAATGGTCGCCCTCCCGGTGATAGAACAAGTTGCCGGACTCGAGGATTACCGTGTCGTCCCCCTCTCTTCGGATCTCGGATAACCCAATAATATGCCAGCGCAACTTGTTTACCTCTTCTTCCAACTCCAGTATCCTCCCGTCAGTCCTCAGGGTGCGTGCGTTATATATTGCCAGGTTGAGTCGTCGTAGGTGGCAACCGAACCTCCACCGGAGATTCTTAGCACCCCCTGCCCCGTCTGCGTCTTCGTTTTTTACTTAATAAGTAATTAATAAATAGTCACAGAGTATAATAACAATATAACTTCCTTTAAAGTAAGCTTTCTGTAGTTGAAATTATAAAAAAAACACACGCCCAGGGATTGACTTGAGTTTCATAGCCAAGTAGGCGGAAAAAATCCGCGCAATAATTCTTGAGGTGACACCCACCACCCGTGCTGGCGGCTGGTGGGTGAGGTATTTCGTGACTTCTGCAAGAACGTTCTAGACCAGTTCGTGGTCGATTTACGAGAGATAGAGCAAACACAAAGCTTATTAAATATTGACTAAAACTACGTTTATGGATTACGGATTTTATTTACTTTTACGGATTTTATCGCGTTTTATTTATTTTATTTTTAATACACGACGTACTTTCCAGCACTCATAGCCACTTGTACACATTGTACCTACTGTACTGTTACTGTACTGTACCTGTTACCCCAAGGTTCTACAAGCAGTACGTAGACGATGCTTTCTCAATTTTATCATCATAGAAAGTAAAGCATTTTTAGAACATCTTAATTCCATAAACCCTAAAATTCAATTTACTATCGAGTTAGAGGTAAATAATTCTTGAGCTTTCCTAGATGCGTTAGTTAGCCGAAATCCTAACAACACCATAGGTCATACTGTGTATAAAAAAAGACCCATACAAACCAATATTTAAATGGTGAATTTTACCATCATCCTTCACAGTTAGGTACCATGGGCAAATCTTTGTTACAGAGAGCACGAGGGATCTGTGACAGCAAATACCTAGCCGCAGCGTGGCGTGCTAAAGGCGACCTCAATCAGGTTCTGCACGACAACAAGCTTTGGGTCCCTCGCCTACTTCACAGTGACCGAGTGAAGACAGCCACAGTCGAGTGTGTGCCTGCTGTACTACCATATGCCAGAGGTGTCACAGACAAGATTGGCTACATCTTGAAGCTAGCTTCTATTAGAACATTCTACAAGCTACCGAAGAAGATTAGTCAGCTCTTACCATCCATCAAGTGTTATATTCCTCTACAAGATGCAGGAGTGTACAAGCTTGATTGTGATTGTGGTATCTTATATATAGGAAAAAAAAGATCAATTAGAACCCTCGTAAAAAAAAACATAGTTGACGTCAAGCATCAACTTTCCGAGAAGTCTGCAGTTGGTGATCATATCCTAGATGGCCTTAACCATTACATAAGATTTGATAGACCACAAATCCTCGCGAAAGAACATCGATTGCTACCAAGGATGAAACGTGAGGCTATTGAAATTAAAAAAACATCCTGATTTCAATAAAGAAGGAGGCTGGGTACTACCACCTGCTTGGAACCCTATAATCGCGTAAATATATCATCATTAAATATTTCTAATACAATTAGTATAAAAAATGCATATGTATACTTTACAAATTTATTTTTACTTTTATTTAAAATAAAAACAGAATGCAAATGATATTAAAATTAACATCAGTTTTTACGATTTCACTATAATTAAAGTTTGTACGCAAACCATCGCAAAAATAACCAAAATAGCTTCCTAGGACCTCGAAAAGTCGAGATCTGATGAGAACTCGATTTTCGAAAACCGGAGTGAAAACAATAATTTCGCGTTGTTTGAAAATCATTGATTTGAAATATCAAAAATTTGATTGTTGTTTGAAAAGAGAAAAATTAAAAAAAATAAACTACTAAGAGGCTAAAGAGAACGCTACGTTAACGAGCATTAACAAAGCGACAGAATTTTATTGATTTATTTATTTAATCTCTATTGTTCAATCTAACAAAACAGTACAAGATCAAAAGACGGACTTAATGCTTAAAGCATGTCAGTTACAGAGAACCAGAAAATATATTATAAAATTGAACATGTACACACATGTCTGAAAAATACTTCAGAGGATGATATAACGATATTCGGCTTTAAGTTCGTCCTTTGTATCCTTTTTTCAAAGCAAGTTTAAAGAAAAAGGAGGTTCTCAATTCGAATGTATTTTTTATGTGTTACCTCAAAACTTTTTGACCATTCTTTTTTTATTCGAAAGCTGATGCTTCCTACACACATAAATTTGATCAAGATAGTGGTAGTAAGTAGTTTTTGAGTCATCCTTAATAATTCGTATTTAATTGACTTCGACTGCATTGATGATGTAAACATTTTATTTGTATGAAAGTGAATTGTACAAAATTTTTAATTTGCCTCATGTTGACCTCATGTTAATAAAAAAATACAAATGAGATTTTAAATAAATAAACATATTTTACCTATACATAAAATACACTCGTACATATAAACATGTACACAAATAATTATATATATATATATATATATATATATATATATAATTTAAGATACATAGTTTTTTGGTTAAACGCAGTGATGATGACGCTTAGCAGTTTTTAACCATTTTTAGAAAATGAGCATGAACATTCGTTTTAAATACTTGTTGTCTGAAAAGTTATGACAACCTATGTCATAACTTTTTAGGCAGGTTATTCCATCAGCGGCAGCAAACTATGACGATATGAAACTTGAACGGCGAAGAGTTATAGAAAGAGCAAGAGTCCGCAAAGACCGAAGCTGTCTATCATGAGAGTCACGAAGCAACTGAAATTAATGTTCCACATAATCCAGATAGTGGTTATGATAAAACGAATAGGGACAAGATAATCCAGCTAATCTAGTAAAGACCTCATTATGATCAGGATAACATATATCACCATATATGTATCGCAAAATAATGTGATTACCAGAGAGCACCAGAGTCCATCATTTGAATACCGTCGCGATCACTTCTAGTAAAACCATTAGAAGCTTTATTGGAGTGTTTAACGGTAACGGAAGAACTGATAATAGGACTATAATTTTTTTTATAACGGGTTACTGTTGTAATGAATGAGTAGTAAGAGAACGAGGGGATAATAACGATACGCTTATTCGAATCATATTGCCAATGATACTAACTTAAATATTTCTTTACGAGGTAGAGCCATGCTGCAGTTATATTAAAGTTGTAGCACAAATGTTTTGGCTCGACCGAGAAAAGATTACGCTCTTACAGAATACCAACGGTAGATATCAGTTTAATGTTTTTTACTGAAAACAGAGCATTCTATCTTCGCCCATAAGGGTGACAACTCATCTTTTTTTTTATAGGTAAAGGGTGACAAGCGAGCACACAGTCCACATGATGGTTAGTGGTCGCTGTGGCCCATAGACATCTACATCCGTCCTCATTTGTGAATCAAAATGAAGATGCGTTGTCAGCCTTGAGAACTAAGATGGAATGCCTCTTTTCCAGTAAAAAGGGTCTCCGGTTCTCTACACTCACCATACGAAACACAGCTGTATTAAGCTGCTATTTGACGCTGGTATTCTGTGAGAGCGTGGTCCTTCCCCGGTCGAGCCGACCCATTCGTGCTACAACTATACAATTTATATAGCTGCAGCATGGCTCTACCACGTATTAAAATCATCTGCATTTTGATTCATAATTTGAGGAAAGATGTAGATGTCGACGGGTCACAGAATTTACTTGCCATCGGGTAGACTGTGTGCTCGTATGTATAGATACATATAGAGAGGATATTTGTATATATGAAATCGTTAAACTCAAAATCTATTTGATCGATCACCATGACAATGGGTATATACCAATTTCAATGTAGAATGTATTTATAAACTAAAAAAAATATTAGAAACAAATAAAATTTAAAAATTTTGATTTTATTATCAGCCGGTTACATAATTTAAAAATGTTACTTCGTAGAACCAGTCATGATGTTTTAGGTATAAAATTCCTTTGAAAAATGTATAGCCTACGAGACTTGTATTTCCCAAATCCATGGTAGAGCCTACACTTTACTATTACGTTGGTTGAAATTTACGATAGCCGAGGGGCGTAATAAAACTATGATTCATGGTCACTGCCACCACACAGAGAGTAATATTTGCATTCAAAATATACGAGAAAAGAATTTTACATTTGTAAAGCAAATATTTTTCTCAAAACGTTTCTGTGTACTCTGTAACACCTGAAACCACGTTATACAAATATGGGTTAGGGGTATATAAAGAAAATATGCAATTTTTTTATAACTGATAATTTTGCTACACTTTTTGGTGGTGCACTTTGATGATTGTGGGCGAGGCTCTTTGTTATCTCGTGGGTGTTGTAAGAGTCAGCAGATGGAACACGTATAGAGGCGAAACACGTGTCGTATTATCGTCGATGGTGTGTCTTTCCTGGATTAGTGGTGTTGGGAGTAGTAATGCTAGGATTGGTGGTGACGGGATTGATGCACGCAATTGAGGGAGGACGGGAGGTGCCCTTCAATCTAGGTAAGACACATCATTGTATTTAATTGAGCGGATGGTTGCAAGGTAGCTGTTAATATCTTTAGGAAATAAAATAGTAGATGAGCGGTAATATCCTCCTGATAACAATACAAAATAATAAAAACCTACGGTGACCAACCCATGTGTCAGGCGTGGCTACTATGGAAATATATCTCTTCTATGAGGTAATCTGTGTCGGAGGCCTGTATTCAGCAGTGGACTTTTGATAGACTCTGATGATGTCATCATCAGAGTCTATTTTTAGTATTTTTGAGCAAATTCTGCCGAATCCGGTTTCTTGCTGGTTCTCCTCAGGGCAGAGTTTTTACCGAACCAGTGGTATTAACGAGGAATCATAAGTAAGGCAAGCATTAAATAGTGCTCTAACGAAAAGGTAAATCGAATTGAAATACACACTTAAGTACAAGTGCAAAAATATCTGTGATTGCAAATATACAAATTAACGATATTCGTATTTTTACCTTTACTCGTGCGGTGGAGGTTACTTTTAGCCACATTTCATGATTCTAGGTCAACGGGATATCCCCATAAGGTTAATGAGTGAGTTTGAGAGTATGAATATATACGACATATATGGCAGTATGTTTTGATTATGTTGATTTAGAAGCTTGAATTTATTACACCTCTAAGGAACGGCAGACTTTAGTATTTGTTAGTAATTTCAACTTGATTCCTCTATCGAATTTTGATAAAAAGAGTCTTCACAGACGGATGGACGGATAATAAAGTGACCTTATGAGGCTTTCCCTTTTAGCTACGAAACCAGGTTTATAATTTATATAAATATGTTTTTTATTATTCTAGTAATTTGACACATATTCTTGTCATATATACCTCAAAACTTAAGGACTATTACGACGTGACCAACCAGTGCGTGGAACCAGTGATAACATATGGATCTGCGACGCGGTCCTTCACTGCCAGCCGCGTGAGGGAGTTCAAGGTCGCTCAACGAGCTATCAAATGGGCTTTGTTCGGAGTTTCTCTGCGTATAACTGACATAGCGCAACAATACAGTAAGCTGAAGTGGCAATGAACCAGCCATATAGCTCGCAGAATTGTCAATCGATGAGGATAAAGTTTCTTGAGTGGCAGCATCGTACCGGTAAACGAAATGTAGAGCGCATCTTCCCTAACTAGATGGACCCTAACTGGATTGTTAGAGATGCACGAATTCGATGGATACAGATGGCTGAGGGCCGTGCTTTGAGGTGTGGTTTGGAGCTATTCTATATATACTGTTTTTACTTCGGAACTTTGATAGCGCGATTTAGGTTGCGATGAGTTTCGCTTGTGGTGCGACGACAGTGCCGCTATTGAGGCATTCGGGGGAGGCTTATATTCTGCAGTGGACTTGTGATAGGTTGTAATGCTTTTGATGAAGATTATAATAATGCTTACCAGATGGCGCATTCTTAGGTAGGTTTACGGCGGGTAATAGAATCCAATAGAGTAGAACAGAATAGAACCCTTTCAATTCTCAAATAAAAAGGAAAAAATCATTTTTAATTTCTTTTACAAATATAATAAAATAACGAATAAATGATACAGCTAACTAAAACAGCGCCATCAAATAAAATACCGTACTCGTAGATGGTACGATAAGCATACCAAAGGGAAATTACGTTACCTGTGCTATTCCACATGCATGAATTTAAAGCAACATTTACAAAGAATTTTATGTAACAAAGCACTAGTAAAGTTATTTTGCCGCATTGGCTACATAGTTAACATATTAATGTACCTTTCTTCGCGTATTAGTGCAGTATAAAAATAGTATTCGGAATTTAATGAGTGCAGTCAGCGTCTGATCTTGTCAAGTCGACAATAAAACCCATCTCCTTCGCTTCGCGTTAGGGATAAAAAGGCTTGAAATACAGTTTAGTTAAAATATATGACATAATATGTACTTGTACTGACACATTGATGACTCAATTTTGTAACAAATATATTACATAATATTGTAACGAATTTTGTATAAAATTATACTCTGCAACACTTTTGTTTAATAAGGCCGTTCGGCAAGTAAAATTGTGTTACGACAGGCCAAGCAGAAAGTTTTGCAAAATATAAGATCTTTTTGTATGAGACACCGACCAGTTATAATTTATTTTTAAGCCCGTCGAAAACAGAGTACAAAAAAGAGAGACACAAGTTTGTAGTTATACTGTGATATCGTAGCTCCTGAACGGATAAACCGATTTTGATTCAGTTTTTTTTTTTAGTTTGAAAGGTGTCTTAACCAAGTGTGTTCTATGCTACGTAAGAAAACCTGTTCAGCCGTTTGAAGTCATCGGCTCTTTTAGTTTCAGGCCTTTTTTATTTGTTAGGGTTCCATACCTCAAAAGGAAAAAACGGCTATGATCACTTTGTTCTCTGTTTGTCTGTCGGTCAAGACCCTTTTTCTCAGGAACGCGTGGAGTTATCAAATTGAAATTCATATCAAATAACAAGTCTACGGTCTCTTGGGGCTGTGAAAAAATCAACTTCTAAGCCAACGTAATCAAAATATACAGCAATTGAACCCACAAATGTTTGACACTCGCAATGGAATCAAAACTTACAGGGTATATCCCGTGAACTCAAAATCTTGAAATTTGGGAAAAAGCAACGTATCACAGGAAAAGGAAAAATTGCAAAAAAACATAAATCTTTAGTTACATAATATAATAAAAATATTTTAAATAATTTTAAACTTCTATAATTTTAAACTACTCCCCCTTCCCTCATGAACGCGCAGTGGTATTATATTGAAATTCATATCAAATACTCAAGTCTATAATACCTTTAAGCTGTAACAAAATCAAACTTCTAAGTTAAAGCAATCAAAATAAATAGCAATTTAAGCCGCATATATTTAAACTCGCAACTACTCGCAAGGGAATCAAAACCTTGAGTAAACTTTCAGTTGACCTAGAATCTTGAAATTTATCATGAAGCAACGTTTTATAGCACACATAAAGGAAAAATTCCGAATTCCTTAAATTTTTAGTTACATCACGTATTATTTTTTACTTATATACCTACAGGTTTGTACGGAACCCTTTTTTTTTTTTTAACATGGGGAAATGCCTACGCATACCCGCCTCGCGGGGGCAAGGACGGGTTATGTCGGACTCGCACCGACTAAAACCCCATGGTGTTCCACCTTTGTCGCTTATTGGCAGGGCCACGGGAACGCTTTCGCATACATCCGCAGCCCCACCAGCGCCTGCCGCCCCATGGCAGCACCTCCTCGGGAGAGGAATATTCCTCCCCGTTCTCCTTCACAGGTAAGGCGCACCAGAACACATGGGGCGCCTTCCTCCACGGCCTCCAATTTCATCTGCGCAACGGACGCCCCCGCGTCCAATGCAAGAAGGCCATGGGGCCAGGAAAAACGAGCACTTAGAAGTACTAGTCTTCCCGACCCCAGCGGCGGATCTGGTCTATGGCTCCGCCGCCAACCAAGATTCGGCTGCGGAGGGTAGGGAGAGCGGCGCCTCGCAATACCGACAATCCTCTCCCCCCGCAGCCCCACCACCACCGCATCAACGGTGCGGCCCCGTTTGAGTCGCGGAGGATAGGGCGAGTGGCGCATCGCCATACCAACACTCCTCTTCCTCCGCGACTCCACCTCGGCTGCAGCGGTAGGTGGGGAGGACACACCTCTCACCGCAGTCCACCAACACACATCCGAAGCGGGCTTCCCAAGCCCACTCGGAGTGGCCACCTCGGGCCGGCCCTCCACCTCGGACCAGCCATTTGGGTTCCTCTTTGTTCACCGCGGGAGACCAAGCCACGGCTACTAAGCCCCCCCGCCACGACAAGGCGGGAACCCGTTCGGGGGGGCTTGTACGGAACCCTCGGTGCACGAGTCCGACTCGCACTTGGCCGGTTTTTTATATATGTTACTACGATTATATGTATAGAATTAAAAATACAATTTGCTGTTTAGGGGCGGCACAATATTATTATTATCCCATTGTTCCGAGGGTGTCGTATGAGGCGACAAAGGGAAAATGACACGCAAGTTAGTAAGCAGCATCTAAACTATTATCCAACTGCCAAGCGTGGCAACTATGGCAAAATTCGTATGAGGCAATTTGTATAGGAATTCCACCACTGAACGGTCTACGAAATTCGATAGGATGAATTATGATGAATAACAAAATACGTGTGCTTCAATTCCAAGTTTTCTTTTACATTTTTCGAGCTGAATAGTTGAAATATCACTTAAAGTATCATTTAAATAACATTAAAATTTAAGAAAACTTAAAAAACACATTGGTCATGAGCTGTAATGTTTCTGGAGAGAATTGTCTTTGTGATCCTAATCTGGATATTAGGATAAAGTTATTAAATTTGTGGCGGCGCTGTCGTCGCCACAAACGGCCACAGTGGCCGTGGAAAGAAAAGGGGAGATCTCCCGCCGGGCAAGGTGTTCTGCCCGGGGAGCGGCCAATTCTCCGTGTGATAGTTCGGAGATGTTCTATATACACTGTTTATGTTTTATATATATTTTGATAGCGTGATTTAGGCTTCGGTGTAGCAAAACGACAGCGCCGCCACAAATTATTTCATTGTCATCGATCCTTGGTACGAGTGGTAAATCGGTCGACCGTCCACAAGATGGCGAAAATTAAATAAAAATCCCGTTAAATAGATAAATACACGCGAAGCCAATAAGAACGTGTTAAAATAGATCTGTGCTGTGAACTTTTTTTCGATTTCAAATATCGCCTAAAACCACATAAATCGCTTGATAGACTTGAAATGGCATTTCGATTGGATTAGATTTGGATAAAACCACTTCTAAGGTATCCGTGTACCACTTATATAACAAATTTCAGCAAGTTTAACTTTGAGAGATGAAGAAAGAAGTGGTCACTCTTTGACGGTTGTTACGGAATGAAATGTGCTCGTTGAAAAATTTTACTAATGAAATATGTATGTATATATATATATATATTAATTACTTATGAAGAAATTAAACACATATTGCAGATTGGATTGGCAAAAACAACCTCACCGATACTCAGAAGCAGGCTCGCGTAGAATGAGGACGTGACTAGATTAGTAAATTCGAAGCAGGTTCGTCTAGACGTGTTTATGAGATTACTGCGGGTGAAGAATCTAGGATTTATCAATGTGAATCGCTAGTCAGCTGTTTAAAAATCAAACAATACTGGAATATTTTATGACTAGTTTTTTTTTTTTTACTTTGCGTTACCGTACTTCGATACCGAAGTAACATCAATTACAAATGGTATACTACTAAATACTTGCTTGAAATATTCATTGCTGTAAGATACAAGTAAACGAACACGTTGTTCCTGCTTTCTGCTTAACCTCTGCCCAGCGTTTAAAACGAATCGTTACCTGGACGCCACCTAAGTTAAGCTTTTGGTTCTCTCTCCTATCCCTGATTTGACTTGATTTGTGTGATGGTTTTTATTATCTAAGATAAATATAAAACAGCTAAAGATGTGCTGGTGGTGTTCGAGCAGGCCGTAAATGAGGTGTATGAGACGGACTATAAAATGTATTTCAAAAATCGATTCAGATGCATGACTTTGTGTAGATGTTGGTGGAGAGTTATTTCAAAAAATGTAATACTAAAAACTTTGCCCATAGAAGTTTTATTTTGTACGCAAAACCCGTAATTTTGTTCTATTTTTGCTCTAATATAATTTATTAATATCTTGCCAACGAAATATTTACATTAAAACATACAATATATTTTTAAACCATTAATTTCAAAGACCTTCGTGGCGAAATTGAATAGCTGATTCATATCATCAGATTCAGCTCCCTTTTAGTTCTTTTATATATTAAACTTTTGCAAACAAGGTATGCACAAAAATTTTATTGTATTGTCTCCTTTAGCTCACACAAAGTGTTGCTTACAGAAAAAAATAAAGATTTAACCACAAAAGATCTTCAAAACTAAATTAAAGAGCCAATTTATCTTGATAATACAAATTAACGTTGTCTCAAAGGCTTTAACTTTGTGACAATTATTAGTAGGATTTATTTTAAAGGACGTTCTTAACTCTAAGGTCTGATTTCAGTTAAATTAATTCTTAACGCACATTTAAGACATTACCATTAATTATTAGTTGTTTCATCTAATAAAATAATGTTATTTCTAGACATTATGTTTATTTCAATATTTGAAATTATGCAAAGATATTTTTCATAGAGTAGCCAACTTAAAGCTAAGTTCAAATATAGGTATAAATAATGACATATTGCAGTTTTTGAATTTAAAAAAAACGAGTAAGAAAAAGAAGCCCTACTTCTACTTTTATTTCAAAGTATCCCAAATTGAATGTGATTTATGGGCAACAAAATGTTTGCCTACCGATCATCCTTACGAATGTGTGCGAGAGCAGTAAAATCAGTTATAACTTATAATATACTCGTAGTGCACGCATTTTGAATTTAAAAGATTAAAAGTACAGAATTTTTGAAATTTTTTTAATTAAGTTTTCTTCGCCTACACAGACAAAGAGTACTAAAACAGAGATTATAAACGGAGCTTAACATTTCCGAAACAATTTAAAAAATATTTAAATTATTTATAAAAATAATTAATCGTTACTAAGATCTTTCTGTAGCATTATTAGAAACTTACGATTTTTTAAATTATTTTAGTTTAGTATTATTACTATTTTATACTAATAACACTTTACATTTATTTTTAATCTGTTATGGTCAGTAATTATAATTTAATTGTTGTTAAAGTTTCTAAATTTTTCAGTAATCGCTTCGAGAGTTCCATATCGAAAGAGTTATTTTTACGTTCTCCGACGCCGTTCATTTTTGCCACAAAGAATGAAATTTTATAGTACATATTTGTAGTATATAATTCAAATAGCAAATTAATTTATTGGCTTAATAAGTCACAAAATATAAGGAAATTCCTAGTAAACTCTGTTAAAGCAGCGATAATTCAATTTTTGTTATTTTTTTGGAAACTTTTTTTCTCAAGTACAATAGTGCAAAAGCACGTACTGGATGCATCTATGTATCTTTGATGCTGTCCCCTGTACCTGGGTTTTGGTCTCGTCCCAGATTGTTGGATCTAATGCATTTATTAATTTGCAAATTAAGTTGTTAACTTACTAGGCGATCGGAAGCAGCGTAACTAGGTCTTGCTAGCTTCATGACTCTGAATAAATTCCCAGGAGGATTGTGCGTTATGTTTTGTACCATATGGTTAATTTTGTCTAAAGCCATGTTATAGCATTTCAAATGGAGTAATAAATGACATGATTATGTTCGTACTTAGCGAAATTTTTTAACAATAAAATAAAAGGAAAATGTAAAGTTGTAACTCATACACAGTCCCAGCGCTGGGCACAAGCTCCCACTCGTTTCTGAGAACTCACTAAGAGCGTTATGAAGTGAATTAAAGTAAACGGCGGACAATTTTTTTTTCTATAAAAGAAATTGTCCGCCGAGCTGCTCCAGTGCATGATGGCAGACATCACACGTCCTCGAAATATTATAGTCCTCTTGTAGCTTTTTTCACGACGGTTACTTTCAACGCTAAGCAAGTATAGGTATATCACAACTTAAAATTACAATTAGAATATTTTTAGCTCTAAAGGGAATTGAACCCGGATTGTTTGCAGAAGAGTGAATATTACGGTGAGCTCTTAGCACCTGAGCTGTATATCGCGAGTACCTTTATACAATTTAGTGGCACTGTTGGAAACGCTCGATATAAATTTTCATAACCGTAGTCTTACTTAAATTGGTCCGACAATTAAAAGTTTTTTGTCTCGTTTAGAATATAAATTGATTTTCATAGACAAAATTTCCTGTAAATTGCGTTCTTTGTCTTTTATGCTATAAGTTATGTTTTATATGAAAAAGTAGCATTATTAAACTACTTAGTACCGAAGTTTTTTATTAATATATAATGATACTTAGCTAATACAAAATTATACTGAATTAATTTGTTGTAGATCGTGATAGAAATTTTAATCCTGATAATTTTGGCTCAATGTTAACATTCATATTTTTAACATATTTTGACAACGTGAACATATGTTTTAACACGCCATACATAAGCCAGAGCCGTGGTAGCTCAGATGGATAACGCTCGCTGTAAATATAACAGAACGCGAGTAACCCGGGTTCGATCCCCGCCGGCACCAATGAAATTGTTAATTGCAATTTTAAGTGCTGATTTACCACGTGCTTGGCGGTGAAGGAAAACATCGTGAGGAAACCTGCATGTCTGAGGAATAAGAAAAAAATATTTCGAAGACATGTGAAGTTCACCCACATGCATTGGGGCAGCGCGGCGGACACTTCCTTGCCATAAAACCCTCTCAGAAATGAGGGGAGGCCTGTGCCCAGCAGTGTGACGTATATAGGCTGTAACTTTACTTTACTTTTTTACATAAGCCATCCGCACCGATGCTCTGCATTGCTCAAAAATCAGCCTAAAAGCGGGAAATAGCCGGAATTGCAATAAATTATCCGCCTGCCGAGCGTGATTGAAACCGCAAATTTGCTCATTAAATGAGAAGTGTGTACGGAAATGGACTAGGCTGCTGAAGAAACGGAACCGTCTTAACGGCTTCTTTTTACGTACCTAGTGGTATCAGTAGATGACGTCACAGATATCACACGGTATTTTCTTTCCATCTACGAGAATGTTACTGATAACACAGTTTTTTAACAAAACCTGGTATTCGTTTATTTTGGTTTCGATTATTTACTACTTACTTTATATATGCGACTGCAACAAATGCTATTTTGAAACAAAAAGCAATAGGACTTATAAGATTACATATTTACACATTATCCTGCTAATCCCAAGTCTTCTTTCATTTTTGAAAGGATTATGGAGCAATTAGTACACCGCTCTGTTCTAGACTTTTTGGCAGACTTCACATCATTCCCTCAAAATGTTAAATATCCCAGAAAATTGCAATTTTAGGTGTCAATTTACCAAACCTACATGTCTGAGGTAATTTATAGTTAGGTGTAGAAAGCAAACGCAAGCTTTATAATTGGTTTATGTTTATTATGAACAATAAAGCAGCGATAAAAGACTTTATAATGCATTGGCATTCGAATAAAGTACTTTCCTTGAGTGAAGTAAAATTCTATATAAATGCAGGCATTGTTATTTTTACCTTATTTCTGGAAAAATATTTAAGGAAATAGGCATACAAAACAAATTATGCGACACAACAAATTACACGTTGACCTCAAATGTGAAAATATGTTTTATAACATATAATCATTTATAAGTAACAATAAATATTATTAAATATAAAACCTATTTAAAATCTAGTCTTTATATGCGCTACTACAACGGTACAAGTACGAGTCACTAGCCGATACTTGCTTGCTTCGCTTGGATTTTTTTTATTTGGGACTATCGTAAAATCCGTTATACTAAATTTCAAGTCAATCGAGTGTATAGTTTTAGAGATATCGTGATGAGTCAGTCAGTGGTATTTCACTTATGTATATACATATATGCACACACACGTGTATATGCATCGATGTCATGTCACACAGCTCATTCGGATATCAGCAAATGCTTCAAAAATTGATAAAAAAATTTTAACCGGAAAAGCATACGAAAAAAGCAAGTTAAGAGGATAGAGTAAGTCAGCTCAAATTCCAATTTCGCCCCAACTTCCCCGCGCGTGGTATGCTATGTACCGACATGTTTGTAGTCAATAATACCGTAAATAAATAGGTCGTTAGATACTTATTTCATTAGGTTTATCATATTTATGCCTGTTTCTTAACGCCAACCCAGTCGCTTCTTATTTTTATAACGGTCATTTCCCACTTTAATTTTACGTCGTCCTGTTGCGTAATGTGTATTCTGCTCGTAAGCGACACAACTTCTCCCTTCAAAAGCCGGAGCGATACTAACGGGGCGACAAGAATCAAGCTTACGCGCCGATAGTTTAGGTAATTTCTTTTTACAGTGAAAATAATGGTATTTAAAAAAAAGTAAATAACATAAGCACTGCTTTATAGTTAGTTCAGTTAGTACGCAAAGTTTCATGATCTTATTTAAAGTATTTTATGAATAACAGCGGTTTATTGTTCAGTTTGGAGGTAACTTTGGATTTTTTTTCTATCGAGAAAATTTTACGGAATCGTGTTTTCGTCTAACATAGTCCTTAAAATTAATCCTCAACTTTACCATATATTTATTTCAAAATTAATGCTGCAATATTTTCGGCATAACGGAGGATCTTGCTAAGCCATTTGAGATTATATTTCCCCTTAATAAAAACTTGTAAGATTGCGGTAGACAAATAGAAGAGGCTATATATGACTATCATAAAAATCATATAAATTTTCCCAAGTATTTTAGCCATTTATAAAAAATATTTAATCTAAATATAATACAAGGAGAAATGTTAGTCGTGATGTAATGACATTATGATGTGGTGAGCTAGAACTGACGCCCCTATTTTATCGACCGACTCAAAATTGAATGCAGTTTGATTTTGTTTTCTGTAAAATACTCTATGGCATAATATATGTGTTGCGTTTGTTTAATCATCTGTAATACATTCCTTTTTTAATGTTACCCCTTCTCTAGGATCTACCATATCAAGGTTCTCACCTTGATTCATTCCCCTTAACTCTGTCATATTGCCGTGTCGGTTGGTTTCCACATCTATTCTTCACAAGCCACTGGTCTCAATATTGACTGGGAGAGCACTTGGCTCGATTTAATCCTCATCTCTGTTCATACCCCGGTGTCCGTTAATTGGCAACAAATTACTTTTGGCATCTCCATCATGACTTTACTTTCCTTTCTTATGTCGTGAAACTTCCTAAAACTCCGTCTCTCTACGTATGAGATTAAGAACATAATCAAATGATTTGGGCTGCGAACATCAGCCGCCGTAGGTCCATTTATATTTTTGAGAAGATATGGTCCATATTCTTCCAATGATCTCTCATATCATAAAATTGAACTTGACTCTGGAGTTACAGCTGTAACAGCTGTAAAGCTCTCGAAACGTCGGGTATTAAAAAGTTAAATATAAGCAATAAATTCCGTAAAAACTAGTATTATTTCAATGTGTAGTGTTCGCGTAAATATAAGAAATCATTTTTATATATATATATATATAATAAATAAAAATGTTCCCGAATATTCTTCAGCTGTTTATTTGATTGTGTAAAGTACGATTGAAAATATAAGGCAAGGGAATACCATAGGTCATACACTACAGGGACGGATAGCTCCAGAGCCAAGTTCAATTTTATGATATGAGAGATCATTGGAAGAATATGGACCATATCTTCTCAAAAATATAAATGGACCTACGGCGGCTGATGTTCGCAGCCCAAATCATTTGATTATGTTCTTAATCTCATACGTAGCAACTGCACATAATGGACGGGATTGATATTTGGACAAGAGCAGCTGTTAAAATGATCAATAGTTAGATATCTGTTTTGTTGATCTAGTGAAGCGTAAGAAATAACTTTACGAACTTTTCTAAAACTTAGAAAAACCCGATTACGCTACAGCTATTACATTACAGCTGTAAAGCTCTCGAAACGTCGGGTATTAAAAAGTTAAATATACGCGATAAATTCCGTAAAAACTAGTATTATTTCAAGAATATAAAAATTCACCTACATCTATATACACGAGGATATACGCGGTAGTACCAGAGTAATCAACTTAGCTCAACGGATTAGTAAGCTAAAGTGGCAATGAGCACTCTATATAGCTCGAAGAACCAAAAACCGATGGGGAGGAAAGGTTCTCGAGTTGGAAGTCTCGTGCCGATAGGTGAAGTGTGGGGCGACTACCGCACTAGATGAAGTGAGGACCCATTAAGACATGCAGGAAGTCGGTGGATGCAGGTGGTTCAGGACCTTTCTTTGTCTTATTCCTTAGGGGAGGTGCAGAAGCAGAAGACAAGTGAAAGACTATACTGACGATGATGATAATACAAGAATTGCTCACTTAAAATATAGGATAATTATTCAATTTAGATTTTGTAATTCTATAACAACTTCCTTTAAACCTACGTCATTTTATCTCATCATTACTCTTAGGTAGAATGGTTGAGAATTCCTCAGGCATTAAGAACACCTAATGCATCATAAATATGTATGAAATCAAATAAATAAAAATATTAGAGAAAGAATTACATAAACACACCACAAATTATATTACGCAACGTAGAGATTACTTGAAGCAAAATATGCCATCGTAAATTTGTTGTCCATGGTGTCCATGGTGGAGGCCAGGCCAGTTCATCAGTAAACTTAATAGTCTGTAAAGAATTAATAAATCAATTTTGAGTTCGTATCAATCGCTGAAGATATGCTTCTATAGATCGAACTCATGGAATGTAATTGGTAGCCCTGTTTCGCTTGGTATTCGGATCAGTATCCATCGTATAAGGGTTCACAAAGACTACTGCTGCTTAATCTGTTCTATATTGATTACAACGTTGAATATTTTCAGCTAGGTGTTCATGACAAGCTGACAAGTAAACAAAAGTACACATTGAATATATTTGGTGGTTGCGTAAGAAATTCATATAACAATTCATCTCGTGGGTGTCGTAAAAGATGATTTAAAGAAGAACCAATAAATATCTCATGGTCCCCAAATGTAAAACTCTCAGACTGGTGATGAGGATCACAGTTTCGAGAAGTTTGGTATTGCGAACGCGAGGTCCGTTAACATAGAGTAGTGCACTGCTATGGTCTGATTAAACAAAACAGTGGATTGGCAAAATGCCTAGGTTATTTAGAGTTTGACCATTCTCAAGCGAATAATAATAACATACCTATTTGTGACCATTACCTGTGAGGACTAAATTAAATCCACATAGTTTTAGATAATGACAGATATATTCACATAACACACAAAACGAAAGTAGGACATAAATCATTTTATATTTTATTAGTATTGAGTATATCATAAGCATTGCATTGTATATAAAATTGAAGTTTTGCACAAACTTACAATCCACCTGATGGTAAGTGACTACTGCCTCTGCAGATTAAGACGGAATACCACACAACCTGTAATTATAATAACTGCTTTCTATAATTATAATTACAGATTACGACTTAGTAGGTTATGAACATAAAGGCTTACATGTTGATAAATCTTTAATTTTGACGTTTTGTACAACTGCTACAACATTTTAGAAAAATGAGCTATTCCAACCATTTGTTAACAAAAGGAGGCTGTTATAAAAGTGGCGGTGTAACAGAACAGAGCCACTTTAAACTGTCAATTACTTTAATTCATTCCCATAGGAACCTTTCTAAAAAATAATTAGGCATACTGCTGTTATTTTTTATTATCTTTCGGTCACACGCATGTAGCATGCCCTTTATTAGCAATCTAGGCTCATGTAACAAGTTGAGTTGTGATATGAAATTTAAATTAATATGTTACAGATTTCATGAGTCTTTTTAATTTATTATTATTTCAATGTACATTCAGTTACGTTTATTTAGGTTTCAAAACCTAATAATAACCTGATCTTGGATTGATGAAATATGCCTCGAATACAAGCTTATATTCTTTACAAACAATAGAAAAACTAGACTTCAAAATGTTTATATAAAATTTATATTTGGTTTGAGCAAATATGATCATGTTTCTTGTTTCCGTACGGAGCTCAAGTGGCCTCATATTTGTCTTTACTGGAGTGCTCAAATTCTGTGACTTCTTTACTATACTCTCTTTAATACTTATCTTAATGTACGCTGTTTATTCCAATTCGAAAGTTTCGAGATCATCAAAAAATTTAATATCAAAACAACCTGGCCGTAATACCAATACTATAATCTAATATAAATATACAAAAATATAATCGATTCCGCCAGTTTGAAGATATAAGCCCGTACAGACAGTCAGACATAGACGAACAGACAAAAAAATTTAAAAATTATTACATACAATTTAAAAAAAGCGTTTATTTGAATATTGGAGACAGACACCTCAATTTCATTTATATTTTATCTAAAAATTAGTAATTTTAAGTATTTTATTCCATATAGGTTTTATATTGATATATTTATAAACATTCTGTTTTTTATCATCAAACCACATCAATTTCTGGTTTTTGCCTTGCTGTCCATCTAAAGGTTGTCTGAAAGAAATCGCTTTTAGCGATAAGACTGCCCATTGTGACACTTAAGATCTTTATAGCCTTCTGCTTTCATTCATGTATTGTTTTATCACGCTTAATTTTTACTTGTTTATCGGCCAATGAAAATACCTACGAAGATACAGCGCAGTGTAATTATAAAGTAATATGTAGAGAACAGGAGAAAACAACCAACAATGGCAGATGCTTTAAAAAAGGGTAATGGAAAGTAAATAATTCGAGTGGTGAATGGATCGTAGTACAAAACCCGGCGTAGACATTGTTTTATTGGTCATACTGACATAGCAATGATCGAAACGGTAGCAAAGTATTGGGCAGCGGATATAATGATACTTTTGTTTATATCGAATTTCTTAGTACGCGCTGTTAAGCACTAGTGAATAATTAATATGAGAAATGATAAAGCTTATAATGCTTGTAAAGTGTTTGTGTCAAAATGTAATGGCGAACGCTTCCTGAATAATATGTGGCCCGAAAAATAAAATTTCATGTTATATATTTTAAAAAGCAAGATTCTTCATTGATGGAGTATTCGATTCTAAAAATATTTTTTTTTATCGTAGTATATTAATGTAAAGTACGGTAATGAGTTCCAATTGTGAAAATGTAAAGAAGAGAGTTGAATGCTAGATATAATTATATTAATCAGTCAGTTATTGTAGGCGCTATACATCTTGATTTCTACTACATAGACAAATCGGTAGTAAATCTCTCGACAAGCGTATTGCGTGGCCGTCAGTAAGGCGAGGTGCTTTGATTATATACCTGTCGTATATAATCAAAGGCGAGGTGGCTTGAAGGTGAACTTTATAGCGCAAGAATGCCTTTTGCAACGTTTCAGTCGTGAAGTGTGACTGTGACCGTATTGTAGCCATAAAGACAACAACTTAGACCGCATGAAGTTAGTTTGAAGTGTTATTAATGTATATGTATATGCCTACCGATAACTACGAACATTAACCCATGTTTACACTACAATGTTTCGTTATACTTGATATTTGATATTCGATAGATGATTTCTATGAGTTGCAACATCCGATTACGGTCAGATTAAAGGGGTGTGTGTTTTTGCCCTTGCTTCTGTTAAAAGAGTTATTAGCTACGATATCTAGGGGTAGATTTTTTGTGATGATTTAAAATGCCACAAAATATTTTCATTTACTAAACTGACGTGATATACGAGCTTATAGCCTCATGGTACGGGGTTGATGATTCATTATGCGAAGAGATAAGGTGGGTAAAATAGGTATTAATTTGATTGTGCAGTTGCACCAAATAGTCGCCTTTGAAACGAACCATACGACAACAAATAGTGTGCTATATAGAGATTGCGTATACTTTTTATACCACATATATCGCATCCAGACGGGAGAGATTATAAAGGTGTTACACCTCTGATACATATGGCTAAGTATTCGTGATCTGTGACTGCTAAGCATGATAGTCTGATATAAAGCAAACATCTAATATGGGGTTAACCTTAATCCAGCAATGTAGTGTTAGAGTCTTAATGAATTATGATCATAATAAACTTTACTGCATAGCCACTTAAACAAAAATTCAAATGTCTGACCCGGGATCGATTGATTTTAATTGAAATTTTAAGTGCTGATTTACCAAGTGCTCGGCGTTGAAGAACAACATCTTGACTAAATCTGCATGTCTGAGAAATTAAAAACAAATACGACCGCCAACACGCATTAAAGCAACGTGGTTTATACTACTAGGCTCTAAATCCCTTTCAGAATTAAAAGGAGGCCTGTGCCCAAGAGTGGGGCATAAATAGGCTGTAACTTTATTTAGAATTTGCAATTGTCTTGTGTACTAAGTTTATAGGTAAAAATAGGTTTCTGCACAGAGGTGAGACAAGGTGAACCGTAAGGTCGAGGACCCAGACAGTTCACCCGGTGATTTTGAGAAGCGTTTGTAAAGTATACAATTCTCCGAAAACATGCTAGACGCGACTATATACGTCTCTTTAAAACGAAGTTAACAGTAAAATTATTATTTTCAATGATTTCAAATGAGTTTCAGCATTCAGTGCTACGACAAATCTGTTTTCTCCAACACAGCCTGAAAATACTGAAAGTTTATAATTAATCATGGCAACTCATTTCGCATATTCATATCGCTATGTTGGTAAAGAAACATTAATTTATTAATATTAAAAATAGTTAAACATAACAATAAGTAGTAGTAATTATTAAGATACTCTTTTCTTCTTCTTTATTTTGTAAAGAATAACATTCAAAGATATCATTGCGAATTGCGAGTATGCTCGCATCCGGAAAGCTTTCTATGAGTCACAAATTTCACATAAGCGTAAATGACAAAAGATTGTGAAACAAAAGGTCTTTTACGTCACAAGTAATTGCAATTTTTAATATTAACCTTAATTAAGGCTTGAAATAACTGAAGAAACGATGAATAAAACTTTGTGACATCTTTATTTTTATATTCTTAATAAGTAATTGTGATTATGTTTTATAAATAATGAATAAGTTGATCGTTATTTCTTATTACACACGAGCTATTACAGCACAGATACGTGTAAGTTAACAGCATAATAGACTATGAAACTATTTAAACGTAACTATTTATATCCTCACCTTTAGAAGCTCTCATTTTTGTAGCTCCAGTCTGCTTCAAAAGTGACATCAAGGTCTCATTTTAGTTATGGGACATATATCACTAATTTATTAGTTTTACTTATATTACTAATTATCTATCGTTTAATGTAATACCTAACATATAAAAACAACTTTTATAATAGTTTGTAAAAACTTTTTCGTCCTGTTGTTCTTTTTTTTTGCAAAGGACACAGTTTAAAATGCGTTTCTGTTATTAAGATTGATAATAAATGAAGTAGCCACCGCGTTTGTCGCAAATGTCAAGAAAAAGAGTGCAACGGAAACAAGGTTGAAACGCTAACGCGGGAAAATGTGTCAAGGTTATCCTGGCAGTGGCATAATGAGACCGCGGCAAGCACTGCAACATAACCTTTATGAAAACATTAAAATATAGATACTTTAAAATCTCTAATTCAGTCCCTTAATACTTGAAGTATTTCATTTTATTCACAGAAAAAAAAACACATGCCACTTTGTTCGATATCGGAGCTAAAGTAATATACAGAAGCAATTTTTATGTGTGCACATTTTTACATTTTCAAACTATCTCAATTTTCGAATTTTTGACATAACTCGTGAGGTGCAGTCTCGCGCGACACAACATCACTCCTGCGGGTCAGCAGAGAACTGGATGCACCGACAGAGGCCGCTGTTAGCGAAATTGGCGCAATTTTAACGCATGCGTAAAACATTCGCGAACCGGCGTGAGCCGATCTGACCCGACACCCCTCGCTTGATGGAAAAATCGAGGACGTAACGTGACGTCAAGAACTCGTACCACAATTACAATGTCGGTTAATCGAACGTAACAAAACAATTCCTAACCAAGTCCTTATCGTCCAGCTCTAAAGGTGAAAGGTTTTGTTATTTTTAAATCAATAACTGTAAGTTTTCTATTTATAACTATCGAAGCACCAAAGCACAAGCATGGAAACGTGGGCAAAAATGAAATTCTTCTTTCTTGTAAAAATTTTTAGTAATTATGAGCCTGAGTTTACTAGTAGGCCACTTAACAGTTACTAAGGCAAATGTTGAAAGCCTGAAGAGAGATACAAAACATAGAACATTATTATAGATAGGTACATTAGGTTAACATTATTAAGTGTAATTCCATCTCTAAAAGAAAATATGCAAATTGCTCCAATAACCTTTTTGCGCTTTGACAGTTGAAATCTGGAAATAAAAATAGAACGCCTAACTTTTTGTAATTAGGCTCTGTATATTATAGGGTCTACAAAGCAAAACTGCAGTTGATTTAGCTGTTTAGTAGCAGAAACCGTTAATAAGGCTATACCTACCTAGACGAGCTGTGGTAGATCGGAAAGCCGCGGTAGCTCAGATAGTTAACGCTCGCTGTAAATATAACAGAACGCGAGTAACCCGGGTTCGATCCCCGCCAGCACCAATGAAATTGTTAAAAACAAAAAGAATGAAAAAACAATGAAGTTGTTTATCGCGTTTAATTACATTAATTTATTTTTATTATTATCCCGACGTTTCGGGTGCTTTACAGCGCCCATGGTCACGGGGGGGACTGAGATGTTTGACGTCCCAATGTCATAGTTAGTCCGGCTACCTTCAGTTTTTTAATATTAATTTTTGGTCCGATTTACGCAAAAAGAGCTTATAGTATCATGAAGTCTTGCAGTGGTATGCATGGGTTTGGGTTTAATTTTGTTAATTATAGGATCCCAAGCAGATGGTAGCACCCAACCATCTTCTCTATTGAAATTTGAATGTTTTTTAATTTCAATAGCCTCGCGTATCATCCTTGGTAGGAATCGGTGTTCTTTTGCGAGAATTTGTGGTTTATCAAATCTAATGTAATGGTGGGCCGATCTTGAACATGTTCGCAGACTGCAGACTTCCCGGAGCGTCGGTGCTTCACATCAGCTATATGTTCCTTCACGCGGGTTTTTATAGATCTCTTTGTTTGACCTATGTAAGAGAGACCACATTCACAATCTAGCTTGTACACACCTGCATCTTGTAGAGGAATATTACATTTGATGGATGGTAAAAATTGACTAATCTTCTTCAGCGGCTTGTAGTATGTCTTAATGGATGCTCGCTTCAAGATGTAGCCAATCTTGTCCGTGACTCCTCTAACATATGGTAGTAGAGCAGACGCGCGCTCGACTGTGGCCAGCTTCACTCGTTCACTGTGACGTAGGCGCGGGACCCGAAGCTTGTTGTCTTGCAATACTTGCTTGACATGCTGAAGCTCCGCAGCCAGATGTTTTCTGTCACAGATCCCTCGTGCTCTCTGAAACAAAGATTTACCCACGGTAGCTAACTGTGAAGAATGATGGTGAGATTCACCATTTAGATATCGGTTGGTATGGGTCTTTTTCCTATACACAGTGTGACCAATAGTGTTATCAGGATTTCGGATGACTAAAACATCTAGGAAAGCTAAAGAATTATTTGCCTCTAACTCCATTGTGAATTGTATTTTAGAGTTTATGGAGTTAAGGTGGTCTAAAAATGCAGTTACTTTGTCAGATGGTAAAATTGTGAAAGTGTCGTCTACGTACCGCTTGTAGAACCTTGGATTTACAGGAGCAGTAAGAAGGGCTTTCTCCTCAAAGTCCTTCATGAATATGTCGGCGACTATGGGAGACACAGGTGAGCCCATCGCCACACCATCTACTTGCTTGTAGAACTCCTCCTTCCACAATAGATAGCCAGATGTGAGGCAACGTTCAAGCAGTATTGCATATTCTTGAGGCATATTATTTTCTTCTAGCTTCCTAGTTACAATTGAGATGCAGTCCACAATAGGTAGGCATGTAAATAGTGACTGAACATCAAAACTGACCATAGTTTCATTGTTAGCGAGATGTAGGTCTTTTATCTCATTCACAAAATGGTATGAATCCTTTGTGTGTGCTCTGGTATGTCCTCTCAGTGGTGATAGTATTTTTGCTAAGTATTGTGCCAGCTTATAAGTTGGTGAATCGATCTGGCTCACTATGGGACGTAGTGGAGCGTTTGGTTTGTGTATCTTTGGTAACCCATACAACCTCGGTGGTTTGGCACATGATGGTATTAGCGAATTCACGTCGAGATTTAATTTTTCGGAGTATTTCTTTATTAAGTCGCTAGTTGTTTTAAGCGTGTTAGTTGTAGGGTCTGTTTTGACCTTTTTATATGTACTTTCGTCCGATAAAAGTTGTTGTATTTTAAAATTATATTCCGACGCTGAGAGTGTTTTTACTACAAAAACTTCCATTCTTTACATCGGCATGCAATTTGAAAACACGGAATTGCCCTTTAAATTTTTTCAGGTTTTCATAACCCTTTGATCATCTTGGGCCGCTGCGGGGTGCATGCCATCAATTATTAGAGCTTCAATCTGCTTGAACTTTCGTATATTACAATGGCATGCAGTATACTATCACGGAAAAACACGAAAATTCGCTACACAAAGAAAAGCGCTTTTCCTTATGAAGAGGACGCGCGGGGGGGCTAAAGCCCCGACAATCTTTGATATTTTAGGGTTAGTTATCAAGCCTTAAAAAGGCATGCACGACAAAATCGTGGAACGTCACCTGTCACCAGCTCCCGGTCTAATAGAGGCACCCGTAGACGCGCGGATGGTCGTCACTGTGGTTTTTCAAGCTGCACGATCAATGGCTGCAAGCCACAAATTCAGGAATAAAGTCAACATCCCGTCAGCTGTTATTACACAGATTACGGTATCTATTTATCTGAGATTCATTTCTTTCGCCACAAATCACTGCACTACGCTGCATCTCATGTGTCAAAAGCTTAGGCCTTACAATGTCTAGATTACATTTCAGATAAATGGACAGATGATCTGAAACAAACACATCTTTGAAAATCCCTACACTCTCAATTATTTGCCGGGCTGATAGTGAGACCACACAGTGCTCAAGCGAGCTCCTACTTTCATGGTACGGGTCGGTAAATGTGTACGAGTCGGTTTTTAATATTTTCTACATCCGTACAAACCCAAGATCGATCCGTACAGAAATCACTAAACTAAGGAATAAGAAAAAAATCTTTCGAAGACGTGAAGTTCGCCAACACACATTGGGGCAGCGCGGCTGACACTTCCTTCCTAAAACGCTCTCAGAAACTAGGGGAGGCCTGTGCCAAGCAGTGGGACGTATATAGACTGTAACTTTACTTTACTTTACTACCTAGACGAACTTCTTGGCAGAAAAGTAATGCCGCCATCTGGTTGGTCATCCCGAGTGGCATACATGCACTAAGGGATTGGCCCTTTTTGTGCATGGATTGCACTCGGGATCCATTATTTATCAGTCTTGTAAAATCTTATTTTAGACCCAAATATTATTAAAATAAGTTTTAAGTATGAAATCGACGGCTTACGTAAGCACTGACTACGATGACGCACTCTAAAATATGTATATCCTATAACTTTCAACAGGCACAATACGTGTCCTCACGTTCCGCGTTCCCGAAGAGATATTCAAAACTCGTAGTGCGATCGCTTAACATGTTTGAAGCCTGATATTTAAAATTACACAATTTTGACTCAATACATTGCTTAGCTATCTTCTTAAAGAAACATTCTTGCGAATTTTCCAACTATGAAGCCAAAAAAAAATTAAACCTATTTTTTTTTTGTAAAAAATAATATTCATTGCGCATTTTAATGGTTGTGTGATTCCCTTGAAAGCATGATGAAACATAAAGATTGATTTCGTGAGGTTTGTGCAATCCAAAGAAATAAAATTTCGTTAGCAAATTGGTATCTCTTTTTTTGTGTTATAAATAGACTTTAGAGTTTCTAGTTGGCCCAAAAATGATTGTCTTCTTTCAGATATGTATTGTTATGTTCCTTTCGCAAAAATTATATCACACAACCGCTCTTCATGAGAGGAGCTTAAGACTAGCATAAGTACACTGCTAGACCTACGTACATATAAATGTATGTAATAATCCTTCAATTGACGGAATGGAGCGGAGAAAAGTCCGCTGCACTATAATTTAGTACAATTAGACGGATACAAATCTGGTGCTATTTGCGAGACATGAGGTTGTAACATAAGTCCGTCGTGGTAGGGACTTTACGGATGGTTTAAGAAGCCAGCCAAAGGAAGAGGCGCGAACGTTTTTTCCACTTTTTGGTTATTAACAGACATGATTTATATATATATATATATATATATATATATATATATATATATATATATATATATATATATATATATATATATTAGAAATTTGCACCTTTGACGCTGCTGCCCGTCGCTGGTCCAGGTTTTTAACGTCTGACGTAAATAAAAAGTTATACCGCCATCTATTGGCAGTTTATACACCTTTTATGATTCCAACGGGTTGAAATTACTTATATTCAGGCACTGCATTGCAGCTATTCTATTTTAGTGTTTCATGCCAAAATTAGCTAAACAAACACTTATGAAATCAATTCGGTAGCAGTCTATCCGTAGGGTCGACATTTCGTGCAATTTTTTCGTGCATTTATTTCAAATATTTAATGTCATAATTTGAAGAGCACAGAACTTTTTTATAGAATAAGGGTGATTAACAAGCACACAGTCCATCTGATGGTAAGTGGATGCTGTGGCCCAAAGACATCTACATCCATCCCTGAGGACTAAAATAAAATGCTTCGTTTCCAGAAAAAGGGTCTTCACTACTCTACATTCACCACATGAAACAGTAGAAAATATAGAGATAGATCTTAATAGCTCAATTATGGATGCATATCTATATACATATTTTGAAAAGGATGTCCTGAGTGACAGACCAACGCATAGCCCATAGCGCTAGACCTAGAGATATGAAATTCGGATTGTGACTGCCTTTTATAACGCAGGAACTAAGAAAAGATTTCTGAAATTACCCTAGAGGTGATATATATATATATATATATATATATATATATATATATATATATATATATATATATATATATATATATATATATATATATATATATATATATATATATATATATATATATATATATATATATATATATATATATATATATATATATATATATATATATATATATATATATATAT
This sequence comes from Parnassius smintheus behrii, assembly GCA_036936625.1. NCBI lineage: Eukaryota > Metazoa > Arthropoda > Insecta > Lepidoptera > Papilionidae > Parnassius > Parnassius smintheus. The sequence continues at coordinate 13,495,818 of JAUPFT010000011.1, forward strand.
ATGTGTGTGTGTGTGTGTGTTTCATTTATTACGTAGGGTTGAAATAGGATGCTCCGAATGAAGGACGAAGAGGTATATTGTAAGAGTGATTGTCACTATTCCAAAGGCCTATGTGTTACTTCACTAATATTATCATTGTCATTCCGTAATATTATGAAGTTTCCTTGTGACAACTTGCGCTCTACATATTATGCAATATCATAATACGCAAGGGTCATGAGTTATGACTGTCTGGACGCGACAATTTACGCGGGTAATACCACGGGGCGTAAAGCTAATTATAATATATAGCACGTTGATATAGCATATAGCATGTGAATCCATTTTCAAAATGCCAAAAAAAAATATTCTCATTGTAAAAGTAAATATCTTAAGCGCCACAAACAGAACGCGCCTTGTTAAAATATTATAGCAATGAATAAATACTCATGCATATATGCTATAATAATATTAATAGTAAATTAAATGCCGTGTGGCGACGTCATTACCATTATATTATTTCATCTTTTGGATGTAATAACCCTAAAAACCTTATGACTTCCGATAACCGTTTGGTATTATCATTATCATCATCATTATAATTACAGCCCATCAAAAGTCTACTGCTGTCCATAGGCCATAACGAATGCCACAAAACAAGTTCATGAGCCACGTGCATCCATCGACTTCATTCCTTACATTACTTGCAGCTACAGATCTGCCACTGGAAAACCTGTAGTAGACCTTCATCTAATCTCATATCATCCATAGGTACAGTAGAGCTTGTCTAAACTGAAATGACGCGCCCCACTACTTAATTAGTTGATTTCGATGTGTGAGTGTAAATATTAATAACGACGCTTCATCTGTGTTTGAGCGTCGACTGCTCCGCGAACTATGATCTGTATGCCTACGTGACGGTCGACTAGTCGCGTGATAAATCCGACAACGCTCTCCTTAGGGAGCAGCGTTGGGGCATTGTATGAAACAAAACGTCCGCTCTCTGCCACCTTCAGGCAATTATGACAAGTTGGACAAAAAATCCGAAACCGACGCGTGCTCCTACGCTTGAGTCTCACCGACAACCGTATGACCAATTACAATGGCATTTGTATATGTATTGCGTCCATATTTTAAATTTGCTTGTGTGCGTTAATGCGATAGTGGGGCGCGTCATTTCAGCTTAGACGATCTATACCATGTTATATACAGATATAAAATGTATTGTTTCATGGAAGAAAAACGTTGCGACGTATTTTTAACATATATGATAAGTGACGAAAACCAGAGACCATTTTTCCTGGTAACTACGCGGGCTTATGGGCGTTTATATTTTGATTCTTAATCGAGGATTGATCGGTGTCTATGAAACACAGCATTCACTTACCGTAAATTAACGTGGTAGAGCCACGCTGCAGCTACATTTTGGTTGTAGCACGAACGAGTCTGCTTGACCGGGGTGGGACCACGCTCTCACAGAGTATTAGTGTAAGTTAGCAGCCTAATGCTTCTGTGTTTCGTATGGTGAGTGTAGAGAACTGGAGACCCTTTTTACTGGAAACAAGGTATTACATCCTTGTCCTCAGAGGTGACAACGCATCTGTATTTTGTAACCTAATAGAGGATGAATGTGGATGTCTATGAATTACAGCATCCACTTACCATCAGGTGGACTCTATGCTCGTTTGTCACCCTTAATCCTATAAAAAAATTGGTCAGAGAACTTGTCAGCTTACTTATACAAAAAAAGCTAGACCATGTGACGGGGAGCACTGTCGAAGGGGTAAGACATTCAATATCACTATGGCCAATCTGCCAGTCACGGTTATATGGCAAATTACACCCTACCACTGGAGAGGCTTACGACCGGCAGTGGGTTGCTTGGTTGTTACAGGTTGAAGAAAAGAAAAATATAGTACGTTATTTAAAACGATATAGGTACTTATTGATATTCAAATGTTATGACATTTTCGTCGCAATTTTCAACGAAAAACTCAATTTTCGAATAGTTACATGAAGGTACAAATTACTTAAGACTTAGTGCTTCCGCAACCACTTGTCCGTCTGCCCGTGTTTGATGTAGACAAGATAATTTCCGGACGTACCGGACACCGAGAAAAACACGTAGAATCGAAAACAATTTTGACACAAATATTATTCTCTGTTTTTTGTCCGGGTTTGTTTGTACAGTGTTAGAAAATCCTTATTAATAATTGTTTTAATTGGCTGCACTCTCTATGACAATCAGACACCGGCTCGAATCGTCGACGACCGAGTTCTTTCTAATCGGTTTGATTCACTGGCACTGAGAAGGGACGGTGCATCCTTATGCTATACATTCGCGTTTACTACGGAGAGTACACAGAGGAATTTTTCGGATGAATTCCAGCCGTCAAATTCCACCAACGCATATCGCGAAAAACTTCCCGATTTCATCCACACCAACTGGATGCTTGGCCTTCCACCACTGTGCGATTTACAAGGAGTTTTTTTATTCGCTTCCTTGTGAAATCGTTTACCATCGGTGAATTTTCCGGAACGATACGACTTAGAGACCTTCAAGAAACTAGCTTATTATTAGCTGAATCATCCTTTTTAAAAGGACGACAATGCCATCAAAACCTGCAATTCCTCTGGTGTTGCGGTTATTCGCGGATGGCGGTCGACACTTTCCATCAGGGGAGCCGCATGGTCGTTTGCCCACGTTTCTTTTAAAAAAAGACAAATGGTATTGAATATATTTAAGACTTAAATAACAAAGAATGCAAAAAAAATACATCTCAGAGAAAGATCTATAACAAAGTTTTATAAACTTATAAATCATTATCCCACGTCTACATTATTGGTCAACAACAGGACACTGAAATTTCATTAGGAACACTATAACATTATTGAAATTACAGACTTGGGGTTACCCTTTACGTTATTTAGTAACATTCGGACAAAAGTTTGTTTATAGCCACAGAACTTACCTTAACCTTTTAAACGTGAAATTTCACTCGGAAATATTTAAGATATTGTTATTTATTTATTTATAATTTAATATACAAAGTAACACTTATGGCGGATTTATGACCAAAGCGCAGGGCATTTGCTCGCAGTCAGCAGAGGACATAATATACATAATATAATATACATATTATACATATGTATAACAGTCCATATATAAAATACGAAGAAACTTTTCCCCTACACTATAATATACGCGCATAATTATGTCAATATGTATACAGAAATACTTTAATGTAATGTAATATTTACATAAACATGTAAAAATATATAAATATTATCTATATCAGGTTGAATAAGATTTACATTAAAACAGTATGAATTTTTTCCCATTCGTACTTAATTATTTATTTACACGTAATAAATGACGAATAACATTTCCTCTTAATGCCAATATTTTCTTAAAATCTCGTCTTTTCTCGTGACCCATCGGTACAAGAAAATCCAATCTGAATTTCAGAGACTGGTGATCTGGAGCAGTTTACAATATGTAGTTTTAGTAGTTTGAAAACTGGTCTGGTCTTCATTGTTTATACGGTTTTTTTTAAATATAATTGCAGTAACTAGTGAACCAACTTACAATGCACCTGATGGTAAGTAGCTGCTGCAATCCATCCATCTATATGCACCACATCATTCATTTTTGCGCTCGTTTGTCACCTCTACCTTACTTTTAACTAAAAAAGTAGGCGGAAATATTTCTATGGGCAAATTGAATATTGCATGTAAGCTGGAACTTTTTCCCAATATTATTGGAAAAGCCTGTCTAAATGTAGATTTTTGTTTTTTGTACTTATTTTCTTCATTATCCCGTAAATATTTGACCGCTTGACATGGGCCTCGCCTCAGAGAGTTCGAATAGGGAGAATTTAGAATTCACCATTAATCACGTCACTTGGTAGGCGGATTGGCGATCTCAGGTGCTAGACGTCTTGGAAATTAAAGTTGCAATTTTAATATTGCTTATCGTTGCCAGTTTGGGTGTTCGCCATCCATCAGACATCAAAATACCTTTCAAGTATTTATCCTGTCTCAATGACGCCTCTAAAAAAATCATGGGATGAAGTGCTGATGGACTCCTTATTGCCAGCACGACATTTCTTGTCGTAAATAAATTACTTGTTTTGTGAATATTTCAATGATTTCAGCAGTCGGTGTTATTGTAAAAACCTTTATTTCTATATACACAACAATTTCAATAATATCATGAAATAATAACATCTATTTTTCGTATTTTTATTTCACTCGCTCACGTGATAGTAATTACCGCCGCCAATAAACATCTGCAACACCAGAGGGATTACTGGTGTATTGCTGGCCTTAAATTGATGTGAAAATTACACCATTCCTAAACATGGGTTATGTAAATACTTGCTAACTTAATGCCTTGCGTGCGCTATACACGAAATTGTATATGGTAATTCATGCTAATAATAAAACATATACGAAAATAATTTCTTTTAATAATTTTTTCATCTTCCTTTCCATCTATTTACGAGTACTCTAGCAATCGAAGTTAGACTGACGCGATGTCAAAACTTTAATTGTGTTTTTCGATTGATACGTTTAAGATTAGGTGACATTTACGATCGACAAAATCGCTATAGACGACTCAAAAGTCATGTTGATCAAGATATTGATACCGATTGATAAAGTTCGAGTTCAAATCTGAAGGCGTTTTCAGACAAAAACTTTTCAAGAAAACGCTAACTAGCTTATTATATCTCTTGAAAGAAAACGTAGACACCACTCAAGGAGAAGGTTTCAATTCTACCAATCAGTAGAATTTTTGGTTTGACTTCGACATAATATAATTGAAAATATTTTCTTTTTTTTTCTTTTTTTTATCATAATTCTGTAAACTTTCACTGTTGGATATGGTTCTCTACTGTAGTAGGAATAATTTACTTTGATCATCACACTTCGCAGGTGGATTGACGGTCGCAGTACTAGACGCTTGTATAGTACGCCGTAGAGAAATGATTATACCGCCATCTTGTTGAAGCCATATATTATTTCTGACATTTGACATAGTCGCCTCTTACAATACACACGTGACGAAATAGATTATTGGATTCTAAGAGAATCCAATAATCAATTTCGTCCTATACCGTCTTCATTCGGATTAAGAGAGTCCACGATGAGTTTCTGGGGACTGTCTGAAGAAAAAATTAATTCCGATATTATGCAAAACCTAAATTCCTCAGACTGGTGATAAGAAACACTACCAGTGCATAGTTATCAGCTCTACACTGACCAACCCGCCTGCCTAATACCACCATTTACTTATTTCTGCGCCTAAGTGTTTGCACTATTATGTTCCAGTCTGAAGGTCATAGAACCAGTATAATAACAGACTATTAGACAACGGATACGTAGTATTCTTTTTTTGAAGTTAATTGCAGGTGTCAATGTCTGCCGTAGCAACACACCCTCGAGTAGACTGTGAGTTCGCTTGTCACTTCATTTAAAAAAAAACTAATACACAATATAAGTACAAAATATTACATCATATTTGTCACATAACATATACGTACATAAGACTTGCTACTAGAACATAGATGTGTAGCATTCTTTGTTTGAAGTTAGTTGCAGATGTCAATGTAATGCCGTAGCAACACACCCTGAGGTAGACTGTAAGTTTGCTTGTCACTTCACTTTAAAAAAAGGTAATATACAGTATAACTACACAATATTATCTCTTCTTCGTCACATAACATATACGTACATAATACTTGCTACTAGACAACAGATGTGTAGCATTCTTTGTTTGAAGTTAGTTGCAGATGTCAATGTAATGCCGTAGCAACACACCCTGACGTAGATTGTAAGTTTGTCACTTCACTTTAAAAAAAAAGGTAATATACAGTATAACTACACAATATTATCACATCTTCGTCACATAACATATAAGTACATAATACTTGCTACTAGACAACAGACGTGTAGCATTTTTTGTTTGAAGTTAGTTGCAGATGTCAACGTAATGCCGTAGCAACACTCCCTGAGGTAGATTGTAAGTTTTTTTGTCACTTCACTTTAAAAAAAAAGGTAATATACACTATAACTACACAATATTATCTCATCTTCGTCACATTACATAAACGTACATAAGACTTGCTACTAGACAACAGATGTGTAGCATTCTTTGTTTGAAGTTAGTTGCAGATGTCAATGTAATGCCGTAGCAACACACCCTGAGGTAGACTGTAAGTTTGCTTGTCACTTCACTTTAAAAAAAGGTAATATACAGTATAACTACACAATATTATCTCTTCTTCGTCACATAACATATACGTACATAATACTTGCTACTAGACAACAGATGTGTAGCATTCTTTTTTTGAAGTTAGTTGCAGATGTCAATGTAATGCCGTAGCAACACACCCTGACGTAGATTGTAAGTTTGTCACTTCACTTTAAAAAAAAAAGGTAATATACAGTATAACTACACAATATTATCACATCTTCGTCACATAACATATAAGTACATAATACTTGCTACTAGACAACAGACGTGTAGCATTTTTTGTTTGAAGTTAGTTGCAGATGTCAATGTAATGCCGTAGCAACACACCCTGAGGTAGATTGTAAGTTTGTTTGTCACTTCACTTTAAAAAAAACGTAATATACAGTATAACTACACAATATTTTCTCATCTTCGTCACATAACATATACGTACATAATACTTGCTACTAGACAACAGATGTGTAGCATTCTTTGTTTGAAGTTAGTTGCAGATGTCAATTTAATGCCATAGCAACACACCCTGAGGTAGACTGTAAGTTTGCTTGTCACTTCACTTTAAAAAAAAAGGTAATATACAGTATAACTACACAATATTATCTCATCTTCGTCACATTACATATACGTACATAAGACTTGCTACTAGACAACAGATGTGTAGCATTCTTTGTTTGAAGTTAGTTGCAGATGTCAATGTAATGCCGTAGTAACACACCCTGAGGTAGACTGTAAGTTTGCTTGTCACTTCACTTTAAAAAAAAAGGTAATATACAGTATAACTACACAATATTATCTCATCTTCGTCACGTAACATATACGTACATAAGACTTGCTACTAGACAACAGATGTGTAGCATTCTTTGTTTGAAGTTAGTTGCAGATGTCAATGTAATGCCGTAGCAACAGCCCCTGAGGTAGACTGTAAGTTTGTTTGTTACTTCACTTTAAAAAAAAAGGTAATATACAGTATAACTACACAATATTGTCTCATCTTCGTCACATAACATATACGTACATGAGACTTGCTACTAGACAACAGATGCGTAGCATTCTTTGTTTGAAGTTACTTGCAGATGTCAATGTAATGCCGTAGCAACATACCCTGAGGTAGACTGTAAGTTTGTTTGTTACTTCACTTTAAAAAAAAGGTAATATACAGTATAACTAAACAACATTATCTCATCTTCGTCACATAACATATACATATCGTACGTACGATTCGTTTTAAGTTTCATTGCTCGTCATTACCGTTCTGGAAATTAAGACTGCAAATACGACTCAACATCCCTAAAATTAAAGTCGATAATGTCGACATGTCATATTTTGAATTGCAACCGATGATGGTCAAGTTAGCTACCAGCAGCCGCGGCTTTTCATTCTGTTCTGCTCTAATCTAATTAAAATACTTTCTACATAAAGGTAAATAGGATAAGCCTAGTAAGAGAAATTCATTTATATGATACATATTTAAAACCATTATTTTATACAAATACAGAGTGTCCGTTCAATTAGATATAAGTATAGCAATAAATATGTTTATATCTTTACGTGGTCGAGCTCGAGCCATACTCGAGCTATAGTAATAGCACGAATGGGTCACCTCGACCGGGGTAGGACCACGTTCTCACAAAATACAGACATACGAGTAAAATATAAGAAAAATATAGACATAAAGTACAAAGAATCACAGACCCTTTTTACTAGAAACGAGACATTTCATCTTAGTCGTCAGGGGTGACAACGTATCTGCATTTTTATTCTTAATTAAAGATATACGTAGATATCAATGTGCTGTAGCTATTTTACCATTACATGGACTGCTTGTGCGTTTGTTACCTTATCTTTATAAAAGCTTTTATTCATATTCACTGTATTCAAAAAGAAATCTTTACCATACCATTGCAGCCTGTCTAAAGTCTACAGCTAAACAGAAGCCTGGCCTATAGATTGTCTCGTTGCTGAAGTCGCCTCGCACGGTAAGCGGGTTGACGACCGCAGTTTTTTTTTATTATTTTGAGTTGTTATCAAGAAGATGTTGCTGACCATTTGTTGTTCTATTTTTCCCTGCCGACTCTTACACCTCTGACTGTCTCTGACTCTAACACCTGCGGGACGATACGGGTTAGTGGTTATTCTTAGACCACCATTACATGATGTAAAGAAATTTCTAAACTTATATAAAAATATAAATTGTGAATATTTTCAATTGTGGTTCAGTCCAAGTGACAGTACCACCTTGATAAACCAGCTCTTTCAAAATTTTAAAAACTGTTTTACACAGTATATAATAAAATCATCATCACTGTCCTTGTATACCTTCGATTTTCATCCACTTGAAATAATTTTCGTCTTATAATAGCAAACGGATTACTAGCATTCAGATATTCAATTGGGGCTTGTTGTTTTAAACTTTTATATTAAACTTATCACGTATTAAATAGGAGTTAATCAAATTACTATCTTTTTCATAAGTCATTTCTATAGATCTGTGCTGTAAAGGAGATGAACTTGATTCCATACAAGTTCAAATATGTCTTATTTTGAAGATTTAAATATTTGATAAGTATGTCAATAAATCATATTCTTCCGGAAAAGAATTATGTTTAGTAGATATAAAGTTTAATTTATTTTGATCGGTTAGGTGTCTTATGAACTGGAGTGGCTGTCGTCCTCGACTGTCCGTTTGCTGAGTTGTAGTCAAAATCTCCCAAAAACTTAGCACGACGCCGCTTCAGTAAGTCTTCAATATTGTGAAGAAAAAAACGAACGAATGAATGAAATGTAGACATGGCTTAAAAGACATGCGTCTAAGCCACAATTCTTAATTAAAAAATTAAAAACATTTCGTTTTTGCTATAGTAAAAGCACTAGCTTCAGTTTTTAAGCTTAAAAATGTTTTTATGATTGTCTCAAGTACAACATAACTAAAAACGATTTAATTATGCTTATAATTTATCGTTTTATTACCTAAACATTTTTGTATAACTGTTCAGAACGATGTCAAGCACCCAATTTCGTTCATCTCCACTCTGGCATTGTACGTTACTTCCTTGATCATTAGCATAATATTCAAAGAATAAAAATTACCTACACAGCCGTTTATCATATACTGGAATGGAATATAATTAATAAATTTAAATTTCGAAATTCCAGATTCAAAGAAAAACTTATCGTGAGACGGTTATAAAGTTATCGTTCGAAGTAAACGTAATAAAATTTAATTACAACAGTCCAAACCAGTGCGACGTCAGTTAAACATTATTTATAGAGCCCAATGAATAGAAATCAAGGCGTGGGTTTTCCAAGGTACTAAACCTATCAATATTAAAATGTGAGCATTAAGCACTGCTCTGTCATAACAATGTAATATATACGGACAAAATTTTTCGTTCTGTTATTAACAAGCTTTTATCTTTACATACAGGATGCAGTGTATGAACGTAGACTACACTCATACATACAATGCATCCTGTTTATATTCACCAGTGACTTGACAACACTCATCACACATGCATCCTAAATATAGTCTGTTGGCTAAACGCTCGCTACAAATTTGACAATATGGAAGTAACTCGGGTTCGATCCACGCCAGTACCAACGAAATTGTTAATTGCAAGTATAAATGTTGATTTACCACGTGCCCGGCAGACAAGGGAAACGTCGTGAGGAAACCTGCATGTCCGAAGAATAAAAAGTTCGAAGACATAATATGAAGTACGCCATCTCGCACTGGAGGAGCACTAATTAATTACTCCATAGCTCCTTCAGATTTGAACAGAGACCTGGACCCTGCCAACCAGCTGAGCATTGTGGAAAGTACTCGCATAAAGAATGTAACATTATTATGTTTGTATGCATAATAAATGAATGCTTTTCCACAGTCCATACCACGTATACAAATTTTTAAGCACCACTTCCGTCTATCTGAATAATATGAAATTTATAAGTACTGAAAATAATAATAATAGTTTTATAACTACGATCGCACTATGATCATTTCACTAATGATCAATGCAATTTATGTTATTTTTAATTTTAATATTATTATATTTACTTAAAATAGGGAAAGAAACATTTTTTTGGATTTTAAATTCCATTTGTTTTATTATTTTAGCATTTGAATTGTGACATTACACTAAAATGTAGTCTCGAATTTCTGTGAAATATCGAATGGGTCAATTTCTATTTCGTCCCATGGATGTCATGAGAATCGATTGAATTACGACAGTAAATTTAGTCGTATAATAGTAATTTAGTTGTAGCTATTTTACAAATTCTATTCTATAAAAAAAAGATTATGAAATAGTTTTAAAATTCCAAACCTGAATAAATGCAGAATCTAAGGCGTTAAAGGTCGGTTGATATACCGCCAGGTATCGACCGCAATTTTACGGTAAATCACGCAACTTAAGAGATCATTATTTCAAGCTGTGGACTATTTTTTCTTTTAATTAAACACATATTTTCTATTCATTTTTAACTGCAATTATCGTCACTTATTGAATCTTCATTATAAAGAAAAAACCAGAAGTTGTATATTTAGTAAAGAAAAGAAAGCTTTAATATCTCGGTCACATAATGAGAAAATACTAATGTAATCTACTGCAACTTATTATACAGGGCAAGATCCAAGGAAAACGAAGTGTTTTTTGGTTGAAGAAGAACGTCTTGGCTGAAAAACCTACGCCAATGGTTTAGAAAGAGCACCCGTTCCTTATTCAGAGCCGCGGCATCAAAGATCCAATTTCCCTTAACGATCGCCGACCTTTGAAAGAAGATCCCACTTTAAGAAAAAGAAGATTGAATCTTCATCTTTAAAGACGGGATAGGTTACCAATTCAAATTTTGTATTTTTTTGTATATAATTTACGCGATATCTTTGTCAATTTTGAACCGATTTTAATGTTTCTCTTTTATTTAATAGAAAATAATTCTACCCCTAAGAGCGATCAAAATATGGATTGAAATTTTTCATAGAACTATTTAGACGAGATCGAGATTGTTAATAGTATTCCTTAGTTCAATAAATGGGGTAAAACTATCAAAATCCAGAAATAATGCAAAGTAGGACTAAGCTTAATATTAATTATTTAAAACATTTATTTGCATACCAAGTTTAAAAAAATAGTCTTATGATAAAATTAGGTACTACTAGGTTTCTATTAATGAACTTAGCGGTCTTAAGCAGCTATTGCAAATTTTGGGGTTATTCAATAATAAAGAGATATCTAGCTAGCGTATAAAAAAAATCAAGTATATTGATTAATATATATATTTTTAGATCGCCGTATTAATTTGTATTGTGAGGTGTTATTTAACTAATAACTTATTAAAATAATAAGTTGAGCAATTGAGGTATTCTCCAATGGAATAGAAGCATTTTTTATTTGGAAGAATTATAGATTATTGTTCAATGAAGCAAGTTAGTTTTCATATTTAATTTATTGTATCAGTTTGTTAAATAAATATAATATGTACAGTTGTGTATTAAGAAATATAATATAGAATTATGTAATCGAAAGTGTTTTCCATTTTTGAATACCACTTTCAACTGCAGAACTGGGCTTCGTTATTGTTTACAATTAATTTTACTCAAAGTTTTGCGTCGGTCTTGCACGACGCCGTTTCGAGGGAAACCAATGATAAATCATAGAAAATGGAGAAATTTTCATCTGACGCAGCTATTCATTTCAAGCTGTTGGTCCGAGAATTTTCTGAGCGTATTTTCAATGGTTATATATTTTGCCTTATCTGCTTACTTATTCTCATTTTTAATAATAACGCTTCGCTTCCAATGTTTATTAAACATTATTCTGCCTTTTCCGTTAGAGGACGTGAGCAGTTTCATTCCAAATACTCCGATTTTTTTTATAATGTTAACAAAATATAAATGACTCGGCCACAACATCAAATATCAGGTTCATATTTCCTGATGTTTTGTGCTTGTTTGTGAATATGAGTCATTTTGATTCATGCACATATAAAATTTGTTAAAAACTTGACTACACAGCGCTATCTATCAGATCCTAGCATAGCTAGGCAACATTGTTACAACAAATGGATTGTGTAAATAACAGGCGCAGAAACGATTTTATATGAAAAAAGAAATAGTCATGTTGGTTTCTATTAATGAATAGTGAAATTGTTTAATATCATAGTAGGATTTCTTTTGTATAGTGGAGACTATTTTCATTATTAAACTCAAAAAGTAAAAGCCCAATTCCAGTATAATTATATAGGCTATACCTATTCAACTTCCGTATTGTAATTGAACCCGCAACCCGCAGCGTATCAGGTAAATGCTGGATACGCATTTAACTGTTACGCTTCGGGTTCGACTACCAAGTCTTCTCATTCTTAATCACACGACATAAAGTTACTCAAAGCATATAGTACAGTCTCAGGTACTATTGTACTACCTCTTGATCTAGTGTTTAGAGAATGGCTGATATGCTGACGTCACGAGATTTGTTTTTAAATTCTAGCCGGAGCAAACATTTGTGCAAAACACAAATAGGTAGAGGTTTTGTTTATGTTGATCTCGCCACTCTCACACTGCATCCTAGCTTAGCTCCTATTGTGTGGAATAAGCGAGCCATCGGGCACGGGTAGGTTAGAAAAAGTGAGTTCGTCTGTTTATTTGCTTAGTAAACCAAACCAACGCTAGGAGAATCACGTCATCATCGTTAGAAACCCTCTAACGCTCACTGCTAAACACAGGCCTCCCCCAAGGAATGCCATAAGCCATCGTATTTACTCTGATTTTACTAAGTTCTATCTTATATACATTGTGGAGCTACGCTGCAGCTATATTATGGTTACAGCACGAATGGGTCAGCTAGACCGTGGAAGGACCATGCTCTCATCGAATACCAGCATAAAATAGCAGCTTAATGCTAAATCTGCATTTTGATTCCTAATCTAGGTTAAATGAAATTGTCTATGGGCCGCAGTATTCACTTACCATCAGGTGGACTGCTCGTTTATCACCCTTATTCTATTTTAAAAAAAATCGCTCTAATTTAGCAACGGTCAACTAATTGTGAAATAAAATGATGGTGAAATAATATAATAGAATAAATCGGATATAGGTCCACCCTCTGCCTTTTAATTCAATGAAGTGAAAAAGTGTTCAGCGATGCGTTCTTGTCCATGGCGTAAAACAAGATTTCGTTCGTATGAGTAGGTTACGTGATACAAAAATAAAAAGCGTTTTTATTCCCTCAGTCACACGGAAAAACCCTATTTATATCAAAGAATAAACCAAATACATTGTAGAATCAGTATTTTACTGTTCTCATATTATATTTATTTAATTGGTATTCTTATAAAAATTATTGCTAATAATTTTTACGTGGTAGAGCCACGCACCAACTATTAAGGTGGTTGTAGCACGTGTGGGTCAGATGGACCGAGGTAGGACCATGCTCTCGCAGAATACCAGCGTAAAATAACAACCTAATGTTGCTGTTTCATATGGTGAGTGTAGAGATTCGGAGACCCGTTTCACTGGAATTGAAGCATTCCATCTTAGTCCTCAGGGGAGACAACACATCTGCATTTTGATCCTTAATCGAGGTTAAATGTAAAATATTATGCCACAGCACCCAATTACTATCAGGTGGTCTGCTCATTTGTCACCCTTATTCCGTATTTTTTTAAACGCAGAGAAACTCCAAGCACAGAGAAACTCGAAATATAACCATGTGATGACGCTGTAAGAGAATCCATCTCCCTATCTCCTCGCGTGGGTGTCGTTAAAAGTGACAGAGCTTGTGGCTTTAGACCCTAAGATACCAATCCGCCAGCTGAAGTTGCTTGAATTACATTAAATACCTTCCTATTTTTGAGGTCGTTATAAACACTGGCATTCGCTATGGATCTGCCATTCACTACAGCATGTAAAAGACCACTGCTGAACATAAGCCTTCCCTACAGGTTCCTTTAAAGGTGCCATTTTGTCCTAGTGCCAAGCTTGACAAGCTGGTTGGCAACCGCAGTTTTGTGTTATTTTGAGTTATTATCTGGAAGATGCTGCTGCCCATCTCCTGTTTCAATTTCCCTCTGTCACCTTTTACACCCACGGGATAATGTGGTGTAGTGGAAATTCTTACGCCGCCCCTACAGGACATGCCTTTGGATCTTACTAAAATCAATCTTCACGGCACATCTTCACTTTCTTATCAACCACTTTTGAACAAATTCTCTCCCGTAGCATGAATAATTCACCATATTGAGGGCATCCACGACTCTTTCTGCCTCTGGCAGATTGCCCTTTTTGTATTTGACAGATTTCGTGGCGGGGGAAGTTATTTTGGTATAAAAGTGTTGAGATTAATGTTTTTTTTCAGGAATGTGAGTTATTACGTTATATTTATTAGCGGTCAGCCGTCGTAGAGTCTACATCACCTGAGGATGCCTCGTGTGGAGACGAAACACGTGTCCTATTATCGTCGATGGTGTGTCTCACCTGGAATAGTGGTGTTGGAAGTTGTGGTGCCGGGAGTAGTGGTGCTGGGACTAGTGGTGACGGAGTTAGTGCATGCAATTGAGGGACGGCGGGAGTTGCTCTTCAATCCAGGTAAGACATATCATTGTATTTAGTTGGCAGAAGGTTGCAAAATAATATTTTTAATAATTTTAAAGCCGGATTCTATCAATTATATTTATTAGATCATAGATAGATAAACCAAACCACGGATATCTCTAAAACGAGAACAATTTAAGAAAAGTACAAAATGTATAAAAAAATTAAAGAACAACACATGTACAACATAAGGACTGAGGCATTGGTGTGTGTGCAAGGTAACATGTTAAGTCGACCTAGATCCTTTAAGGGATTGTAATTTCCATCATTACCGACTGTTTCGATTATGAAACACCATACCTAAGATATTGGATATTTACGTGCAAATTTTTGTGTATTGTACTATTTATTTTTTTGCAATTTGTTCATCTTATTTTATTTTTTTAATAATTTTTGTGTACCTAGTAGATAAGTTGCTTTATTATTTATAACACCAAGATTTTAAGTAAATAAACAATCTGGGTCGTAGTAGACGAGTGATAGTTAAAAAAATAAATCAATATGTACAAAGTATTTTTTTTCCTTGAGAAATATTTTAAGAAAATCTATGGCAGGGATGTTGAACATGTAGGTACTTAAAATATCTACGTTTCTTCGCCTAAAATAATAAAGCAATATCTACAATATATCTACTGACATAAAACAAGATGCACAAATTACAAAAGAAATAGTAGGTACATTAGAAAAAAAATTTGCAATATTTTTATTAATAAAACTTAAATATCCAATATCTTGACAACAGTTGCGTTTGGGATATGGTGTTTTATAGTCGAAACAGTCGGTGATGATGGAAACTACAAACCCCTAAAGGATCTAGGTCGACTTAATCTGTAACCATGTATATACACTAGAACCGAAAACCTTTTATTTCAAACGCAACTTTTCAATTAAGATTAGGTACACTATGTGACCATAGACGCAGATGGTCACATAGTGTACCTAACACTATGTGACCATCTGCGTATTATATAAGTTTACCTCAGACCCAACCAGCGATATCTGGTTAGCATAAGATAATTATCTCTTATACCCACGCTCCAGAACCAATAGCCGAATTGGCCCGTACCTTTAACACTGTATCATTTCCAGTCAGGATATCCAACAACTGGTTATTATACCACCATCCATTGAAGACAAATCCAAACTAAATTAACTAAACTAGATTCGAGTCTACAAAAGATTACTACGTTTAATTAATTTTAATCCAATACAGTTTTTATTAGTAAACACATTCATTATTACGTGGTTACACAATATTCAAATTACAAGAGCAAAATAAGAGCGTAAGTGAAGTTCATACGTTATAGGATAGTGAACACTACATCATCAACATTAAGTGATTAAGTGGCATGTGCCTTGTTCAATTTCCAATGTATAACATATTCTGCTGATGCTTGTTCAATCAGCCCCCGTAGTTATTCTCTTGATTAATAACACTCTATTGGGTAGTACTTGTCAACAAAAGATCTATGTGCTCAACTAACTAAAATGAAGATCAAAGAATAACAAAACACGTCTCAACCAATAGCAGATCGATTCTTTGATAACATTGATGTTACGAACGGCTAATACTGTGATTTTATTTACTTTCATATAACTGCAAAGGAATAAGATATAATGCGCTCATGAAATCGATTACCTACTTATTTATTATTCATACATAACCTTTACCACCGTTGTTATCAGTTCTTGAAAATATTTTTCTCAATTTTATATTTATTTTTGTTTACGAAAATAATAATTATATGTTTATATACAATTCAGTTTTGTCGTTAACTGCATACTGAGTTGTTATTAAAGCCTAAGTTGAATTACTATAACTATTTTCGGTATGATGATGACGACCACCCTCCTGGCTGATGTGGGCGATGATGATCCAAAACGTACAAAGCTATTCTCTATTTTACCTGCAAGTCAATAAAGTTAAGATAGTTTTCAGATAAGGTAGTAGCTAAATGTCAAGATGCGGCAATTGTATGAGCGAATACATAATAGATACGTGAAATAGTCTCTGAGCAAATCTTCTGTAATAAAGTACAGACAGAAAGGGATAGTTTACAGACAGAAAGGCGAAGTTTTTGAAAAATTTAATTTTTAAAAGGAGACTTCGTATGGCAACTATAACCCCTGCTGGGTCGCTATTTCTTTGATCGTAAATTTTTTTATATGCGAATAGTAAACGAAAATGATGTAAAGGGTATACTACACTTCCATATCTTCCATACCATCAATATCGCTAAAATATAAATACGATGTGCTAACACTGTGTCAAATCTCAGAAACTAAATAATTGTTTTTGCGTAGGTTGGAAAATTATTAATTATATATGCCGGACAATAATATCTAATGACAGCAAATACTATCTTTCTAATAAAATAACAAAAATATTTCGAAGTTTTAAGATCATATTAATTGCATTTGTAGTGTAACGCGACACTAACTGTAGACTGCCTGCGGCGTTATAAGTTTCTTGGGGCAAATCAATTAGAAGTGGACTCAGCGGGACTTTCCTGGTTCAAGTTTAACCAATAAAACAGTAAATTAGTTTTGTGTAACAGTTGCATAATTGTATTAAAAAGTTTTACTTTAGAGTTCAGTATTTGAGATACATTTATCTGGTAAATTTCTAACGTATCTTAGATAACGTACATACATATTTATACGATATAAAAGTCAATAACAGCCGTGCCTTCTTTAGTCTATTGTTGGATGTTACTTAAAAGTTTATTTTATTACAATCAGGAATAAGTAACTTGTCACAATATCTATTTCGATGAAGTTGATCTTATGTCTCTGTGAAGAGATTGCAATGTCAATACGATTGACTGACTTACCGTTCAGGTATAGCAAATGTCTTTCTGACAACTCCATCAGAATGGAGTTTTCCACCATTAAAATAATCGTCAACAAACTCTATAAAACATTTATTTTTACTTCCATAGAGTGAGCCAGGAGCTGGAGTATTTCATGCAACTGCTTGATAACCTCAAAAATGTTAATCGTATAAAAATTATAAATTATAAAAAACATAAAACCTATATTAACGTACGTTATATTATTTGTAATACCATATTATTTACATAATGTTTACTTTTTTATGTAACTTTTTAATGTTACTTTTTTATTTTCTTTTAGTTTGATTTTGCATCTCTTTATTGATTTTTCTTAGTAATGTTTCTACTTATATGTAGATACTTCATTTAATATTGGCATCAACTTAATGGTAGAGATTGCAACAGACATTAAGTTCTCTTTTATACGTCTTTTATGTTAATAGTAAATAAATTTAATAATTTGAATGAAATTACGCTTCCCTTTTGGATTTCAGTGAAAATATAGTTTGTGGTTGGCTGCTGCGTTAATGTAAGAAGATGGTGAGAAAATAATTATTATTATATGGAGGCTACAACGTCCTTAAATCAAAATGTACCTATAATATAACATAAAAATCTATACTGACATTATATAGTTTTTTATGTATAATTGCTTTATTTTTAGATCCTTGAATTTTTTGTTCTTATATTTTCCTTTGTATCCATTATCTTTTCTTTTCTCTTTCTCTAATATGTTCATTAAGTTCACGTTCGAACTTCCCGTTCTAACATAAACCATAATATTTTTGTTTTGTGGTTAGTTTATTGTTTAATTCAAAATGTTAGCCCGCTATAACATAAAAATATACGACGACAGTTATAGCTAATTTTAATTCATTATAATTTCTACGGTGGTAGGTCCACGATGTAGCTATATATAGCCGTGCTGGGCCACAGCTCTCACAGAATACCAGCGAAAATAGCTGGTTATTGCTGCTATGTTTCGTATGGTGAGTGTAGAGAACTGAAGACCCTTTTTACAGAAAACGAGACATTCCATCTTAGTCCTCAGGCGTGACAACGCATCTGCATTTTCATTCTTTATCGTGAATAAATTTAGATGTCTATGGGCCACAGTATCCACTTACCATTGTGTGGATTGTGTGGTGGTTTATCACCTATATTCTATAAAAATATTATAACCATTAGCAAGCGATTCGTTAAGATTAGCACCAAAAAATATTTCTTGTTCACTTCATGGTTGATTTATTTCCTTACTTTATATCAAAATACTTTACATTAAAGCATAAATTAAAATTTTGATGACAACTGCGTGCTCTTAATGAAATGCGAGGAATAATAAAAATGTCACGTAAGGGTTTTGAGTAGGCGCCTAATATATAAACGGTTCAAAAGCTGAGCATGATAACGGTATGCCTAAAATTAAGGGTACGAAGTGCTCTTAAAAGTTGGTCAACTTCAACTTAACGAAGGAAAAATAATAAAATCAACACGCGCATGATTGCAAAATATATTTTAATATTTTGTTTAACTTTATATTTTCTACTTTCGAACACAAAATAAACATAGACTATTTTTTAAAGGTATAAATGAATATGATCATTTATATAAAAATAGTGACCTCGTTGGATGGTTATTATTAAAAAATGCCTGCCTCGTTGGTCTAGTGGTTGTAGTAGTGCGACTGTGATCATGAGGTCCTGGATTAGAATCCCGGATCGGGCCAAGAAATCAATTATTGAGTTTTTCCGTCAGGAAATTCTCAGTAGCTGCCCGGAGTCAGGAAGTTGGCGGTGTCTCACCACCGTGCCTTGAAAAGTACGTAAAGCCGTTGATCCTGCGGCTAATCTCTCTCCGGTTGTGTCGGTTTACCGTCCCATCAGATTATGAGAGTGAGAGAATAAAGAGTGCACCTGTGCTTGCGCATACACTTGTACACTATAATCCTGTCCTGCGCCGATGGCTAGTCTCCGTTGAGACTGGCCGCCGTGACCAAACTCCGGTCTGGAGGACATCATCATTATTAAAAATATCTGACTATACAGTTGCTGTTCTTGGGTACAAATTCCAGTCGCAACCTATATTAGTTCAACATGTAAACCGTTTTATTTTGAGTGCTTATGTAATATTTGTCCTAATGTCTTTGATATATTATAGTCTTAGTCACAGAATAATTGATAGAATCAGGCTTTACTTTGCGGAAATTCATTATAATAAAGATATCAATATTTAATTCGCAACCATCCGCTCAATTAAATACAATGATGTGTTTTACCTGGATTGAAGAGCATCTCCCGCCCTCCCTCAATTGCATGCACTAATCCCGTCACCACTAGTCCCAGCACCACTACTCCTAACACCACTACTCCCGGCACCACTTCTCTTAACACCACTATTCCAGGAAAGACACACCATCGATGATAATATTTTACTCCCGGGACCACACTCTCAACACCACTATCCAGGAGAGACACACCATCGACGATAATAAATATTATAATAAATATTATCGTCGTTGATGTGTCTTTCCTGGAATAGTGGTGTTGAGAGTAGTGGTGCCGGGAGTAGTGATGTTGGGAGTAGTGGTGCTGGGACTAGTGGTGACGGGATTAGTGCACGCAGTTGAGGGAGGGCGGGAGGTGCTCTTTAATCCAGGTAAAACACATCATTGTATTTAATTGAGCGAATGGTTGCGAATTAAATATTGATATCTTTATTAGTCACAGAATTTTTAATTCAAAAATTTGCCTTTACAAAGCACTTTGTGAAAGTAAGGAAAGTTACGTCATCGTTTTAACAAGTTCCTACTGCGGGAGACCTTGTGAGACGAGAAACTCATAGGTAGGGTATTTTTAGCGTTACAGTTAAAATGTACCCAATAAAATATATTTTATGTATTAAGTAAAAAGGAAGGTCTTTATGTCAACGCATTCATTTCTTTAAATAATCATTTAACATATAAGTATCCTTCCTTCATAAGGTTTGTTAATTGTTTTCTCCATTACTATTTTGGATGTTGTCATCCATTCCATGAGAGCCGTGGTAGCTCAGATGGTTAGCGCTCGCTGTAAATTTCACAGTACGTGAGCAAACCTCGTTCGTTTCCCGCCGGCACCAATGGAATTGTTAATTGCAATTTTCAGTGCTGATTTATCAGGTGCTCGGCGGTGAAGGAAAACATCGTGCGGAAACCTGCGTATCTGATAAATAAGAAAAAAATAATATTTCCAAGACATGTGAACTTCGTCAACACGCATTGGGCATCGCGGCGGACTCTTCCTTGCCGTAAAACCATATCAGAAATGAGAGGAGGCCTGTGCCCAAGAGTAGGACGTATATAGGCTGTAACTTTTAACTTTATCATTCATTTCATTCCATCAATCCATTACGGCCAGTAATATCAACAACAATAAAATCCACTACTGAACAACATAAGTCTCCTTCATAGATTGCCTTAAAGGGGGAAATTTCGCCATAGTTGTTACCCTAGGCAAGCGGATTGGTAACCGCAGATTTTATTATTTTGAGTTATTATCAGAAAGCTGATGCTACTCATCTCCTGTTCCAGGTACCAGTTCCAGTGCAGCGGCGGTGTAAGAATATCCACTACCCTGTATCATTCTATGGGTGTGGTAAGAGGCACCAAAGGGAAACTGGAAGAGGAAAAGTTGTTATAATAGACCACAACAGACCCTTTATAATATGTTAGCGACAAAAATCAAAATATCTCGACGCTTTGAGTTCCGTAGAGCCCGATATAGTAAAAACCAAACTAATGATAACAGACTAAATTTTCATCGAAATCGATCCTGTATCTTTTTTACTTACTAAATTTGTCTTGCAATTGCAATCAGTCACCAAAGGAAAGTTTATTGTTGGCGGCCGGAGACATTCCAATATTTATAGGGGCAGATTAAATCGCACGCACACTCTCTTTTTTTTTCAAAGGTCAGTAACCTCAGATCATATAAACAACAGTTGTTTATATGATCTGAGTCAGTAACCCATATCACTATAATACGAGACAACAATTCATAATACTGAGTGACTCGCACTGTAATAAAGAGCTTAAAACATACTTAAGATATCGAAATAACTGCTTAAGTTCACTTAATTTAATCTCGACAATATTATATCAGTGCAGCTGTCAGACTAATGTCACACTAATCCAGATCCTCTTAGCGAAGACTTGAAAAGGAGCAGTGATGGATTTAACGAACACTGGTTTTAAATAGAACAAAAATGTGATATGTAAACAAAATATCCTTAAATTCCAAAAAGTTGCTTTTATAAATCAAATTTGACATTGACAATATTACCCTTTTATTTCACCGCGGTATTATTAGTAACTTTCTTGTTGGCCTGTCATTCTCATTCTCGATGAGCTGAAAATTTGTAATGTTGAATATAGCTCGAATTCGGATGACAACGCAAGAATTTATTAAAAAAACGTGGTAAAAGTTAAAGTATATTTATAATTTCACTTCAACACAGCACATAACAAATACACTTCTTTCACATTTTATAACAGTGGTTTTATAGATACCATTAGAATATTAGATAACATTTGAATAAAGCCTACTGCCATGTTTTAGTATATTCAATATAATTTGATGATTGCTCATATTGATTCGAATACGGCACAATGAATAAAATAATTCACCTGAAATTAAATGAGTTGAAATTATACGCGATACCCGTTAAATTACGATATTTATGATACGACATCATCATTACAGCCCTTCACAAGTCCACTGCTGAACATAGGCCTCCCCCAAGTAATGCCACAAAGCACGGTCCTGAGCCACCTGCATCCATCGACTTCCTGCATATCTTACCAGGTCGTCACTCCATCTAGTGGGGGGTCGCCCTACACTACGCCTACCGGTACGAGGCTGCCACTCGAGAACCTTTCTTCCCCATCGGTTATCGGTTCTTCGAGCTATATGGCCGGCCCATTGCCACTTCAGCTTACTAATCCGTTGGGCTATGTCGGTCACTCTGGTTTTACTGCGGATATCCTCATTTCTGAGTCTATCACGCGGAGAAACTCCGAGCATAGCCCTCTCCATAGCTCGCTGAGCGACCTTGAGCGTCCTCATACGGCCAGCAGTGAAGGACCACGTCTCAGATCCGTAAGTCATCACTGGCAACACGACATATCTTCTCGTCAGGTATACCTCAATCTCTAAAAACTAGATTGTACAACCAGTGCGTGTTGCCAGTGATGACGATATTTATTATTAAACAATAATTCTAATTAAACAATATAAATATTCCAAATTTAAAACGATATATCTACAATTATTTCTACTGCGGAAGCAACGCGCTCTATTATATAAAATGATGCTGAAAAAATAGCCATAACTATGTAACCGAAAACCGGTACCATGTAAAAAAGCCTTAAATGATTTCAAACTGTGAAACCGTACAAAATATCCGTTACTACAATGTTTTTCCGCACAACTTACATGTAGTTATCTTTACATAATCGGCTTAAAGCAATATCGTCTTTTGTTAGTTATCTATATTGAGAAGATTCTGTTTTAAAATTCCGATTCATATTACGAACATCTGTTCCATTTTATCATTCAATAGATCGCTCAATATACGAACGAGCAGATCGTCGTCAGTCATAAATTCATATAAATTGGATAATGTCCACGGAGTCGGCGAGGCGACGCCTACGCCGGACGTCACCAATCTCTATATTGCCGCAAGTGCCGATAAGTGCCCGGTGTAATGTACCGTTTAATCTCATAATATGTTGTTTCCGAAACCAAAAACTTGTATGGCTTCCTACGTTGGATATTCCTTTTAAAATGGGACGATCGTTCACTTATTCAGCACAGCATTTCAAAATTCCACTGCTGGGTATAGGCCTCCCTATTTGCCAGAGTCGCAACGGCTACCAAATGGATGGATAGTGCTGCTGCCCATTTCCTGTTTCCGTTTCCATCGGTCACCTCTTACGATACCCAGATTATGATTTAGGGTGATCTTACACCGCCACTACAAGGTTTCAATAAGGTTTTGCGTTTACTTTACACTGTTTAAAGATTTTTTTCACCATTTCACCAGGGAGCGAAACTACTCTTGTCAAACGTTATGTAAAGGAAAATTTTGATTTGATTCTGCCAAAAATATTGATATATTATATTATCCTATTTTTTTTAAAATAATAAGGGTTACAAACTAGCATCGTAATACCTAAAGGTGTATGTATTCTGTAACTTATAGACATTTATATTTATTCTCAATTATACGTGGTAGACCCATGCTGCAGCTATAATAACAGTATATTTGGTACACGATTGGGTCGGCTCGACCGGGGAAGGACCACACTCTCACAGAATACCAGCCTAAAATAGTAGCTTGATACAACTGTGTTTTGTATCGTGTGTGTAGACAACCGGAGACCCTTCTTACTAGAAAGGAGGCATTTTATCTGAGTCCTCACTGAGGATAGATGTAATGTCCATGAGCCACAGCAACCACTTACCATCAGGTGGACTGTGTGCTCGTTTATCACTCTAATTCTATAAAAAATTGCGATCCAAATGCAGATGCGTATTTACCCCTGAGGACTGAGATGAAATGCGTTTCCAGTAAAATGGGTCTCCGGTTCTCTACACTCACCAAATAAAACACAGCAGCATTAGGCTGTTATTTTACGCTGGTATTTTGTGAGAGCATGGTCCTACCTCGGTCCATCTGACCCACACGTGCTACAACCACCTTAATAGCTGGTGCGTGGCTCTACCACGTAAAAATTATTAGCAATAATTTCTATAAGAATACCAATTAAATAAATATAACATGAGAACAGTAAAATACTGATTCTACAATGTATTTGGTTTATTCTTTGATATAAATAGGGTTTTTCCGTTTGACTGAGGAAATAAAAACGCTTTTTATTTTTGTATCACGTAACGTACTCATACGAACAAAATCTTGTTTTACGCCATGGGCAAGAACGCATCGCTGAACACTATTTCACTTCATTGGATTAAAAGGCAGAGGTTGGACCTATATCCGCTTTATTCTATTACTTTATTTCACCATCATTTCATTTCACAATTAATTGACCATTTCTAAATTAGAGCGACTTTTTTATAAAATAAGGGTGACAAACGAGCACACAGTCCACCTGATGGTAAGTGGATGCTGTGGCCCGTAGACAACTACATTTAACCTCGATTAAGAATAAAAATTCAAATGCGTTGTTACCCATGAGGACTAAGATGGAATGCCTCGATTCCAGTAAAATGGGTCTCCGGTTCTCTACACTAACAGTAGTTAGGTTGTACCAGTTCTGGCGCACTGAGTCAGAAGTGGTACAAGTACGACGTTCGTCGACTCACGATCCTAAAAAAAAAAAAAAAAAAAAAAGGTTTTGGCATGCTCTAATCACGAATCTGCGGTCCATTTTTGCGTAGGATGCACGGTTCCGGAGATGTGCAGATCAATTAACTCTTATCTAATTGATATCCGCTGCGAGCCTCCACCGTCATTACCGCTCCATTGTTCTTATCTACTTATCTATTGTTCATTCAATACCGCCATTATCTATTCTTCCTCAGCGTGGTGCTATTGTATTATACTCCTTTGTTCCTATCTACACTAATCTGACTTATTAATAAAACACATTACCCAATTTTGTTAAAATTTTTATTTATAAAATACAAAATCTTATTACTTATTATCTATAAAATAGGAGCGAAACATCTCATCCACTAAAATATCGTTGTACAATGTGTTCCCTGTAAATATAGTCGTAAAACTATGCATTGAACATCCCTGAAACTTATATAGCAAATACATTAAGCAATATTCGGCACAAACTGAAGTCCACTCATTCTGAATCCTATCAACATTCCAGTTCCATCTTTTACAATTTCTTTTAAAAAACTCTAGATGATATCGTACAGGTGCCCGTCCGAATGATCAAAATATTGACCGACGTCATTCGTATCGATATATAAAGCTACCCAATGTGACCCTGGTTTATCATCTGTATCCAAATTGCATATTATATAAGTTGGTACGTGGGTGTATATGGGTAGTTTATTGGCAGCATAAACATTATTTTCTAGAGTGGGGTGAATCTTTTTCAGATGTTGTTGTACATCGAGTGTATCCATAATATTACTGCTATTAGTAGATTATTACAGTACCAATCTACTCAATGACTAATATAGGAATGATCAATTATAGTGATATCTAAATATTAAATTGCTTTCTTTGTGTTATACAAAACGTATTTGAGTCACCAATACACTGAACAAGACACGACAGGAAGGACGTAGGAATGTAGAGATAAGCAACAGAATGTAAGGTAAGCTTGTTGACGCATAAAGATACTATCAATTCTACTGCAGAAATTCTTTAGATTAGAATTATTACTCACTGGTACTATATAAGACCAAGCAACTGCAGTCATGGAGTTAGTGTATGGTCGTTTGACCGCAGTGGATCTATCAATACTACGTTTGTGTTACTTCAACGCATCAAAGGCCATGGATGTAAGTGTTTATTCTATTGACAAACTTACTTTTCTTTCTGTTATTTTCTTACGTGTGTATGATTTAGTATTAACAAATTATATTTAAATATTATGTGTGTGTATATGGTTAAGCCGTGGTAGCTCAGATGGTTAGCGCAAAATGTAAAATTCACAGTACGCGACCCGGGTTCGATCCCCGCCGGCACCAATTAAATTGTTAATTACAATTTTAAGTGCTGATTTACCACGTGCTCAGCGGTGAAGGAAAACATCGTGAGGAATGCATGTCTGAGAAAATTTCGAAGGCATGTGAAGTTTGCCAACACGCATTGAGGTATCGCAGCGAACATTTCCTAGCCCTAAAACCCTCTCAGAAATGAGAGGAGGCCTATGTTCAGCAGTGGACTTTAATAGGTTGTAACTTTAGCTTTTTTAACTTTTATGATTAAGTGTTAACAAATTGATATTAACATGACAACTGTGTTGTTGCAGAAATCATTGAGCTTCGATGAAAATACCTATAAACAGTATTACTACTCGCCACTCTCCCCTCAAGAAGAGAGTGATGACATCGTCATTAATAATAACACATGCGATGGTGGAAAAAGAAAATCGCAATCGATTGATCATTTTTTTGAAGCTGAATCAAAAATAAAAAGGAGGAAGCTGTTATCATCAACCGTAGCACGAGCCGCTAGAGATGGTGTATCATACATTTCTACTAATTCTGACGACGGAGACCAAGCGACGCATCTCATCAAAATTGAAATGTACGATATGAAGAAGCTATCCAAGATTCCAACTACTGATCATTGGAAACATGCTTCCACGAGGATTAAATATTACGTAAAGACTAATAAGGATAGCATCTACGACAACACAAACGCCCTCGTATACAATGTTACAAAAACAATAGCAGAAAGTGAAAAAGTTAAAAAATACTTTTTTAACAATGACAGTCATTAGCTGATCATTAGTGAATGTGATTCTGTTTACTTAAATTACTTCCGTGTACTCATTATATTCTATTTCTAATCCTTTGTTAGACTTAAATATCGGACATTATTTGAAATTTAAGTATCAGTTGGTCTACCAACACTGAACTGTTACTTACTCTGCTACCTATTTTCTTCTTTACTATAAGGATGGCAAACTTCAGTGAAGTGTGCACCAGTGCTTTCTTCTCCACAACCATGGAAGAGAATACGGAACTATTCAACAGCGAATTAAATCAGGAGTTGTCTAAAGTTTGTGATGAAATGGAGAATGATCAACTGTTCGATTCATCGTATGATGATGAGTTGTATAATCACTGTGCGATGGTTGAAACACAGTTTAAGTAAGTAAAATAAACATTCATTTCGATCATAATTTACACAATGTCTTGTACAGTTTTTAATAAATTTAAACATTTTAGTAGTCAACCACTACAACTTGGAAGAGGAACGAAGCGAACGAGCAGCAAAGAACCCAAGATCATCAAAAAACCAACAACGGAAGCAGAAGCGCCTACCTCTGCAGGGAACAGTATCAGTAACAATGATCAAGTGGAATGTCTAACGTGTCATATATTTATCAAGAAACGGTATTTAGCTAATCATTTTAAAAGTAATGTTCACAAAAATAATCTTTTAAATTCACATAATTCTTTATCAAACGTTAGTGTTATTGAATCTGCTTTTGGAAATAGGATTTTAACTTATAAAATCAAGAGTAGAGTAGATAGTTCGACATTGGTAAATTTTGAAACTCCTGAACTATTTTTAAATTCTATTAAAGATGATATTTTATTTTTAATACAAGAGTGTATTCATCAACACATAATTTTTAAAGTAAACTTCATATTGCATGCTGATTTTGTTCAACAAACTAAAGATATTCATGATACGTTCGATTTTCAAACGCTTAACTATATTATTTGTCAAGGAGATGACTTAAATATTTTTTTTTCATCTTTAAATGATACAATTACTACTAAAATTAGTGCGTTTGAAAAAATAGATAGTGGATGGAGTCTAAAAAACATAAAATCTATAGACATGAATGTTAATAAATTTAACCCCCTACGCGGTACTTCATACATAGATCTTCCTCGTGACATAAAATTAAAAAAGGCTGTTATAAATGTAAAAAGCAAGGATTATTTTTGTTTTAAATGGGCGTTACTCTCAGCGTTATATCCCGTAAACAAAGACGCGGATCGTGTATCATCGTACGTTAAACATGCAAATAAACTTAAATTTGATGGTATTTCCTTTCCAGTTAAAATTTCTGACATAGCAAAAGTAGAGAAATTAAATGATATTAGTATTAATGTTTTTGGGTTAGAATATAATAAAGAAAAACGATGTAATTCTATAGTAGGTCCATTATTTTTAACAAAGTGTCGTAAAGATAGACATATCAGTTTATTATTTTTTTCCAAGGATACAAAAAATCATTATTGTTCCATAAAAAATTTATCGCGGTTAGTTAGTAAACAAATTTCAAAAGACGGTCACATCATGTACATTTGCGAAGCATGTCTACTTCACTTTCCATCTAAGGAAAGTTTAAATAACCATGAACAATACGATTGCGCCCACATTTGTACAGAATTACCAAACAGTGAAACTTTTAAAAAAAAGAATTTGTTTGGTCAACCTATTTCAAATGATAAAATTAAATTTGATAGTTATGAAAAAAAGTTGAAGATACCATTCGTAGTTTATGCTGATTTTGAAGCATTTTTAAAACCAATAGAATCATGTTCTAACGATCCTTCCAAACCTTTCACACACAATATTCAGAAACATGAAGTACATAGTTTTGGTTATTATATAAAATGTTCATATGATGATAAATTATCAAAATATGTAACGTATTGCGGACCTAACTGTGCACAAGTGTTTATGGAAAGTTTATCTAACAATCTCAAAGAAATAAATAGACTTCAAAAATATTGTCCACTTCCGCTAACAAATGAAGACAAAAACCAAATTTCAAATGCAACCATTTGTCATATTTGTGAAACAGAGTTAGCAGAACATTTTTATGATTTTGATTGGTACACCGGTAGTTTTATAGGTGTTGCTCACGAATCATGTAGCTCGAAGTTCTGAAAACCTCGTTATATACCAATATTTTTACACAACCTTAGTCACTATGATGCTCATTTTATTGTTCACGCGTTAAACTTTTGTGATGGTGAAGTCGAAGTTATCCCTCAAAATAAAGAAAAATATATATCCTTTTCCAAAAAATTAAAAATGAATAACCACGAAATTATATTAAGATTCATAGATTCATTTAAGTTTTTATCATGTAAATTAGAAGAATTGGCCAAAAATCTCAGTAATGATCAATTTCAAGAATTACGTAGAAATTATCCTAATGATGAAGATTTCTTTCGTTTAAAACGGAAAGGCGTTTATCCATATGAACTTATGACTAATTACGATAGTTTAAGCCTAACATCGCTCCCCGAACAAAAATTTTTTTATAGCTCGCTCACAGATTTCCATATTTCAAATGATGATTACAATCATGCTAAAGATGTTTGGGAACACTTTGGGTGTTGTAATATGCTAGATTATTCAAACCTGTATTTAAAAACAGACGTTTTACTTTTAACCGATGCATTTGAAAACTTTAGAAAGTTATGTATTAATACTTATGATTTAGACCCTGCCCATTATTACACAGCACCCGGTTTAAGTTGGGATGCAATGTTAAAATATACAAAAATAGAATTAGAACTTTTAACAGATTATGAGAAAATTGCATTTATTAGATCAGGTATCAGGGGTGGTGTATCTCAATGTAGTAATCCTTATGCTAGAGCTAATAACAAATATATGGGGGATTATGATGCAGGGAAACCAAATTCATATATCACATATTTTGATGCCAACAATTTATATGGTTGGGCTATGTCTCAATGTCTTCCTACTGGTGGATTTGAATGGGTAAATCCGAATACAGAATTTAATGTGTCTGAGACATCGAACTTCGGTTTTATTTTAGAAGTTGATTTGGAATATCCAGATGAACTTCATGATTTACATTCGGACTTTCCTTTATGCCCCGAAAACATTTGTGCAGGCAATATTAATGAAAATAAACTAGTCCCAAATTTAAATAATAAAGATAAATATGTAATTCATTACAGAAATTTAAAGCAGTGCATAGAAATGGGGGTTAAATTAACTAAAATTCATAGAGTTTTAAAATTTAAACAGTCTCGCTGGTTGAAGATGTACATAGATCTAAACACAAAATTAAGAACGTTAGCAAAATCAGATTTCGAAAAAGATTTTTATAAATTAATGAATAATTCAGTCTTCGGAAAGACTATGGAGAATATTGAAAAAAGCGTTAACATAAAATTAGTTACACACTGGGAGAACCAGGGCAAAGCTTTAGGTGCTCAAAATCTAATCGCTAAACCACAATTTCATAGTCTTTCAGTATTTTCGGAAAACCTAGTTGCGGTTCAGTTGCGAAAATCAAAGTTAATATATAACAAACCAATTTATTTAGGGTTTTGCATTTTAGATATTTCAAAAACATTAATGTATGATTTCCATTATAACTATATGGTTAAAAAGTTTAGTAAAATCAAATTATTGTATACAGATACGGATAGTTTAATATATCATATATTTACGGATGATTTTTACTCTGATATAAAACCTGACCTTTCATCATACTTTGATACCTCAGCTTATGATGCAAATAATATTTTTGAATATCCAAAATTAAATAAAAAGAAATTAGGTTTTTTTAAAGATGAAAATAATGGTAAAATCATGAAAGAATTTGTGGGTTTACGATCCAAAATGTACGCTTTTAACTTAGAGAATAAGACTATAGCCAAGGCAAAAGGGGTAAATAAATGTATCACTAAAAAGATGACCATGGATAATTATAAGTCTTCTCTATTTAATAAAAAAGTGCAATATTATAGTATGCTTAGATTTAAATCAATTAAACACACAATTTTTACACAAAAATTAAATAAGATTGGTTTATCATATAATGACACAACGAGGCATATTTTAGATAATAATATTGAAACATTAGCTTGGGGTCATTATAAACTGCGTTAAGTGTTGATAGTTTTTAATTTTATGTCTGCATGTAAATAAAATTTGTATTGATTGTAAAATAATGATAATAGTATAATATCACGTAGAGTTTATTACATATTTAATCGTTGTTTTATTGTAAATAATTTAAGTTAATTGTTGTTTATATTTGCGTGTGTGTGTGCATTTATTTGAGGTTGAGTTGATTGTAAAATTATGATATACTGATTATGTTAGAAATAGGATACAGATCATTCTGTTTTATATAATGTTTGCAATATATATTAATTGTTAACACCAACACTTTCATTTTTTATTTCACCCCTTAGAACTTTAGACGTGTGTAATGTTTCACTTTATCCATCCGTTTACTGCTATTGTGGCGGGGCCAAGTGGATGTGGGAAGTCAAATTTTGTAACAAATTTCATAAAATCAGTTACAGAAATATGTAATTGTGATTTTAATCAGATCACATGGTGCTTTGATGAAATGCAACCTTTATATAATTTACCAAATGTTAATTACCATCAAGGAATTCCAAATGTTAATATGTTTGACGGTGAAAACCCACATCTTGTTATTATTGATAATCTAATGAGAGAGTCCGATGGAAGAATTGTGGATATATTTACAAAAGGTAGTCATCACAGGAATCTTAGTGTATTTTATTTAACACAAAATTTATTTCATCAGGGTAAAGGGCAAAGAGACATATCCTTAAACTCAAGTTATATAATATATTTTAAAAACCCTCGAGATAAAACTCAAACAAGATATTTAGCATGACAAGTGTCACCAGATAACCCAAAATTTATTGAAGATGCCTACAGGGATGCAACTCTAGAGGCGCATGGATATTTAATGGTAGATTTAAAACAGAATACCAATGATTTTTGTCGTATCAAGACAAATGTCTTCCCATTTAATGGTTTCTGCACAGTCTACGTCCCCACAAAAGAGTTTAAATACACCAAGAATCAAACATTTCAAATCATTGCTAAATGATGCATCGTCGACTCACAACGCATAAACATTTGCTAAACGCTTTGCATACGCTTAAACCAAAATATCAAAGAGCATTACTTAAAACGTGTGATGAAGAAGAAATTAACTGTATTTGTGAGTGTATTCATAACGTTTTACAAGGAAAAGTACCTCTTAAAGATCAAGATAAACAAAAATTGAATAAACACAAAAATATACTCCGTCAACTAGTGCGTAAGTGTAAACATAAACTAAGAAAAAATGTAATTATACAAAAAGGAGGGGCTTTTTTACCAATAATATTAGGTGCAATATTGAGTGGATTAGTGAGTGGACTAGCCAGTTAACATGGAAAATGCAAAGAAAATGATACTTATCGAACCTGGATTGATTGAAAAATTAAAACAAGAAAATAAGGTTAATACGAGTAGTAGTTTATCTCGATTAGATATTGAAATGCAAAGTATTATGAATAGTAAGATGGAAGACCGAAAGAAATGGATGTTATATTTACAAACACTGCAAAGATACCTTCATTTTACGGAAGAGGATCGTCAACCACTCAGATTACCAATTTATTCTGATACATCTAATGAAGATTCAAACGAGTCTAAAATTGGTTTTAAAAATAAAGATAGAGATCCAAAAACTTCAGTTGATGCTGAATCTTTGTTGGAGGAGAATCGATCCATCAAAAGTAAAGAAAATGTTGAAAATCCGCTTTACACACCAGCTCAAATACTCAGTTTAATACCAAAAACTTATTATAAAAAAGGACAGTTATTATTAAACTTAGTTGAAACAAGTAAAGGTAAAACACATTGGGATAATGAAGGTACAGTCATAATTGATAATGAAAAAATTCCTGGAAGTAATATTGTTGATTTAATAAATGATTCACTAAGACCCTTAAAAAGAAGTGATCCAGTAGGGTGGGATAGATTTGCTGAAGCATTAAAAGATATTAAAGTACCACTTACTTATATTGGAAATCCAAAGAGATGTGAGTTTATTAACCAACTTCAAGCAAAAGATCTGAACAAACCCTCTGAGATTGAATTTCAAGAGTTTTCTACACCGAGCAGTAGAGATAAAAAGTCTACAACTAAAATACGTAAAAGGCTTGAGTGGGAAAAATGGACCCCGTACTAGAAGAAATTAACAGGATTTATTATGATCCATCTAATCCCGCTGGTTTTGGTAGTATTGATAAATTATCAAAAGCCATGAAGGGTAAAATGAATAAAAAGCAAGTAAAGGAATGGTTAAAATCACAAGAAACATACACATTACATAAACCGATTCGAAAAAAATTCCCGCGTAATAGGTACATTCTATCAAATATTAATGAACTGTGGCAAGCTGATTTAAGTGATATGCGAACTTATTCTCAATATAATGATGGTTTCAAGTATATACTTTGTGTTATTGATGTATTTAGTAAATATGCTTTTGCAAGACCAATGAAAAAGAAAAACTCAGAAACAACTAAAGAATGTTTTGAAAGTATATTTACTGAAAGTAATTTAACACCTACTCACATACAATCTGATAAAGGTACAGAATTTGTTTCAAAAGATGTACAAAAATACTTTAAATCCAAAAAGATTAATTACTATACCACTAACAATCCTGACATTAAGGCCAGTATTGTTGAACGATTTCAAAGAACACTAAAAATGAAAATGTGGCGTTATTTCACTCATAATAATACTTATAGATATATAGATGTTTTACAAGATTTAATATACTCTTACAATCACAGCTTTCACTCTAGTATTAAGATGTGTCCATGTGATGTAAATTCCAACAATATTATGACAGTTTGGACTAATCTTTATGATAGACGGTCAAACAAACTTTCTTTAGAAAATCCTAAACCAAATTTCAATGTGGGTGATTATGTTCGAATAACTAAATATAAACATGCTTTCCAAAAAGGATATGAATCAAATTGGAGTGATGAAATATTTATTATATCTTCAATAATTGATAGATCTCCATGGGTTGTTTATACAATAACAGATTTACAAAATGAACCAATAGTTGGTACTTTTTATGAAAGAGAATTACAGAAAATCACTTACAACCCCACCTCACAATATAAAATAGATAAAATAATTGACACTCGTTACTCAGGTAACAGAAAAGAAGTATTAGTGAAGTGGAAAGGTTATCCAGATAAATTTAACAGTTGGATTTTAGCTTCTAGTTTAAAAGAAATATGAATAAAGAAAGTTTTTATTTAACTTTGCTCAGCAATAGTTCAATGGAATACTTTCCTGATAACAAGACCACAAATTTTTCAACGAAATTACCGAAAGCTATTAAATTAGAAGGTGAATGGTCGGTTGGAGTTGTCGAGTTTCAATATCCATGTACCATGTTTACTGTTCAAGATCATGAAAATGTTATATACATTACAAAATCTATGTTAATGCCTAATGAAGATAAACCATCCACAGTGTACTACAAAAAACATATTCCAGCTACCAACTATGATAACGTTGAGCATATTTTAAGAATGTTAAATGGTATCGGAGAGAACTTGAAATTTCGCTATGATGAAATAACAAAATTTGTGTCTATTTCTGTTTTGGATAAAAATATAACATCCGTAACATTATCACCCAAATTAAGTTTACAACTAGGTTATGAACCAAATAAAAATCTCCTAGAGAGAAATTTTGGAAAATGTCCTGCTAATTTACACTTAGGGTTACCATCTCAACTCTTTCTATATTGTGACATTATCGATCCTCAGATTGTGGGTGATGTTATGACTCCTTTACTAAGAGTCATTTCATTAGATCCTACAAAATACATTTATGGTGCAAATAAAATGCACGTTTTCTCTCAACCTCACTACTTACCTGTTATGCGAAGAGAGTTCGATACGCTGGAAACAGTTATAAGATCGAGCACAGGACAAAAAATACCATTCCAGTTTGGAACCGTGTGTATTAAACTACATTTCCGAAAATTATAATAATGAATTCTCTTCGTGATCATCATAAATGTCCATATGAAAATTATTATACACATCAAGCTGGGTCAGGAGTTGGAGTAATTTATAAGAGTGCACCATACCAACGCGGTCATGGTATTGGGAGCTTCTTAGGGGGGTTATTTAGATCAGTTTTACCTTTACTTTCAAGTGGTGCTCGAGTGA
Organism: Parnassius smintheus behrii; assembly: GCA_036936625.1. Lineage (NCBI taxonomy): Eukaryota > Metazoa > Arthropoda > Insecta > Lepidoptera > Papilionidae > Parnassius > Parnassius smintheus. The sequence goes on from JAUPFT010000011.1 coordinate 13,531,206, forward strand.
TTGGCAAGGAGGCATTAAGCGCTGGAGTAGGACTTTTATCGGATATGGTTCAAGCGCGTCCTATGGAAGCCTCAATAAAAGATCGTCTAAAGCAAGTTAGTACGAATTTAAAACGAAAGGCTGATGAGAAAATTGATCAATTCAACATGACAGGATCTGGGTATAAAACTAAAAGAAAACGATTGACCTCGTTCATTCCACCATTAACTGTGGTAACGCCAGTTAACAATCTACTTTATCAACATTACATTACATACCGCATTGAGTTCGTCCTAAGTTATATCTACTTTATCAACATGACTAGTGCATATTTTTTGTTTCCTTCCTTCCTTCCCTTTCCTACCGCACGCGCTGCCGCCGAGGTGAAAAAGAGGATCTCGGCGCGCGTCATTATACTAAGTGATATTACGCCATCTGCAACGCACGGCCACCCGTCGCGTCTTATGTACATTAACTGCAAACCGCGCAGGACGAACATTGAGTTCTCCTGTTTATGTTTAATATTCACCGCATCAGACATTGTGTCTTTGTAACTCATAAAAGTGTGAGACGCCCCCGTAAGGGCAAAGGTGGAGAGTGTGGGACTTCACGAGACTGTTCCGAGAGTGCGTGTGCGCCGAACCACGTGGCGAGCTTGCTGTATAGCAGACACTCCAGGAGGAAGGCGCGGCAGCCCTCATCAGGTCAGTGCGTGCTATCCCACCTATTTATTTTCCCCTTTGCCGTATGCACCAAAATTACAGTCCACTAAATCTTTATCGAAGATACCTTAAGTTGCTGGCGTCTCCATTTTTAATGGTCCTTCGAGCCGGATTGACCTTGACTTTCCGCCCTTATTAGATCGTTATCGTAATAAGCGTTTATATAATTAATTATTTATATTTTAATCCGACTTCGGATTAACCCCGCCCTTATTAGAACACTAGAATAGGTCCTAATAGGTGATATTCATAGTAATTTTAAAACTATATTCATAGAATGAATAAGCATATAATTATCTATATAAATTATTTGTTGTATGTTCACATCACGTCATCAACTTTTAACTACATCTATAGATTATACTGTTAAATTACATTTATTATTTGCACATATATTTAAGCATTATATTCGTTATAAATAACTTCATAATTATTATAAAAGTTAACAATTAAAGTTCATCGTTAACAAAACTAATATTTAATAATTCAACCGCGTAGCGAGGTCGCTTACAGACTACCCGCTTATAATTATATTATTTTTGCCGCATAACTTAAGTTGTAATGCCGCCTAAAAAACAAATAGCATCGAATAATAGCGATTCCTCGGATAATGAGGGCACACCTGATGCTGAGTTGGTTTTATTGTTAGCTAAACGAGATGCTTTATTTGAAATAGTGCAAAAAATATATGATATGTCCTCGGACATCCACACAAACACTTCCACGATGGAGCGTTTTCTTGATGGAAGTTCTAATATTAATGCTTTACGTATTGAGTTTAAACAGGTCTTAGATAATTATAATTCACATTTATTAAAAATAAACCCTATTGCTAAACCTGATTATAACAGCCTCATTGCGTTTGAGTCTCTTTGCGGTAGAATAAATAGGCTTTATTTACAATATTCGCAATCTAATTCACAAAGTACTAGTACACCATCTAAAGCCAGATTCTCACTTCCGCCTATCGAACTTATGCCATTTTCGGGTGACATTCGCTCATGGCTTTTATTTTATGCTAGCTTTAAATCAACCGTCCATGACAACACATCGCTTACCGACGCTGAAAAGTTATACTATTTGCTAGGTAAACTAACGGGCAAAGCCCTATCTGTATGCTCAGGTATAACTCCTTGCGCTGAAAATTATAAAATTTTATTGCAAGCACTCGTCGACAAATATGAAGACCGGCGTGTGCTAGCATCTACATATATTAATCAGATGTTCGAATTTAAGCCATTGCAATCGGCCACCGCAAATAATTTTGATTTATTTACTGATAACTTTATAAGTGCAGTGCGCGCTTTACAAAACTTAAAGTTAGATAATCTCGCGGACTTAATTGTTCTTCATATCGCGCTTAAGAAGCTGGACCCGGATACCATTCGCTCTTTCGAATATAGTCATAACTCGATGGTACCTTTGATGATTTAGTAAATTTTATTAAGACCCGCTCCAAAGTTTTGCAACGCACCGATTCTAGTACAAATTCTAATAGCGCACCAAACAATCGACGAGGTAACGGTAATAATCGTCGCTGTAATAATACTTCGTCGCCGAAGTATCAGGCGTACGTAAGCACGACGACTACTTGCTCAAAGTGTCTGTGCGATAATATTGTGCATCAACACCTATTTAAGTGTGCAGACTTTAATAAAATGACGCCGCAGGAACGATTTAAATGCGTAAAGAGTAACAATGCATGTGTGAATTGTCTCAGTTTAAGTCATCGAGTGTCTAGTTGCTCTTCAAATTATAGTTGTCGAGTTTGTAAATTTAAACATCACACATTGTTGCACTTCCACCGCAGAAGCGATAATGCTTCCCCTGCGCTGGCGCGTTCTCCACCGCTTCAGCCAGTTACACTGAAGTCTACAACCCCCGCGCCCGCACACTCGCCACCCCTCACCGCAGGTGCGCGTTCAGACGTCGCGCTGTGTACTTCGTTCAAGAATGTGTCTCAACGTTCACCGCCTCCCGCGCGCGCAAGTCGTTCGCAGAGAACTGTTTTATTATCAACCGCTCAAGTATTTGCTTACGATGCTAAGGGAGAAAAACAAATTATTCGTATATTATTAGACTCCGCGGCTCAAAGCCATTTTATGACTAAAGAGTGCTGTCATCGTTTAGGCGTTCAACAACACGATACCGAATGTACTGTAGTAAAGGGATTCGGTGGAGTTGAAAAAATTGTAAAATCGAAATCGATTGATATTAAAATTTTCTCACGATTCGACTCGAATATTAACTTCAATATTTCAACGCTAGTTGTTGATCAAATCACCGACCTTTTGCCCACTGCTGTGGTAGACACATCTGTCTTATCACACTTCCATGGCATAAGACTCGCTGATGAATGTTATAGCATGCCTAATAAAATTGATGTTTTGATAGGCGCATCCCTTATCCCGCACTTACTATGTCCAGACGTAATTTATTCGTCTAACGACTTGTCCGGGCCCTCGGCTTTGAATACGGTATTTGGTTACGTTATTATGGGCTCAGTGCCGACACTTCAGGTAAATCATTCTTTAACGTGCTGCTCAGTTCTAGAGTCTCCTATCGTTGACAAATTAGTGCAACGATTTTGGGAGCTTGAACAGCCACCCTCCGCACCGCCCATTCAGTGTCCTTCAGACATTGAATGTGAAGAGTTTTATAAATCTACGACATCCCGCGATCCTTTTACTGGTAGATATATTGTTGGCCTGCCATTTAAAGATGACGTTTACTCTCTCGGAGATTCTTATGAAACCTCTCGACGACGATTCATGTGCTTGGAGAGGAAACTTCAAGCCTCGCCTACATTAAGGTTAGCATATGATGACGTCATAAAGGAATACTTAGCTAAAAATTATATATCCCCCGCACCGCCGTATGACTCTCATGAACCCGCTCCAATATATGTCATACCGCATCATGGAGTCTTACGCGAAGATAAGAAGTCAACGCGTCTGCGCATCGTCCTGGATGCTAGCAGTAAGACCAGCACTGGGCGATCATTAAATGATATTCTGCATTCAGGACCAAATTTGCAAGGCGACTTGTTCAATATAATTTTAACTTTCCGCTTACATCCAATCGCTATGACAGCCGACTTTCGCCAACAATTTCTGCAAATAGTTGTTCGCGATTCTGATCGTCGTTACCAATGCTTCCGCGGCGGTATACGCTTCCGTCCACAAGACCCACTTGTGTTATACCACTTCAATCGCGTGTGCTTCGGTTTAACTTCGAGTCCATACCATGCATTGCGCACGGTAAGACAGCTCATTGATGACGACGGCGCAAAGTATCCACTTGCGAGTCGTATCGCATTTACTTCGCTATATATGGACGACATCGCGTTCTCTATGCCCAGTGAATCCGAGGCCAGTGAGACCTCTCGGCAGCTGATAGACTTATTCAAGGGTGCCCAATGGGACCTGATAAAATGGCATAGCAACCGTCGATCTGTTTTAGATGACCTCCCTACTTCCCATAAAATTACAGGAGAAGTAGAGTTCGATAAATCAATGCCACATAAAATACTAGGCTTGCATTGGTCTACCGATAGTGATGCCTTTTATTTTAAGATATCTGTTCCCGCTGATGTGACGTGCACTAAGCGCGCCATCTTATCTACTGTCGCTCGCCTGTGGGACATAATGGGTTTCGTTGCTCCCACAGTAGCGTACGCCAAATTGTTAATAAAGCAGCTTTGGCAACTTAATTTAGATTGGGACGACATACCACCACCGCCAATTATTAAGATGTGGAGGCACTTCTGTGCTGAATTACCAGCTCTTAATGATTTACGTATCCCGCGACATGTTGGTGTATCCAAAAACTGTACTGCGTCACTCCTGGGGTTTTCCGACGCCAGCGAGCACGCATACGGTGCCGTAGTCTACATACATGTAAAGAGCGTCAATGGTAACACCGTCCAGTTGATTTGTGCAAAGACTAAAGTCGCACCGACGAAACCACTATCTATTGCACGCCTTGAGCTTTGTGAAGCGGTTTTACTCTCAAAATTGCTTCGCAGAGTACTCGACAATTATTCTCTTGACCTTGCAATATCAGTCTATGCCTTTGTAGATTCAAAAGTAGCTCTGTACTGGATAAAGAGTTCGCCACACAAGTGGCAGACCTTTGTTGCAAACCGCGTTGTTCAGATTACCGACAATATTCGCGCTGATAACTTTTATCATGTCGCAGGTACTGAGAATCCCGCTGACATACTTTCACGTGGCGTTACGCCAAACAAATTAGTTTCAAACCCCCTGTGGCTCCATGGGCCTCAGTGGACTTCGTTAGATCCATCTCAATGGCCTCTTCGTACTTTAGACAATGAGGTTATTGCAAATATGCCTGAGAAGAAGATTTTGTCGCACACTGTGTGCACATCCGTCTGTAATTCTGCGATTTATGAGCTCGCACTCCGCATCTCTTCTTGGAGTAAACTTCTACGTATAATTGCGTACGTGTGTAAGTTTTCTAAATTATTGCCACGCCGCAACACTACTGTAGTGACTGCTGATGATCTCAGTTTCTCTGAGGTTATAATCCTCCGCGCCCTGCAAAAACAGCATTTTGCAGTGGAATATTTAAATATTGAAGGTAACAAACCTTGCTCGCCCGCTTTCAATCGTTTAAGGCCTTTTATTGAGAATGGTTTAATCCGCATTGGTGGTCGTCTTTCGAACTCCGCATTAGATTACACGCAAAAACATCCAATTATACTCCCGCGCAGTGATCATGTAGTGAACATGATCATTGACTATTATCATATTAAAAATTTACACGCTGGGCCTGAATTTTTATTGTCATTGCTCCGTCAAAAATTTTGGATACTTTCCGCACGCCGCACTGTGATAAGCAGAGTCTACAAATGTAATATATGTTTCCGGCTTAGACCCCGTCCAACTTACCCTTTGATGGCTGATCTTCCCCATAGTCGTGTAAGACAAGCTATTAAGGCATTTACACACACGGGCTGCGATTATGCCGGTCCTATCGCATACACTCCTGTACGTCGTCGTGGTGTACGCAGCGAGAAGGCGTACTTATGTGTTTTCACATGCCTCACGACTCGAGCTGTACATATAGAAATCGCTACAGATCTTAGTAGTTCTAGTTTCCTCGCTGCGCTTAAACGTTTCCTCTCTAGACGAGGGCCGATTCAGTTTTTATATTCGGATAATGGAACGAATTTTAAAGGTGCTGCTTCGTATCTTCGCGATCTCTATAAATTTCTAAACGTTGAATACCGCCCAGAGCTTGAGCAAGAGTGTGCTGAGAATCGTATAACATGGAAGTTCATCTGTCCCAACTCTCCTCATTTTGGAGGCGCCTGGGAGTGTATGATCAAAGTCGTAAAACGCATCTGTTCCGAGTTATCGGACATCAGTTACTTTCATACGAAGAGCTTAATACTGTTCTTGCGCAAATTGAGTGCTTGCTAAACTCGCGGCCCTTGACAGTATTAAGTTCTGATCCTGCAGAGCCTTCAGCTCTTACTCCGAGTCATTTTTTGAATACCGCACCTTTATTGTCATTACCCGCACCCAAAGTCAAATCTGACTCTACCAGTCTGTTACACAGGCATTCTTTACTGGATAAATTAGTTCAGTCGTTTTGGGACCGGTGGAGGACGGAATACCTTCACGGATTACAAGTTCGTCAGAAGTGGAACACCCCGTCTACGGCTATCGTACCAGGCATGGTTGTAATTGTGATAAATGATAATGAACCGCCCCTTGCTTGGCCATTAGCGATTGTCGAGTCTGTTCATCCTTCGAAGGATGGCGTAGTTTGAGTAGTGACCGTGAGAACTACTAAGGGAACATATCTCCGTCCTGTTGCTCGTATTTGCCCTCTCCCAAGACAATAAATCACGATTATTTGATTATAATTATTTATCTAAATTAGGAATTAAGTTTATATTTATATATATTAAAAAAGTATTAAACCGCAATATTATATTTATGTATACATTTTCTCGCTTACCAAGTAAGGTTAGTAGATGAGACATGCGCATTGAGCGCATCCTCTCACTTTATATACCGCTCATTTATTTGTTTTCCTTTTACTTTTATATTACGGTTGTCTTTTAAAGGTGACCCTTTAAGGGCGGGAGGAAATGGTAACGCCAGTTAACAATCTACTTTATCAACATTACATTACATATCGCATTGAGTTCGTCCTAAGTTATATCTACTTTATCAACATGACTAGTGCATATTTTTTGTTTCCTTCCTTCCTTCCCTTTCCTACCGCACGCGCTGCCGCCGAGGTGAAAAAGAGGATCTCGGCGCGCGTCATTATACTAAGTGATATTACGCCATCCGCAACGCACGGCCACCCGTCGCGTCTTATGTACATTAACTGCAAACCGCGCAGGACGAACATTGAGTTCTCCTGTTTATGTTTAATATTCACCGCATCAGACATTGTGTCTTTGTAACTCATAAAAGTGTGAGACGCCCCCGTAAGGGCAAAGGTGGAGAGTGTGGGACTTCACGAGACTGTTCCGAGAGTGCGTGTGCGCCGAACCACGTGGCGAGCTTGCTGTATAGCAGACACTCCAGGAGGAAGGCGCGGCAGCCCTCATCAGGTCAGTGCGTGCTATCCCACCTATTTATTTTCCCCTTTGCCGTATGCACCAAAATTACAGTCCACTAAATCTTTATCGAAGATACCTTAAGTTGCTGGCGTCTCCAAACTGCTAAAGTGAAAGCTGCGAAAAAACTTGGTCTAAAACCAAAAAATAACAAAGATATATTTTCAAATTAAATATGTCTTTCCTTCATAATCATTCTTGCGAGTGCGTTAAGTCAGAATTGGATTTGCTTGCACTACCGTCTACACAAACTAGCATTGAAAATGGATTGTGGATTCATTATAAACCAATTTCATCTCTTGGTGATGATGGACCTATCGAGTTTCAAGTTCCTGGGACAGGCGATGACTACATAGATTTGTCTCATACATTACTCCACATAAAGGCAAAAGTATTAAATCAAGATTCAACTAACTTGATATCTACTACAATAGTAGCACCTGTAAATAATTGGCTGCATTCACTTTTTAGTCAACTTGATGTTTATTTAAACCAAAAACTTGTATCACCACCTAATAATACCTATGCATATCGAGCATACGTGGAAACCCTTTTAAACTATGCTCCTGCTGCTAAACAATCTCATCTTACTTGTAGTCTTTGGTATAATGATACAGCAGGAAAAATGGATTCTACGGATGGTAAAAACATAGGATTTGTTAAAAGACAGGAATTGATTAGTGAAAGTAAGGAAATAGAAATGATTGGTCATCTTCACGGTGACATTTTCAACCGAGATAAATTTTTAATTAATGGTGTTGAAATGAGTGTTAAATTGGTTCGATCGAGAGAGAGCTTTAATTTAATTGCTGGGTCAAACGATGTAAAGTTTAAAGTTTGCATTACGGACGCAACTCTTATTGTTCGACGAGCACGAATTAATCCAAGTGTATTTATTACTCGCACATCAAAAAGTTTTAGCTTCTACCACTGCTAAATATCCTATTACTCGAGCTGAAGTAAAAGTTTTAACAATTCCATCGGGTGTTCAAGGAAAAACTCTTGATAATATATTTTTAGGGCAGGTACCCAAAAGATGTATAATTGGATTTGTGAACAATTCTGCATTTAATGGTTCCCTTACTAAAAATCCATTTAACTTTGAAAACTATGGTATTAATTCTTTCAGCTTATATATTGATGGTCAACAAATACCTTCAAAAGCTTTGCAACCATCTTTTAATAATAGCATATTTACATCAGCATATCATACTCTATTCTCGGGAACTGGTATTCACTTTCTTAATGAAGGAAATGGAATCTCTTGTGAACAGTATGCCAGAGGTTACTGTCTATTAGCATTTGACTTAACTCCTGATTTATCAGCCAACTCATCAGCTCATTGGAATCTCATAAAGCATGGTAGTGTAAGATGAGAAGTACGATTTGAATCCTCACTAATACAAACAATTAACTGTATAGTTTATGCTGAGTTTGATAATATTATTGAGATAGATAAAAACAGAAATGTTACTGTAGACTATAGTAGTTAAGGTTATAATATGTGTTGTGTGTTAGATTTTATGAGTTATGTGTAATGCATTTTGTGTGTATGTAACTACAGTAGAATCCCGATTATCCGAACATCGATTATCCGAACATCCGATTATCCGGACTCATTCGTCTCGGCTCTAATTATTAATTTAAAAATGTTTTGACGGCGCAACGAGACATGTTACGACAAGTTTATTCCCGCCTCCGACGGTGTACTCCGGCTCTCATTTGATTGCGGGATAGTGTTTGTTATTGTTTCATTTTCTTTGATAGCGTTCAACTGAAAGGTTGTTTTTTATTTTTGTTAACGTTTTGTGTTGGAAATTTAAAATGTCCAAGCGAAAAAGAGTAGGTAGTGTTGTCTCTTAATGACAAAATGAAGACAATTGAGATTATAAAAAAATGGTGAATCTGGCAGTAAGTTGGCTCAAATATATGGTGTCGGAACTTCTACGATATCAGACATTAAAAAGAATTCTGATTCCATAATGAAATTCACCTGCGCGCTTGAGCAAGAAGATGGAAGCTCGCAACGTAAAGTCATGAAAAAATCTCAAAATGAAATTCTGGAGAATGCAGTTTTTACTTGGTTCTTACAAAAGAGAGCATGCCGTCAGCCCATATCTGGACCTCTGTTATGTGAAAAAGCATTGGATTTTAATCAAAAACTTGGTGGTGATACTTCTTTCAAGGCGAGCTGTGGATGGTTAGCGGATTCAAATCCAGACATGGAATTCGAGAACTGGAGATTCAAGGAGAAAAACTGTCTGCTAACGTTGGATCAGCATGAAAAAAAATACGATTTAGATTTTGTATACAATGCGGACGAAACAGGTCTTAATTGGAAAGCTCTACCAAGCAGATCATTAGCATCGCGACGTGAAAATGCAGCACCGGGGCACAAAGTGAGTAAGGACAGAGTTACAGTTATGGTTTGCGCAAACGCTAAAGGAACACATCGATTGCCACTGCTACTTATTGGTAAATCAAAAAATCCGCGCTGTTTCAAAAATGTTAAAATACCCTTAACTTACGCTAACCAACAAAAAGCGTGGATGAAGACAGATATTTTTCTTACTTGGTATGAAAATACGTTTATTCCTGAGGTGAAGAAATTTCAAAAGGACGTGGGAAAAGAGGGCGATGTATTGTTGTTATTAGATAATGCGCCAACGCACCCTTCCGCTGAAACACTAAATCGAGAAAATGAGAAGTTCATGGTTAAGTATTTGCCCCCTAAGGTAACATCGATATTGCAACCTATGGACCAAAGTGTCATTGAAACTTTAAAACGTTTATACAGAAAGCAGCTACTACGTCGTCTTTTATCAGCAGACGACAGTGAAATAGAAACGTTGTTAAAGTTTTTTAAAGAAATTAATTAAAAAGATTGTTGTTATATGCTGGTAGAAGCGTGGAGTTCTGTGGAATTGCAAACATTAAAAAGGGCATGGAATAAATTATTAAAATTAACTCTATCCGATTCTTCAATTAAACCGCACGACGATTTTAAAGAAATAACCGAAGCAAGGAAAATTCTAAGCATGGTGAAGGGTGCGATGAAGAGAATATTATTGAGTGGCTAAACTGCGATAGTGAAGACCCTGGATTCCAAATGTTAACTGATGAAGAAATCATTGAGGATTTAAACAGTAACGAGAGAGAAGATGAAGAAGATACTGGTGATGTATGTCAAGTACCATCTCACGCAGAAGCTTTTGAAGCTCTAGATGTTGCTTTTAAGTGGTTTGAAAGACAGGACGAATCGGATCCCATACAGTTATTACAACTGAAGCGCATCAGGGACTTGGCTGCGAGAAAAAGATGTGATTCATTACATCAAAAATCTGTAACAAGCTATTTCCAACCAAAATTTTAAATTATATAGGTATTATGTAATTCATTATCTATCGTTATAGCTCGTTTTTTATATATCGTATTATCTAAGTAAAACCCATTACATAATAAAAAAATATTAAAACTTAAATATTATTTGATTTGCTTTGAAATCGGTTATCCGGATTTTCGATTATACGGAATACCCCTGGTTTTAATTGATCCGGATAATCGGGATTCTACTGTATGTGAAACATTATAAAATTAAATAAAACAAATTGTATGCAATATATTATTTTTTATTTCTTTATAAATATTCTATTTAATCTAATACAAAACTCTGTTCGAGTTTAAATTTTACATAAGCACACTGACTAAACCACTGAACATGCTGCTGCCAAGGATCATCGTCATCTTCCCAATCTTTTAAGCCACCACCACAATGGAAACACTTGGTCCTGTCTGCATGGCCAGTATAAAAGAAACCGGCTTCTGCAAGATCTTCAGGTTTCTGTCGCATAACGAGAGGCCAGTTTTCGAAACTGAGCAACCGCCTAGATTTTGAACTGAAGAATGGATATTCAGCTCTTGAGTACTGCATATTCTTCTCGTTTTCATCTCCACTCAGTGTTGTAGTTTTGTTCTTCAATGATGTGTTCTGTACACGTATGCCACACTCATCTCTTTCTTCTGCTCTTGTCTTCCTGTAATTTAAGTAAACAGAATCACATTCACTATTGATCAGCTAATGACTGTCATTGTTAAAAAAGTATTTTTTAACTTTTTCACTTTCTGCTATTGTCTTTGTAATATTGTATACGAGGGCGTTTGTGTTGTCGTAGATGCTATCCTTATTAGTCTTTACGTAATATTTAATCCTCGTGGAAGCATGTTTCCAATGATCAGTAGTTGGAATCTTGGATAGCTTCTTCATATCGTACATTTCAATTTTGATGAGATGCGTCGCTTGGTCTCCGTCGTCAGAATTAGTAGAAATGTATGATACACCATCTCTAGCGGCTCGTGCTACGGTTGATGATAACAGCTTCCTCCTTTTTATTTTTGATTCAGCTTCAAAAAATGATCAATCGATTGCGATTTTCTTTTTCCACCATCGCATGTGTTATTATTAATGACGATGTCATCACTCTCTTCTTGAGGGGAGAGTGGCGAGTAGTAATACTGTTTATAGGTATTTTCATCGAAGCTCAATGATTTCTGCAACAACACAGTTATCATGTTAATATCAATTTGTTAACACTTAATCATAAAAGTTAAAAAAGCTAAAGTTACAACCTATTAAAGTCCACTGCTGAACATAGGCCTCCTCTCATTTCTGAGAGGGTTTTAGGGCTAGGAAATGTTCGCTGCGATACCTCAATGCGTGTTGGCAAACTTCACATGCCTTCGAAATTTTCTCAGACATGCATTCCTCACGATGTTTTCCTTCACCGCTGAGCACGTGGTAAATCAGCACTTAAAATTGTAATTAACAATTTAATTGGTGCCGGCGGGGATCGAACCCGGGTCGCGTACTGTGAATTTTACATTTTGCGCTAACCATCTGAGCCGTGGTAGGCTTAACCATATACACACACATAATATTTAAATATAATTTGTTAACACTAAATCATACACACGTAAGAAAATAACAGAAAGAAAAGTAAGTTTGTCAATAGAATAAACACTTACATCCATGGCCTTTGATGCGTTGAAGTAACACAAACGTAGTATTGATAGATCCACTGCGTTCAAACGACCATACACTAACTCCATGACTGCAGTTGCTTGGTCTTATATAGTACCAGTGAGTAATAATTCTAATCTAAAGAATTTCTGCAGTAGAATTGATAGTATCTTTATGCGTCAACAAGCTTACCTTACATTCTGTTGCTTATCTCTACATTCCTACGTCCTTCCTGTCGTGTCTTGTTCAGTGTATTGGTGACTCAAATACGTTTTGTATAACACAAAGAAAGCAATTTAATATTTAGATATCACTATAATTGATCATTCCTATATTAGTCATTGAGTAGATTGGTACTGTAATAATCTACTAATAGCAGTAATATTATGGATACACTCGATGTACAACAACATCTGAAAAAGATTCACCCCACTCTAGAAAATAATGTTTATGCTGCCAATAAACTACCCATACACACCCACGTACCAACGTATATAATATGCAATTTGGATACAGATGATAAACCAGGGTCACATTGGGTAGCTTTATATATCGATACGAATGACGTCGGTCAATATTTTGATTCATTCGGACGGGCACCTGTACGATATCATCTAGAGTTTTTTAAAAGAAATTGTAAAAGATGGAACTGGAATGTTGATAGGATTCAGAATGAGTGGACTTCAGTTTGTGCCGAATATTGCTTAATGTATTTGCTATATAAGTTTCAGGGATGTTCAATGCATAGTTTTACGAGTATATTTACAGGGAACACATTGTACAACGATATTTTAGTGGATGAGATGTTTCGCTCCTATTTTATAGATAATAAGTAATAAGATTTTGTATTTTATAAATAAAAATTTTAACAAAGCTGGGTAATGTGTTTTATTAATGAGTCAGATTAGTGTAGATAGGAACAAAGGAGTATAATACAATAGCACCACGCTGAGGAAGAATAGATAATGACGGTATTGAATGAACAATAGATAAGTAGATAAGAACAATGGAGCGGTAATGACGGTGGAGGCTCGCAGCGGATATCAATTAGATAAGAGTTAATTGATCTGCACATCTCCGGAACCGTGCATCCTACGCAAAAATGGATTCGTGATCGATCCGCAGATTCGTGATCAGAGCATGCCAAAACTTTTTTTTTTTTTTTTAGGATCGTGAGTCGACGAACGTCGTACTTGTACCACTTCTAACTCAGTGCGCCAGAACAGGTACAACCTAACTACAAGTGCGCCAGAACTGGTACAACCTAACTACTACTAACCATACGAAACTCAGCAGCATTAAGCTGTTATTTTACGCTGGTATTCTGTGAGAGCGTGGTCCTTCCCCGGCTGATCCGACCCATTCGTGCTACAAACATAATATAGCTGCAGCGTGGCTCTACCACGTATTCGACATTAGTTAAGGGTTGATAAGGGACTGTGAAACCAGGAAATTGAACATCGTTGTACTAAAATTAGTGGAATAACCTTGACTTCGTTATTCGACTACTTGTAGTACCACCACTTTAAACAGTTTTTACGTGGTAGAGCCACACTGCAGATTTATTCCAATTACAGCAGAAACTAACGAGAAATTTGACCATTGAAGGACGATGCTCTCACAGAATACTAAAATATAATCGCAGATTGTTGCTATGTTTTGTATAGTGAGAGAAAATAACATGTAACCTTTTCTACAAGTAATAAGGCATTTCATGTTAGTTCTTAGAGGCGACAACGCAATCTGGATTTTGATTCGTAATTGATAAGGTTTCAATTTAATTCGATTCCAATTTCTGTCACGTGCTGATTTGTCTTCCTCACACCTAAATAGAAAGTTAGCTGAAGTGGTTGTCGCGTTATTAGAGTTATTTCCAATCCTAGTATTCTTTAAAAAAAAAAAATTCGTCCAAACATTTTATACAAAACTCATATCTGTTCCGTAAACGAAGAGCACTGTATAATAACTCAAATATTCAGTGCAATATTTGAGTTATTATGCAGTGCTCTAATACTACTCCCAATTTTTTAGTCCTTCAAATTTAGATGAAATCTATATATAATAAAATCTATCCAAAAGCACTTGGATAGATTTTACACCATCAATCAGCCACTAGGGGTTCGACTGGGTGCACCGCAAGTAAATGAAGCTGGTATATTATTCCACCTTACACAACTCCACATTTTCCGAATAAACTTTCGTTAATATGTTTTGATTTTAATTAGTGAAAAATATAAAAGCTAATTCATACAAATTGTTATATAATACTATTAGGTATTAATTATTTATATAAGTAATGTTTTAATTGATTAAACTTAATATTACAAGCACATTAGAGGGCGATATTTCATGTTGTGCAAATCCTCAAGTGCAAATCATTGCGATTGTAAATTAATATATACTATAATTATTGTTTTGGCTTTAAGAAGTGTTATTCCCACGGGCGTTATATTAGCGTGTGTGTTTCACATCACTTTAAGAATCCGTAATTAGTGATGGTTAGTGAGAACTGCTTTAAAGTTACCAGAACTAAATCATATAGATTATCAATTCACAATATCGTTTTAAAAATCATACTCAGATATTTATTTAAAATAAACATAAAAAAATCATCAAAATCGTCATAAAGTCCTGAGTCATTCGCATCTATTGACACCGTGCACGTCCTAATCAGGTAATTACTCCATCTTGTCGTGACCGCTTTGCATTTCGCCCGCTAATAGAATTCTGTCATACGAAAAAAAATCTTTCCCAGTGGCTTCCGATTCTGCAAAATAACTGACTGACCTATTACCAAATTTAGCTTACCGATTCGTTGGGCTATGTTCTCAATCTCTCCTTATGTATCTTGCTGGTTCTTCTCAGGACACAAGTATTTCTCAGAAAGAACCAGAGTTCGAAACCTATCCAACTGCAGAGAGGTGTAAGACAAGGTGACGTTATATCCCCGAAATTCTTCACCACTACGTTGGAAGACGTTTTCAAGCTACTGGACCGGAAAGGACACGGTATTAGTGCCTTCCAACGGATAAGTCTTAGGATGAACATGGACAAAACAAAGATCATGTTTAATGTCCATGTCACACCTATGCCGGTAGTTGTTGGGAGCACTATGCTCGAAGTTGTTGACGAGTACGTTTACGTGGGACAAGTAGTACGACTAGGTAAGTCCAACTTCGACCGAGAGGTCAATCGACGGATTCAACTCGGCTGGGCAGCGTTCGGGAAATTACGACACATCTTCTCGTCAGGTATACCTCAATCTCTGAAAACTAAAGTGTACAACAAGTGCGTGTTGACAGTAATGACTTACGGATCTGAGACGTGGTCCATCACTGCTGGCCGTATGAGGACGCTCAAGGTCACTCAGCGAGCTATGGAGAGGGCTATGCTCGGAGTTTCTCTGCGTGATAGACTCAGAAATGAGGATATCCGCAGTAAAACCAGAGTGACCGACATAACTCAACGAATTAGTAAGCTGAAGTGGCAATGGGCCGGCCATATAGCTCGAAGAACCGATAATCGATGGGGAAGAAAGGTTATCGAGTGGCAGCCTCGCACCGGTAGGCGTAGTGTAGGGCGACCCCCACTAGATGGAGTGACGACCTGGTAAGTCATGCAGGAAGTCGATGGATGCAGGTGGTTCAGGACCGTGCTTTGTGGCGTTACTTGGGGGAGGCCTATGTTCAGCAGTGGACTTGTGAAGGGCTGTAATGATGAAAATGATGATGATGATTTTTTTAATAAAGCTATAGTATGAAATGCGATTTCAATAACAAAGCTTTTGTTAATACTTATTGGCCATTTTATACGACCGATGATTGGACATCCGGTTGAATTAAAATTACGTAACGTACTAATGTAATCTTAATAGTTCCGTTAAGTCCGCCCAATGTATCTTTTATGATTTTTTACTTAATTTGGTGCAGTAAAAACTTAAGTCGTAAGCCGGTTTTACGCCTCATTGCTTATAATGATTTTACATGTTATTGATACATTATTTCGAAACTATAATGGTGTGATCAGGTAGGTGTAGAAGTGACCACAATTTATATGTCTCTACTTGGGATTTAAGTTCAACCTTATTTAATTTACGTCAATAGTTTTGCTCCTACAAGCTAACTCCACTGCAGAAGACAAACCTCTGTTTATAGAATACAAGACGAAATTGTCCTCCGCCATAAGAATTTATTTAAGCTCCTGATATAGGTACCCGTGATTGCCCGATCTAAGTTGTTCAATATTTTATATTTTTCACCACCACAGATCGAATGGTAAATGCAATAGCAAGCTTATGTTACTAAAAATCTTTGGTACTCTCTGGATTGGACATTAATTTGCTTATAAATTTTATTTATAATATTACCGTTTGTATCTTTTTAAAGAAAATATCATCTATATTCGATGTCTAAAATATCAGTAAATAAATCTGAATTATTCCCCTTCATCAATTAAAGTAGTGTAAAAAAAGTTTATTATCCGAACGATTTCTAGTAACATAAATTTTACAGTATTAAATACACATTTTAAAATTGATAGTTTATTAATTAAATATCAAAACTTTTTTTATCAAAACTTTTTGCGGTGACGCAGCAATACTTATGCGATCCAATAAACATAATTACCACCGTCAATGAACTTTTTATTTTGGTTAAATTGTAATTCGACTCATAACTTTCAAAAACCAAGTCAGTTTCGGTTCCGAGACAATATCTCCACTCATTATCTAATTCAAAAAGGAATTTAATGCCACAATGACTGGCTGTTAATTTCATTACCACCCACAGACTCTTTGAGACTCACAGTGGTAGGTAGTCATCATATGATCACATCAGAGTTCAACTGCCGTAATAAAAGTGTATTGTAGGCCCAATAAAAGCAAATTCGGTGTATTCCATTGTAATTCTTAATTGAATATTATAATAAACGCAAAATTGTATTGCTCAGTTAACAATATAATATTCAAGAAGATATAAACATAGAGATCTTCAGACTTCGGATTGAAGTATCCATTACAATCCCTTTAAAACAAGTTTTGATATGAATTAAAAATAGAATTATGCAGATTAAAAGTTCTCTTAGTTTTACACAACAATTAGGTACCTATATGCGCCATTGACATGGGTGTCACCACCGGCAGCGTTGCAGGCACCAGACAGGCGCACGCGCAGGTAAGCGCTTGGGTAAAACAAGGACAACACTATCTGAATTCTCGCTCTCACCACGTAGTGGGGCAGATCTGAGAAGGCGCGGGAGTATGTTTGCTATCTGTGTTACATTTTTCTTTAGTTTAGAAACGTTCTTGGACGTAGAAGGATCGTGTTAAGTTAGATTACATTTAAGCTAATCTGATTAGTAGTGTGTTCGATATAAAAACAGATGAGTGACGAAGTGTTGGGTTATCATCTAGTACGGAGGCGCTTATGTGCCAGCTGGATTTGTTATGGGTGGTCGAAGGATGATTAAAGCTGCAGCTGTGCTGATAGCTTTGGGGTACAGCAGTTTGTTAGTTTATCAAGGCGGAGTTACATTTAACTTCCAAGAAAATCGACAGGGATCGGTGCAAGTGCCTGATTTATCTATTGAACCCGTTACAAAAACAAATATTTATGACAGTGTACAAAGTAGGAATATAACATTAAAAGACATATTTATAAGTGTGAAAACAACAAAACATTATCAACATACAAGGCTGCCAATAATATTAAAAACATGGTTCCAATTGGCGAAAGATCAGGTAAATAATTTCTTTATAATGCTACATAATAATAACAATATATTGTAATTATTTTTTAAAAACGATAATATCAGATTTTTATTTTAGTCTATTGAATATTCAATATCAATTAAATGTTTAATTCAATATTCGGTTTTGAGTCAACATTCTTCAATAAGTATCCAAATTTCAGATTTGTAACTAATTCTGTCTAAGAACTAGTGATCCGAGATATACAGACGGACAGACAAACAGCATACTGGCACTAATAGGGCTGCTTTTTTCCTTTAATGAAACCCCAAACAAAGTATTTCTAAGCCTATTACAAAAACAAAACACGTTATTCTTATTAACTTGAAAATTAAATAACATACTAGGTATTTTTATTATGTACTAAATGATTATTTTATTTACACTTAGATGCAATGAATGTTTGGCATTTAATCAATCTTTAGAATATATTATGAAGCTTACAATGTATCGTACCAATTTATTTTGTGGATATTTACTTCAAATAACATTAACAACCTGTTATTTAGGCATATAACAAGTATAGTTAGTTGTTGGATTATACAAAATAAACAGCACAACTATGAAAACTACGTGATATTCGGACATACTGAGTAGGTATGTATGTTCTCAGTAACGATACAAGATAATTTTCGGTCAAATATTTGTCTTCATTTGCAAGAACAAGTTAATTAGAGCAAACTTGTTATTTAATTATTTAACGGAAAGAATACCTACTCCATTTAATCTCTTGCGCCAATAACTTTATATTTTATTAATTGTATGCGAAGATCCTTTCTGCACATCCTTTCTAAAGTATAGAAAAGTATATGAATGTATTAAATATGTATTGTATTCCATTAAAATAAATCAGAGTAATATGTGACAATATTTTGTGAAACGATTACCAAAATAATTAGATTAAATTCTTAATTACTTAAACTTAAGTACATAAAATTAAAAATAGAAACTTACGTCGTGTTTGTAGTCTCGACAAAGCTCATAAGATAAAAAAAGGAGTTTAGACAACATCTTAATTTTATGCTTTCTTTATCGGCGACATCACGTCCACTATACAGCTGCAATACCAAGCAGAAACCAGTTTCTGGATCATCCTCAAAACCGCTCCCCATAATATATCTGTTGCCAGCATCTGCTTGTAATGTTATTTTATCGCAAATTAAAAGGAAAACTTGATTCATGATAACTTAAGCAAGAAATGTACTGAGTTATGATATTGTTAATAATAACAAAGTCCAGTGTTTTAAATGGTGTGTGTTTTGAATTCACTGTAATGTTAATAACGATATTTTATAGTGTATTCGTTAGTTATAATAGTTTGTATTTAAATCAATATATCTATTACAAAATTATTAATACTATGGTCACTCAGTAACGGAGTTCAACCGTAATTCAATAAATTTTAAGTTTGTATGCTAAGCAAATTGTTTTCTTCTCATAACTGCACATTCATTTGTGTGTTAAACACAGGTATATAATATACTCTTTTTGTCTTGACGTAGATTTACTCTACAGACTTTTGAAGAAGGATCGTTTGAAATCGCACAAAATTCGCAGCTCATTTAGTCAATCTGGAATTGATTATTTGTTGATAACTTTTAGGAATTCTTTAGCGACAATCTCTACTCCATCTGACTGTTTGACCACAGACTATTATCTATTGATCATTGGCAGTATGAACGGAAACAATTCAATATCTTGTCTTTGTGACCGTTTTTGGGAAAGGACTGTGTTCAGCTGTGGACTTGTGAAAGACTGTAATGATAATGATGATAAAGATGATATATATTAACGTAACGTAATGTGGTGATACAAAATAGTATTTAATATATATAAAACTTTGTGCGTAAAATCCCACAACAATGTCATTCATTTCATTTATACACCTCAGCAAAACAGTAGCTAAGCATATGCCACCGGTTCTAAACGAGCACCGGTAAAAAACGAGCACACAGTCCAATGGATGGTAACTGGTTGCTGTGGCCCATAGACATTTACGTCCATTCTTGATTACGAATCCAAATGCAGATCCGTTGTAACTCGTAAGGACTAAGTTGGAATGCTTCGTTTTTAGTAAAAAGGGTTGAACACACAACACACACAGCAGCGTTAAACTGCTATTTTGAGTTGGTTTTTTGTGAGAGCGTGATCCTTCACCGGTTGAACCGACGCATTCTTCGTTCAACTATATCAAGCCGCAACTTGGCGCTAGTACATAATAACTGGCCTGCAAAATTTTTTTCTGAAACGAAATATTTCCCGTGTGCAATTTTTGTATGTAGAATGCCTTCAAGATACAGGACAAATTCCCAGTGTTAAATTACGCTGAATAAAACTACAGTTACTATCCTATGATTAGGAACTCTTATTATCGCAAGTATATGATATTAAACTATAAAAGAGAAAACGTCTTCTAATTTTAATACAATACTTCTTTATATATCTTAAAGCGTTAAATTAAACAGCTTCATATGTTTTCTATTATTTGCATTACTTAATAAATCTTACAGGCATAAAATATCTGAAACTTCTCCTACGCGTAAAAGTATATGCTTTATTCCAACGCACACTTGAAATGCAAACAATGAGGAACGTTCGAAAGTCAGTCGTTCTTCGCCCATTGCCTTGCGTTTCCTGAATCTGGAGCGTGCATAATCGACCGTTAATCCGGCTCGAAGGACTAACATAAATAACTATTGTACGCGAGCCCTGCGCTTGCGCAGCGCGTGGCACGAAGGCGCGCGCCAGACACGTGACTGGATTTTATTCAACCTCTAGTCTTTTTGTATTGCATGCCATTGTCTAGTCCAATTTGATTTATTTGTACATTATCCATAACGTTGTAGCTGAAAAACCGTGGAAAAAGTCAATTAATTTATAATATTTTATCTTAAATATATTTTTATTATATATCTATATTTTTTTTAATTCATTACACCGTAACAAAAACTGCTGTTACGGAAATACCTCTATATATTGCCTCATAGGTTGGATATTTTAATAATATGAACCGTTATTTTTTAAGTAATGAACAATAGTAATGACTGAAAAGGAGAACATGCAAATTCAAAATACATAGATTAAATCCTATCTTAAAATAACTAAAACTTTTAAAGTAAAATGTTATATTGCTATATATCCCAGTAGTGGGACATATATAGAAATATACGTCCCGCTTCTGGGCTAAAACCCTCACCTCAATACGTGTTGATGGACTTTATGCGTCTTCGAAATTTTTTTTTAATTTCTCAGACATGCATTCTTTAAGATGTATCCTTCACTACCGAACACGTGGTAAACCAACATTAAACATTGTAATTAGCAACTTCATTGGTGCCGACGGGGATCAAACCCGGTTTGCTCACGTACTGTGAAATTTACAACGAGACCTTAGCCCCTGAGCTACAAGGGGTCTTTATATAGTATATAGTATATAGTTATAGTGGTAGTAGTAGTAGTAATTTATTAATTACAGTTTAATATTCTAAAAAAGCTTTTTAAGATGAATTTCAATCGATCCGTTTGCCAAGCTAACCAAGCCAGACAACTGTGGGAATATGGGGGGGGGGGGATGTGTTCCGCAGTGGACTTTTAACGAATGAAACAAAAATAACTTAGGAAAAATGAAAAATATCAAGCGATATGCTTTCTGATATTAAATTATACGATTTTAAAACATAAATGCGTTTAATAAAAATAAAAAAAAAAACTAGCATTCATTATTACTACAACGTTTAGAAAACGGCAAAGGCCCCTGTCACAGCTTAAAGACAGCACTTTATACTGTGCCATTGTCCAGCAGTAGTCTCACGGGAAGAAGAATATGTAAAAACATCAATTTACTCCTTTAAGGACCTGTAAATTATTGTAAATATCCCAAAGTCAAATAAAAATTTAAATTAGAAATCGTAATTTAGTGTCTAATATATGTGTACACTTGCAACTGGTCTTTTATGGCTCTAGCATGAATAAAAGATATTAAAATAATTTAAATTCCACGTGCAAAATACTGAATCATTCTTGTTATTTGACCTCCTAAGTTATCTTAACTTATTGTAACTTGAGCTAACTCAGGTGCGCCGAACGATGTTTACTAAGCTGACTCTTAACCAGAAAAAGATAACAACGTTACTTCCTGTATAGCGAGCATGAAACGGAACACTTTGTTCTTTGTAAGCAGATTGTTTATTAAAAATTATATTTTGCACTTTATATATATATATATATATATATATATATATATATATATATATATATATTCTGAACTGCAAATTTCACAGTATACGAGCAATCCGGGTTCAATCCCCGCCGGTACCAATAAAATTGTTATTGCAATTTTAAATGCTGATTTACCACGTGATTGGTGGTAAACAATGTGAAAAACAAAGAATTTACAGTGACGAAATTCATGTCTGAGAAATAAAAAAAAAATTGAAGACATGTGAAGTTCGCCTACACGGCGGCGGCAGCGCGGCTGATATTTTCTTTTCCTAAGACCCTCTACGAAATGTGAGGAAGCCTGTGCCCAGCAGTGGGATGTATGTAGGTTGTAACTTCACTTCACTTTATCAAATAGGAATAGAAACTTTTTTATTTAATATAGATTATAAATAATACTTATAGAAACAAAAGTCATAACATAAACATAGGCCTCCCCATAGATTGTTTCGTAAGGGGAATATTTGCTATGATTGCCATACTTGGCAAGTGCGTTGTTATAAGGAGGGCGCTGCCATCCTTTTTTTATGTTCCTCTACATGGTTGTGGTTGGATATACGGTCTCGATAAGTCACGGACAATTTGCCATGTTTCATCACAATCCTCAGGGGTTACAATGCATCCGCTTTGTGATTCTTAATTGAGGATGGATATAGATGACTATAGACCACAGCATCTACTTTCAATCTGGTGGACTGTGCGTTCGTTTTAATCTATAGACATACATACATCTAACGACATATACATATGTAACACTACAGTAATTATTACTTATGTACGTTTATACGTGAGGAAACAATGCAATCATGCACGCTACATTTACTGAGAATAGTACTTCACGCTGGTAAAACCGTAGGGTGCAGCTAGTTTGTTTTCAATGATAATTTTACTCAATGCGAATTATAACGTGTTCCACCGTAAACTGCCGCAGTAAAGTTGTCAGTTATTTTATAATATCAGAAAATACGAGCCAGACGTCCAAACGTAAGTGGCTCTCCTAGTTTATGGATAGCTGTAACTTCAAACAAAGGAGATTCGAAGTTGGTTATAAGTTACACTCGTAGTAGTAGGCGTTGATAGCCTTGAGGATGAAGATGCCTCACACCGTGTAATTATACGAGCTCCCTCATCCCCGAAAGAAGAACACAGCAATGGCTTTATAATATGCAATATAAACATCATATTACTTTTTTTTTTAAAACGTTATCTCGCTACATGTTAACTGCCTCCACAATATCACGAATTTCTCTGGTATTGTGGAGGCAGCTCACATAAAAAAAAATTATAGCATTGGGTGACAAACCAGTCCACCTGATGTTAAGTGGATGCTATGGTCCTTAGACATCCACATTTATCCTCAATAAAAATCAAAATTCAAATGCATTGTCACCCCTGAGAACTAATATGGATTGCCTCGATTCTAGTAAATAGAGTGTCCGGTTCTCTATAATCACCATACGAAACACAACAGCTTTACGCTGCTATTTTACGCTGGTATTCTATGAGAGTGTAGTAGTTCTTCCCCAGTCGAACCGACCCATTTGTGCTACAACTATAATATAGCTGCAATTTGGCTCCACCACGTAAAATTACACTAGGACACATAAATTGCACCAGGACATACATCCAGAACCGGAACAGTTATTTGTATCCCATACAAACAATTTTTCCGTGCGGCATAAGCTGTAGAAGTATTATCAGCCTTAATACACTCGTAGATGGAAAAGAAGGCCTACCACCTTGTCAAAATTATAGCGGTATAAAAATAGTGTTTTTTATACTAAATAAAATGGTATATCTTTATAAAAAGTACTTAATTTTTACACGCGGATCTTTGTTAATTAATTTCACCATCTGTAATAAAATGAATTTTCTTAAAATAATGACTATTTTTTTTGTTACAGATATGGTTCTTTACGGATACGGAAAATCGCCAACATCAAAATCAAACTAGTAAGTAAAATTAAAAATTTATGGAATGCGTATAAGTTGTTTGCTAGGTCACTTGAAAATATTTTAGCAACATTGATGTTTCCGACTTCTACTTAAGATCTGAAATAGTAAATTACATTATTATGTAATTAGAACGTTGCTTTGCGGCAAAACTCTACAAAGTTAAGAAAACATTTCAATCGCACTCTTTCCCCTCTATTAAACTTAAGAAACTTTTGAAAAGCATTTCCTACTTTTATATTTTTGTTCACAGATGGCCACATGGTAAATACTAATTGTTCGGCATCACACCAACGTAAACATTTATGCTGTAAAATGTCTGTGGAATACGACCATTTTCTGGAAAGTGGTAAAAAGTAAGTACTGCTATTGCTTTGATATATCAATGTATAGTGTTCGCGTAAATATAAGAAATCATTATATACTGCTATTGCTTTAAATAATAATTAAAACAATGAATTAATACGAGCATAAAGTAGCACTTTAATGCTGATATGTTTCGGATGGTGCGTGTAGAGAACCGGAGACCCTCTTTACCGGTAACGAGGCGTTCTATCTTAGCCCTCAGGTGTGACAAAGTATCTTTATTTTTAATCGTGGAATAAAAATAGGTGTCTATGGGCCATTTCATTTACTAATCATTAGTTGGAATGTGAACTTGTTTGTCACGTTTATTTTTTAAAATAAAAAAAAAACATTAATTGTTGCGTGAGATGACAGCGTAAGAAAATCCAATAATTATAAGCAACTAGAATGTGGTCTGAATAATTACGGTAAAGCTTCATTCGCTAGTATTCCACTATTAGTGTTGATTTTTTCCTAAAATGTTTTTATAGAATAAGGATATCAAACGAGCACACAGTCCACCTGATGGTAAGTGGATGCTGTGGCCCATAGACATCTACATTTATCCTCGATTAAGAATCTAAACGCAGATACGTTGTCACCCTTGAGGACTAAGATGAAATGCCTCATTTCACGTAAAAGATGGTCTCCGGATCTCTACACTCACCATACGAAACATAGTATTAGGCTGCTATTTTACGCTGGTATTCTGTGATAGCGTGGTCTTTTCCCCGTCGAGCCGACCCATTCGTGCTAAATACATAATATAGCTGCAGCGTAGCTCTACCACGTATATAAGATAGATCTCTGTAGAATTAGAGTAACTGCGATGGTTTCCCTTCATAACGTATAAATCCTAAACTGTATGTTGAAGTATAAACACTATTTAATAAAACAAGAATTTATAAAATCGGTGTAGCTGTTTCCTAGAAATCGGAGTACATACAGAAAATAAAACATACGGGTCGAATATATAACCTACTCTATTTTCGAACTCGATTTGTTTTTTAAGTAAATATTGTACCAAGAATATAGGGGCCAACGTTTTAAATAATCAAATTTTATTGTATCTATATCCTTTTTTAATTTAAAAGCGTTATAAAGTAACTATTACTACTATTGTTAACAACAACAAAAAACTCACACACGCTTAAAAACAAAAACAAGTGGAAAAATTGAGTTTAATTTTGAATATTTCACCTTTTGTGGAAAATACGTTGACCACACAGAAAATTTGGCGAGGCTCTTATACGTGGTAGAGCCATGCTGCAGTTATATCAGTAGTATAGTTGTAGCACGAATGGGTCGGCTTAACCGGGGTAGGACCACGCTCTCACAGAATACCAGCATCAAATAGTAGCTTAATGCTGCTGTGTTTCGTATGGTGAGTGTAGAGAACTGGAGATTCTTTTTACTGGAAATGAGGCATCCCATCTTAGCCCTCACGGGTGACAACGTATCTGAATTTTTATTCGTAATCGAGGATAGATGTAGATGTCTATGGGCCACAGCAACCACTTACCATCAGGTGGACTGTGTGCTCGTTTGTCACCCTATCCTATGAAAAATCTAAAAAAGTTCTGTGGTTAAAGTTTTTATTATTAAATCTTTTCAAAGATTTCTCATCATCATCTACAAAAAGTTAGGTCCGAACCAATTTTTGAAAGACTTGCCAGTCCGCCTCAGACACCTCTTCTACGGCCTGCTTGAACATTGCCAGCATCATCTTTCGGGTCCGTAAACTGTATCCCTTTTGTCCAATTTTTTTTATTTTTAGAAATATAAAAAAACAACAATGTGCCATATTAGTTTTAAGAAAGGTGACTCAAAACAATGACCGTCGTACGATCCAGGAATTCCTTGATCATGATTAAAACTACTTTTACGGATTTTATCGCGTTTATTTTTACTTTTTATTTTTAATTCCCGACGTTTCGGGCGCTTTCCAGCACCCATGGTCACGGGGGACTGAGATGACTGACGTCCCGATGTCATTGTTAAAACCGGAGTACCTTCAGCTTTTTTAATTATTGTTTATGGTCCGATCTATGCAAAATGAACTGATTACGTCTTGAGGTCTTGCAGTGCTATGCTTGGGTTTAGTTTTAATTTTATTGATTATAGGATCCCAAGCAGGTGGTAGTACCCAGCCTCCTTCTCTATTGAAATTAGGATGTTTTTTAATTTCAATAGCCTCACGTATCATCCTTGGTAGGAATCGGTGTTCTTTCGCGATTCCTACCAAGGATGATACGTGGAAAATGGGAAATAAAAGGAAAAAGTTCCTTTTCTTTCCCATTTTCCATGCGCACCTTGATTGTTTTATTTGCTTTTAAATTGGCAACTATATCTTACGTTAACTTTTACGTAATGGAGCCACGCTGCAGCTATCTTATGGTTGTAGCACTAGTGAGTCGGCTCGACCTGGGTAGGAGCATAAAATAGCAGCTCAATACTGCTGCTGCTCAATGATGAGTGTAGAGAACCGGAAACAGAGATAACGGGCCACACCATCCATTTACCATCAGGTGTATATGCTGGCTTGTGACTCTTATTCTACTAAAAAAAACTTATTTCGCATAATTTTCTGAATAGCCGGTCATAAAGCCCTGAACGCCATATATATTTAAAATGAAATTTCATATTTAGGCATAGTAGCATTTTCTATGACAATTTTCTTAAGTTGTGATTAATTATTTTCGCTATCTCGTTACTTAGTCCATCAAAAAGATATTTCTCAGCAATTATAACGCAATCAAAGCATAGTTTGTTACTCTTGATACCATGGATACTATTAATCAGCACCGTAATTACAGTCGACGCTCAGTCTCTGCATTGCAATTAACAATCGCTTGCAGAGATGAACACGTGAACTTGTGTATCTTAATTTATCAAAGGTAGTCATAAAGTGGGAACGAGCAGAGAAGAGTCAAATTTTAACAATAAATAATAGCATGATCAAAGTAACTTACCTGTAAGTGAACTTCGATCACTATTATACGCAGTTAACGCCTCGTCTGATATGACTATGTAGTTTATGCACTTTTCGCATCAACAAACACGCGTTCAAAGATTTGGTTAAAATTAACCAAAAAAATAAAATTTATTTGTGACGGCCACCCATAAGTCCACGGCAACACTGGCCGGCGTGCGACCAATCATTAAGTTTAAAGAACTCCCAGCCATTTTCATTATGAAGCAGGGTGGGAAACTCAAAGAAAACAAATGGGAGGGAACCTTCAGACGAGGCGTTAACTGCGTATAATAGTGATCGAAGTTCACTTACAGGTAAGTTACTTTGATCATGCTATTATACTTATTAACGCCTCGTCTGATATGACTATGTAGATATTGAAAGATCTTGCGAAATAACGAAAATGTTTTCTAATAATGATGTTTATTTATAACAATTCACAGTTACAATTATAATAATTTGACTCATTGATTGCGAAGGATGGATTCACCAAAGTCTTCATTATTTTCCAAAGGTAGATTATAAAATATGGCAAAATTTTTAGACCTGTGGGACCACCCAGCTGTTGATTTAATCAAGTTTATATTAAGGCCTTTTCGGTATGCTGCCGATGTAGAGGCATGTCGTGTGCTATGTGCAGAGTATATAGATATATCAATTCCAGCCTCAAATAAAACATCTTTTATCCACCTGCTGAGTGTATGGGTTGAAGCAGGAGTATGAGGTTTTTTAATGGTGATAAAAAGATTATTTGTGTTATTCCGTAGTGGTCTTGTGGCGTCTAAATAATCACATAATGTTTTTGCAGGGCAAATACTCACATTTTCATTAAAAAACTTTAAGGTCAATAAAGGTTGAAGACCATTTATTTTGGAGGTTTTGATTAATTGGGGAACTTTGATTTTTATGCAATTATTAGTAATAGTAATGTTATCTATTGTTATGAAAGAAAAGTTTGTAATCTTTGTGCTGTTGTTAA
Source organism: Parnassius smintheus behrii (assembly GCA_036936625.1). NCBI lineage: Eukaryota > Metazoa > Arthropoda > Insecta > Lepidoptera > Papilionidae > Parnassius > Parnassius smintheus. The sequence continues at coordinate 13,559,743 of JAUPFT010000011.1, forward strand.
GGCTAATAATATTAGCAATTTTCTGGACAGAATACTTAAATCTAGTTCTGTATTTGGGTATAAATTGCTTACATAATCAAGTACTAGACTTGGATCCCAAGTTTCTTTATATTTAGGTTGGTTAGGTCTTAATTTAAAGATACCTCTAAAAAACCTATTAATATCTCTATTTGCACTTAATTCACTATCCAAAAGTAATGATAAAGCTGATCTTATACTATTTAAGGTGCCATAAGAAGCACCATTTTTAAATTTTTCAGTTAAAAATTTTAATAATAAGGGAACTGATTCAGACAATGGGTCAGCTTTATTTGTTTGACAGAATTTCCACCAATGTTGATAGCAAGAACTGTATTGCTGTAGAGTGTTTTTTGACAAAGAATTTATGATAATATTTACACATTCCAGAGAGTATCCCTTTTTTAAGTAGATCTTGCTGACAACATCCCTGCAATTAGTGAAAGGCTCTTGTGTAGCGGGTGACAAGACCTGAAAATGGATGAAAGTAATTTTGGATTGGATTTTAAATAAACAGGCTTTGAGCTTAACAGACTCATAAAGAGGGGGTACCATGCTTGTCCTGGCCAATTTGGTACTACCACAATACCCTCAGCACGATCTTCTTGAATCTTTTTTAAACAACGCAAAATTACTGAGAAAGGTGGGAAAGCATAAAATTTAAGTCCTGTCCAATCTATGGTAAAAGCATCTACTGAAAAACAATCTGGTTCAATTTTCCATGAAATAAACTTATCACATTTTTTATTTGCATGGGAAGCAAAAAGGTCAATTTCAGGTATTCCTAGTTGTGTAATAATTTTTTCATAGGCATATGAGGCTAGTTCCCATTCAGTTTCTATATTAATTAACCTAGATTGTCCATCAGCTTCTATATTTTCTTTGGAAGGTATGTATGAAGCAAAAATATGTAGTTTCCTTTTTTCACAAAACTGCCATATTTTTCTAGATAAAGAATTTTAAGTGTGGGAATTGTATTCCACCCATTCTGTTTACATATGAAATTGCTGTAGTATTATCTGAGCGAATTAATATATTACAATCTTTCTCATTTTTGGCAAAGCATTTTAATGCAAAATAAATTGCTAAAAGTTCTAAGTAATTTATATGATATTTTATTTCCTTTTTTGACCAGTTTCCATGTAATTTTTTCTGGCCGCATACTATTCCCCACCCAGTATTAGATGCATCAGAAAATATTTCGAATTTATATTTTTGTCGCTTAATTGGGGCTGAACATGAGAAGATTATGTTTTTCCACCACAATAGGTCTTCTATAATGCCTTGATTGATCTTTAGTTTGGATTCATAATTGTCCCTAGAATTTTTTAAAGCTATATACTTCTTTCTTTCCAAAATTTTGGTGTACATCCATCCATATGGGACGGAGGGACAAATTGATGTTAAGGAACCCAAGAGAGATGCAAACTCCCTGATGGTACATTTTCTTTTTTGTATAATGGAGTGCAATTTAGAGTTAATTTTATTTCTTTTATCTAGTGAAATACTTATTGTAAAATTATCACTATTTAATATGAACCCTAAGAATTTACACTTTTTACTAGGATGTAATTGACTTTTTTCATAATTTATAATGAATCCTAATGATTTGAGAAATTGACAGGCGGTATATACATCCTTTTTACATTCATTGGCAGTTGGTGATATAAAAAGAAAGTCATCAAGATAATTTACCAAGGTTATCCCTTTTGATCTAAGGTAGAAAACTATTTGTCTCATTATTTTGTTAAAAACATAAGGTGCTGTGGATAAACCAAAAGGTAGGACCTTAAACTGATATAGATTTTTATTAAAATAAAATCTTAAATATCTTTTAGATTCTTCATGTATTTGAAGTAAAAAATAAGCATCTTTTAGGTCAAGCGATGCCATGAAACATTGTCTATCAATAAGATGTAATGCTGTCCTAATATCTTCTAGTTTAAAATGCAATTTTGGTACAAATCTATTAAATTTTTTTAAGTTTAAAATAAATCTAGATGAACCATTTGGTTTTGGAGTTATAAATATTTTTGAAAAATATTGATATTTTAATAGCTGTGTTTCTAGTGTAACTGCACCTATTTTTATTAATTTATCTAAACATTGTGAAATTTTTTGCTTTTCAATTTCAGAAAAAGAGTTGTTTTGAGGTACCTGAGATTGGTATACTATGTTAGACAATGGTATAGAATATCCATTTTTTACCCAGTTTAACACAATTGTGTTTTTTGTAAAACACCAATTTTTATAGTAATTAGACAATCTGCCTGCATAGCTTGCCTCTATTCCCAATGATGCCGCTGTGGTTGTGTTGTCCTGGAGGGATTCCTTGTCAACGATCTTAATTGTTGTCGTTGATGTTGATGGCGTTGCGTCATAGTATACTTCACTGTCGAAGGCTTGTTTTTTGGCCGTTTGGTGTTGTCTTGTCTGGTGTTGTATTGTCTGGTATTGTCTCGCCCGCCCTGCTTCCTGTTCGAGGACGGGCCCCAATTGTTTAAAGGCTTCAGGTCCTTAGCAGAGTTCTCTAAGTTTTTGTTTTCCTTTAATATATTAGTGATATCATTTCCAAATAAATAATTGGTGATCAGTGTTTTTTCTAAGGTTTTCTTAAGTTTTTTATTTACACCAGGTAAAATGACTGCTCTTCGAGTCTGAGACTCTTTGTAATGTACATGACATAATAGTCTAATGCGGTTTCCTATGTATTCTGTTGTGTCACTTTCTGTGTCCTTCTCCAACATTTTTGTTAATATTTGTGTGAGGCCACAGATTACATATCCAATAATATTTTGTTTATGGCAAATGTGTTCATCTCTTTTTAATGCCTGGGGTGACAGGGTAATCTTTATTTCTGGATTGAGGTTTGGAGGTAACGTAAGGCAATCTTTAATTAATGGAAATGTTTTGATTTTTCGTCTAACCCTTGCGTAAGAAGTGTGTTTCACATATTTTTTAGTTCACTATTTATAATAATAGTTTTATCGATTTTCTCCACATGGCCCATTTTTTGAAGAAAATTTGGAAAATTATCGTTATTGTTACTATTGTTACTACAAGAGGGAAAGATATTTTCGACATCTTCTTCAGAATCGCTTTCCACAATTATTCTCCTTCTCTTTTTAACGGATATTTCAGCTTCATCTGCGAAAATATTGCAGAATTAATTTATCACATGTACTCGCTCGTAGTACCGTATGATAATATTGATGAAAATTTATGGCAATATTTCGTGACTTTTTGTAAGAAAGTATGAAAAAAAAAGTATCACATGTACTCGCTCGTAGTACCGTTAGATACATTTATCGTACAACAATGAAACCACATGTACTCGCTCGTAGTACCGTATGACTTACATAATATGAAATAAACTGCTTATAGTAAACAAAGACCAGGTATAGGCGCTCGTCCTATCGCTAAGGCCAATATTTTCATCCTTTAAGATACTATTTGTTGTGATAAAACAAATGACGCATTTAGCATTTTTAAAATGGCGACGCCCAAGCACGACTTATTCTTAAGAATCTACGAATAAACATACCTTCTGATGAAGAAAATAAAAGATCCATAAGCTTCCTTTTTAGTTTTTCTTTCTTATTCTCCATTTTCAACTTAATTTTTTCTTCTATACATTTATTTTCCACAATTTGTTTACGGATACGACGCGGATTGTTTAACACGAAACGTCATAATGATTGGTCGCACGCCGGCCAGTGTTGCCATGGACTTATGGGTGGCCGTCACAAATAAATTTTATTTTTTTGGTTAATTTTAACCAAATCTTTGAACGCGTGTTTGTTGATGCGAAAAGTGCATAAACTACATAGTCATATCAGACGAGGCGTTAATAAGTATAATATATCAATAAACGAACGTAAAACTCAGAGCTAAATTGAACTTGATACAATTTACAAAATGATAAATTAGAAGCATTTATACTTTCTTAGTTTGTTTTTTTAAATGCCTGATTACCCAAGTGACTTTTGAGAAAATATAAACGAACGTCGCATAAACCAATGTAAACAAATAATAATATATCGTACACGACGACTTTTTCTTTCGAAAAGATTTTTGTTTTAACTATAAACAAAACGCTCTTAACTTCTGTTTTTAAATGTTAACCTGAATAAATAAAAAATACATGTGAGTGTTTACAGAAGCTAAAAACCATAATGCAGGTTTTCTTTTTTTGTATACATTAAATATACTATGTCAGTAATTAATATCTACTTAAAGCACAAAATATATGTTTTCCAATGAAAACATTTGTTTAAATTTCTTAATATCTAAAGTAATTCGTTGTAATTTTCTTGGGTATTATTCTTCTGAACAAAAACAAAAACACATTTTTTTAACATTAGGCTTTTTTTCAAATTGGCCAATATGATATTTCGTATTTTTTTTCGTTATGATTTACTCAGCTCACTAAATAAATATTTCGCTTATTTTCGGACAATGATTTTGGATCCGTTGATTTCATCCTTATAGTTTAAATATACACAACATTCGTTAATGGTTTTTGAAAAGGAAGATCAATATTATTTTGGGCTCACAATAACTTTCACTCGTTTACTCAGACCTCCAACCTATGTTTTGTAAGGGTTATTTTGGTTTTACCCATAAAGTCGTGACTTTCTATAATAATAACATACATGTCGTTAACTTTTACAAAAGCCCTTATTTGTTTATTTAAAATGTCGAACATTTCCATTACAAAACCTAAATTGTGTTTTTATTATGCAAAAGCTTCCTAAATTGTATCGTTTTTCTTTATAATGTTAATATTAGCTTGAACTGTATGTACGAGTATGTAACGGAAGTTTGCAGTAATAAAGTATCATCCCCTTCCAGATATCTGAATAATCTGATATTTCGCGAACATATTCGGAGCAGATGAGAATGCAATACTTTCCCTTTTTAGGGTTCCGTAGTCAACTAGGAACCCTTATAGTTTCGCCATGTCTGTCTGTCCGTCTGTCCGTCCTCGCTTAATCTCGGTGACCGTTAGCACTAGAAAGCTGAAATTTGGTACCAATATGTGTATCAATCACGCCGACAAAGTGGTACAATAAAAATTGGAAAAAAATGTTTTATTAGGGTAGCCCCCCTATATGTAAAGTGGGAAGTGATTTTTTTTTAATTTCAACCCTAACGTGTGATATATTGTTGGAAAGGTATTTTAAAATGAATAGGGGTTTACCAAGATCATTTTTTGATAATGTCAATAATTTCGGAAATAATCGCTCCAAAAGTAAAAAACAATGTGTCCCCCCCCCCTCCAACTTTTGAACCATAAGTTTAGAAAATATGAAAAAAATCTGAAAAGAAGAACTTTATAAGGACTTTCTAGGAAAATTATTTTGAACTTGGATGGAAAGTCGGAGCGCCTGCCGCGGAGCGTGCAATGTTGCACGCTCCATGTTCGCGCACGTACCCACCACCGGGAGCAGTTGCAGGAGCGCGAAGCGCTGCTGGAGCGCGAAGAAAATGGATACCCACCTTTAAACTCATAAGTGGGAACACTTATTGTGACGGACGGGAAACTACGGAACCCTACACTGAGCGTGGCCCGACACGCTCTTGGCCGGTTTTATTTATAGGATAGGGCGACAAACGAGCACACAGTCCACCTGATGGTAAGTGGTTGCTGTGGCCCATTGATATCTACATTTATCCTTGATTACTAATCAAAATACAGATGCGTTGTCACACGTGAGGACTAAGATGGAATGCCTCATTTCCAGTATAAAGGGTCTCCGGTTCTCTACACTAACCATATGAAACAGAGCAGCATTAAACTACTATTTTACGCTGGTATTCTGTGAGAGCGTGGTATTTCCCAGGTCGAGCCGACCCATTCGTGCTACTACACAACTATACTACTAATTATAACTACAGCATGACTATACCACGTATAAATCACTTTTATTATAATGTGATTTGAAATTCCCATTTATTATAAAGTGTCGTTACTCGGATCATCGCAGTTCACCTCGTTCGTTCACTAATGGGTGATGCTTATGTGATCCTAAACAATAATATTACTTCTAATAATATAAATACTAATATTACACTAATATTATTTAATTATAATTTTGAGCCATGGTATTGTTTATTATAACAGCTTAAATCATGTTTGTCGAATAGTGTTAAATAATAAGTAAAATAAAGTTTTATTAAACCTAACCTAATCAAAAGTTGTCTAAAAGCATTCAAAATAAAATACAACATATTAACAATGAATCAACAAAAAATATTTGTGAATAACATTATAACAATTTATTTATAACAATATTCTAAAAAAAACCGTAATATATAGTCACCACCAAATCATGGAAGCAAAACGCTTCGAAGCGAAAAAAATATAATACTGTCCTTTAACATAGGAATCGATAGAAAAAAAATTAAAATGTATAAAGTAAATGTAAAAAATGTAAAATATATAAATGTAATCAGTCAATGAGCGTGACGCAATTATTATATTTCTTCAAAACGTAAAAATGTAATGTACTTAACCCAAAAAAATTCCTAACTATAATCATACATATTATGTAATTTTCATTATCAGCAACATAATGAATATTACATAATATTGTACGAGAAATAAAATATTATTGTCTCAAACTCGATTCTGTTCTACATAATAATAGGTCCTTACATATGAAATTGGCTTTTTGTACGGGAGGAATATAAATATATTTTTTTGTAAAATATATTTAATTAATCAAAGTATGCACCGTTGTTATCTATGCACTTTTGCCATCTCATAGATAGTTCATTGAACCATTTACTTAAAAAAACCATGGGGGCGAGAATCAATAATACTATACACTGCTATACTATACAATACTATATAAAACTTTGTGGTTGTTTGTTGTGCAGTGTGTGGTCAGTGTCAGTGTTTGCATTTGCTGACAAAAGATATCTGCCGTAGTCGTTTGGCCACATTTTAGAAAGCTTTAAACTTTAAACACTCACACGAAGTTTTTCTGAGTCAATTTTCGTTTAGGGTAGGATTTGGCTGGGTGTCCAGGATTCAGCCATTAGTAGTAGTACTGGACTAGTGGATTTAAATATTAGTAATATTAGTTGTAGTTAGTACAGTATCCACTTTTCATCACAAGTAATGATTCGATTTAAAATCCCTTCGTTTTTGTGTCGATTGAGCAAAGTAACACAGCAGTCGACGCGTGTTTGCAAGTTTGATTCACTCAATTCATGAGGTACCCATCGTTCAAGTTGTTTTATTTACCGCATTTGCTTCAATTGGATAAATACAGTTTTATCACTTACCCCGAAGCGTGCAGCTATCACTGAAGTGAAGGATCCGCTTCCACAATAGCCATTAATTCCTCATTTTCCACTTCGGTCTCCGGTCGTCCACGGGTTTGGTTCTGAATGTTTTTTTTTTTTTATAGAAGAGGGGGCAAACGAGCATGCGGCTCACCTGATGTTAAGTGACTACCGCCGCCCATGATCAACCGCAACACCAGGAGAATTGCGGGTGCGTTGCCGGCCCTTTAGAAAGGAGTAAGCTCTTTTCTTGAAAGTCCCCAGGTCGTATCGGTCCGGAAAAATCGCCGGTGATAAACTATTCCACAGAGAGGTTGTACGTGGAAGAAAACTCCTTGTGAAACGTACAGTGGTGGACCGCCAAGCATCCAGATGGTGTGGATGGTATCGGGACGTTTGCCGTGTCGTGCGTTCACGAAATTTGGCGGCTGGGATTAATCCGAACAATTCCTCAGAGCACTCCCCGTGATAGATGCGATAAAATACGCAAAGAGATGCAACATCTCTTCGCAACGCCAGTGAATCGAGCCGATCGGAAAGCACTCGGTCGTCGACGATTCGAGCCGCTCTGCGCTGGATGCGGTCAAGTGGAAGGAGCTGGTACTGGGGAGCCCCAGCCCAGAGATGGGAACAGTATTCCATGTGCGGCCGAACCTGCGCCTTGTAAAGTTGCAGGCGGTGTGCCGGCATGAAATACTGTCCCGCTCTGCTGAGCACGCCAAGCTTTTTAGAGGCCAATTTGGCCTTCCCTTCCAAGTGACCACGAAACTGCACGTCACTCGATATGTCGACGCCGAGGATTCCGATACTGGCTGAGGCAACAAGGGGAGTGCCTTGAAACTGAGGGGATACGACAAAGGGGTTCTTTTTAGCGGTTAACGCGCAAACTTGTGTCTTCTGGGGGTTAAACTGGGCTAGATTTAGTCGTCCCCAATCCGAGACTCTGTTCAGCAAAGACTCGACTTCAGACACAAGTTTGTCCCGGCACTCGGAGACGTTTTCCCGAGAAATATTGGCTCGGCCGGTGTAAAGAGCATCACCAGTGCTGTCATCTGCATAGCAATGAATGTTACGGGTATGCAACATATCATTGATATGCAGAAGAAACAGCGTTGGCGATAGCACGCAGCCCTGTGGAACACCAGCATTAATAGGCTTGCAATCGGAGCTTGCACCGTCTACAACGACCTTGATGCTCCGATCTGCAAGAAAGCTGGTGATCCAATCGCACAATTTCTCGGGAAGCCCATAGGAAGGGAGCTTCGAAAGAAGCGCTTTGTGCCAAACCCGATCGAAGGCCTTCGCAATGTCCAAACTAACGGCCAATGCCTCCCCCTTGAACTCTACTGCCTCCGCCCATCTGTGAGTGAGGTAGACCAGAAGATCACCAGCTGACCGACCACGGCGAAAACCGTATTGGCGGTCACTAATCAGCTGGTGATCCTCAAGGTACCTCATGAGCTGGCAGTTTACAATGGATTCCATTGTTTTGGAGAACAAGGAGGTGATGGCGATTGGCCGGTAGTTGGACGGGTCTGAGCGGTCGCCTTTTTTAGGGATCGGGTGGACGAAAGCCGTCTTCCATGATTTTGGGACTACGCCTAGGGAGTAGGAGTACCGGAAAAGACGCGTTAAAACCGGTGCCAACTCTGGAGCACACGTCCTCAGCACAATTGGGGGGATTCCGTCAGGCCCACTCGACTTGTGGATGTCCAGGGAGAGGAGTGCTTTGCGAACCGAGCGCTGTGTGAACTGCACTTCCGGCATGGAGCACTCACACCGTGGGATGGTCGGCGGCGTACTCCCCCCGTCATCGAGAGTCGAGTTAGACGCAAAGAAAGAGCCTAGAAGATCGGCTTTCTCCTTTGCAGTATGGGCCAGTGAGTCGTCCTCCCTGTACAGAGATGGAAGAGATGGCTGACAGAAATTCCCCTGGACAGCCTTGGCGAGAGACCAGAATGCACGGGTTCCAGAAGGAAGGCGAACTAGTTTCTCGCCAATTCTGCCTATGTGCTCTGACTTTGCCTTGGCAATGACTCTTTTGAAGGACCTAGAGGCGGAATTATACTTCTTTTTTAGAGCGCTGGTGTTTACATCCCGGGACGCTGATGCATCAACCCAGGCTTGATAGCACTCCTGCTTATAGCATGATGCTATTTTACAGGAGCGACCAAACCATGGCTGAGATTTGCCTCCAATGGGCACCACAGAGGAAGGAATAAAAAGTTCCATACCCTGAAGTACCACATCAGTAACAGAATCCGCAACAACATTGGGATCATCCGGCGAGAAGCAAACCCGCCCCCAAGGGTAGGATGCAAAGAAAGACCGCATCCTATCCCAATCGGCTGACCTATAGTGCCAAACACGGCGGCAGCCTGCAGAATGCAACCGCGATTTCAGCGTGAGTGGCACAACACTCCGGACCAGACAATGGTCCGAGGAGCCTAAAGGGGCGTCGACGGAAATCTGATATCCGTCCGGGTGAGAGGTCAGCAGAAGGTCTAACAGGGAAGGTGCATGATCCTCCACATCTGGAATCCGCGTAGGCGAAGTAACCAGTTGTGTCAGACCATATGCCAAGGCAAAATCATGAACAGATCTCCCCGCATGATCGGTTAAACGTGAACCAAGCCATTCGGCGTGATGGGCGTTAAAGTCGCCGAGGATCACGATCTCTGCGGAGGGGATCTGCTGTAGCAACGAATCTGCTGCCATTTGGACGTGGTCGAAGAGTCGGTCTGTTTCGGCATTACCGCTATGGGACCTATAGAGGCACCCGTAGACGTGCGGATGGTCGTCGCTGTCTACGCGTAGCCAAAGGATGGACAGGTCCGAACCTTCAAGTCTGCCGAGGCGTCGAGAACAGATGTCCTCTCTGACGTAAACGCAAACTCCAGCCCGAGGCACAAAGGAGTGTTCCAGTCTGTACCCCGGGTAGGAGAGATACGAGACATCAGCCGGAGAGGACACCTGCGTCTCGGTCAGAAAGAGCAGAGCCGGCCTCGTCGTCTCGAGATGGTAGTGGACGGCGTTTAGGGTAGAGTGAAGTCCCCTGATATTGCAGAAATTCACGGACAGCGTGGCAGGGGTCGCCTTAGTCTTGTTGCTCCGTTTGCCCCGAGCAGTTGTAGTCTTGAGCGGAATTTCGCCCCCCCCCCCCCCAGAATACGCGGGGCAGCCTGAGCACCCACGCTCAGAAGTGGAGAAACATGGTCGTGGATGCTCAGCGAGGGATTCTCCAGGGGTGCTGGTACCATCCTGGGGTAGTCTATCTTTATTTAATTCCGCTACCATGTTGATGGGGGGGGGGGGGATTTGGGCCTCGAAATGTCGAAATTTCCAGAACGAGAACGTTGAAATCAAAAACGTACCGTGATTTCCTTTGCGACACCAGCGCCGTACACATCATTAATCCTTCGAGCTGTTTCTGCAGCACTGGTGCCATGGTAGAAATTGTACTTGTATTTATACCGATATTTCATGTTTTCCATTGTGCAGTAATAAGCAATGCCAAAGAAAAAAATAATGAGGAAAAAACAAATGAATGACTGTTTTCAAAACTCAAATGTACTAGCTAAATGAATTTATAAATTTGAATTTGGAATTCTTAACCAAAGAGGAGATATTGCAGACCAAATTGGTCAGTACGACAAAACGCTATTTTCATACGTAAGGACCCAATATTATACTGCTATGCGCCAGGAAACACGGTGGGGTTACCTAACTTGCATTAATCTTTATTCGGTAATTTAGGATAGCACGGCCGAAGTCAGCTGGTAAATTATCTCCGTCTAATGCCCGTACCATTTTGGGACCTTTTCTTTTACGTCAAATCTATTTAATCCGACCCTTTTACTTGCCTTTTATATTCTCTCGTAATATTTTTTTCTGTATGTAATCTGAAATATTTTATTTGTTGTCACATTTCACATTATCATAATGATTGTACGAATTCTAAATATCGATAAAGCCTTATATGTATTAGGGCCGTTTGTTCAATCATAAAATAAAAGTTATCCATCAAATAAATTATAACCTGACTGAATTCAAAAATGAAACAATTGACCTATTTCATTCATATAACTGTAATTTTTAATTATTTATGTATATTTGTCAATTTCCTCTCCCAAAAAAGTAACAGATACATACTTGACGCTTATTTTCCGCAATTGCATCATTTACGTAGATAATAATTTCATAGTTTTGCTATTTAACCTCCGCACAAGTGTAACAGCTATAATTTCGCAAATGCATATCCGGTAATCAGAATACCGATACAAGTTATGATTTAGCGACACACATAGTCGTTTGTCGTACGTCATGTTGCGAAATGTAGTTTCAAATTGCGCGGGCGCAGCTCCTGTTATTTGTGTCGAGCGTAATGCCGGTAAATTATACTGTAGCACTAATTGTTTATCGGCACCTGGTGCAATCACTTTCTGCTCAAACATACACTACAAGTTTACTTAATAAGTACGCAGTGTTCTGACGTTTTTATATCCGTTCACAATCAACCAGTAAAAACTTGTATCTACAAGAACAAACATAACCTTCTTAACCTTGAAAATTTACATGAATTAAATAAATTAAATAAATTGTTCTCTGGCAACAGCTTAAAATACATAATAGATCCTCCATTATATTATTTTTAAAGTCTCGTATGTTGTAGCAGTAAAATTAAATACCTATGAGTAAATCCAAGATTTTTGACAGAAAGTTGAAAATTGTATGTCATACCTATATGCAAGACGTTACCTGTATCAGCGAAAGGGGAGTATTGCAAATACATATTCAGAAACGAGATGGTCTTTTCTTACCATTTTTGTTATTCTTTTTATATAACGCAGATCCCAAAGACTAGTTAGTAATGGGGACCGAACTGCAAGTACGATAATTATTCTGCATTAGTTGATTCTGCTCTCACCAACCCACCTATGGAGCACGTAGAGTATAGGAAATTCTTCAAAGATGTGAATGTAAATTTGTGTACGTATTGCAAATGGTCTGTAAACAACAGTGAACTAGCAGAGTTAACATGCATTTTAAACATATTATTTTCAAAAAATATAATAATAATAATAACGACAATGTTTTCTTTAACAGATGGTTCTGCCATTTTGACGACGACAACTATGTAAATATACCGCGTTTGGTAAGCATACTCCAAAATTATAATCATCAAGAAGATTGGTATTTGGGACGGACATCGGTATACGAGCCTGTGAAAATATACAAAAAGCCCACTAATAAGGTAATTTTTATTGCCTCGCTCATTAGTCCTTCACTATAGGATTCATTTTATATTGCAGTTATTAATATACTTTTTGTTTCAGTTAATGTTTTCTTTCTGGTTTGCTACTGGTGGAGCCGGCTTTTGCATAAGCCGAAGTTTATCACTTAAAATGTTACCCGTTGCGAGGTAAAGTTCAAACAGTGTTATTGAAAACTTGTTATTTAAGTATACCTTTTATTAAAGTATTTCTTCTCTTCCAGTGGAGGCAGATTCATAAGTATTTGTGAAGGCATTCGGTTACCGGATGACGTCTCCATGGGTTTTATAATCGGTGAGTGCATATGAATTTTTATATGGAGTTTACATTTTGCTTGCATAAATTTATATTTTTATTAAATATAATATGTCGACATAAAAATTTACTCATTATTTCAGAACATCTAATGAAAAAGAATTTAACTCTAGTGCCAGAGTTTCACTCACACTTAGAACAAATGAAACTTTTAATCCCCGAGACTTTTAGAGATCAAATTTCATTTAGTTACGCAAAGGCAAAGGATGAGTGGAATGTCGTTAATGTGCCTGGATTTGATACAAGATACGACCCTACCAGGTATGTTCTTATTTTTATTTAAAATAATTATATTTGGACAGGATTTACTTTTTAGACAAAACGTTTTTTTTTAAACAAAACGTTCTTAAAAGACATAATAATCGATACATAGTGAATTTTTAATTTTTGAAATGAAAATAAAATTAAAAGGAAAATTGAAACCAAAGCGTTTAACTTAAGTTTAAGCAGATATTTTATGGAAGGATATACTTTTTGTTCAATTTCTTAGCTTTTATTTCCACGAGTGAAATTTAAAAGAGCAAATTCTCCTGAAATTCTTTTGCGGAAGATAAAGGCGAATTCAACGAATAAACCATTTATTGTTGCAGGTTCCTCTCGCTGCATTGTTTTCTCTTTCCCCATTTTAAATTTTGCCCGAGATAACTTCTGAGCACAAAGCGCCACAGTTCGAGTGAAATGTGTAATTTGCCGTACAATTAATTTAAATTATATAATCTTCGATCAATTATATACAATGTAAGCTATTGTGAAAGAACCCACAATAGCTTACATTTCTATAGCAATATTGGCAAGTGCAATCAACCCTTATTAAAAGCCTTAATATCCTGCTTCGAGTTCATTGAGAAAGAACTTTTAATATTAAAGTTGTGTAAAATTTTTACAATTAGCAACGCCATTTGTATATCAGATTAAATTCGAAATATTGTACCTAACTCTTTTCAAGTGAAATAAAATATAGCAAATAGTTTTTGTAAGATCTGTGATATTAGAAATTATTTAATTATAGATATAGTTATTCATATAGGCAACATTTCACATGTTGTATTTTATTATCTTCCAGTCAGAAATGTTATGACTTTGTTTATAATTCATGTTGTTTATTAAATAAACATTTTTAAATAATACACATTTGTTTAATTTTAAACGTTAAAGATCACTGGAGTGCTCCTAACTTAATAAGGTGTTTATTTATTGTCACGATATTTAAATAAAACTAGTTTTTACGGATTTTATTGCGTATGTTAACTTATTTTATATTTATAGTGTCACGATATATTATGATATTTTAGTCATTTTGTTTCTTTTTCATAAAGTCTACTTCTGCTCTCCTGATATAGGCAGGATTTGCCCTGACAGTCACGCTTGGCAGGCGGTGATGATTTCATTATCAGACGAATTACATTTATGACGCTACTGCCCGTCACCGGTCTCGGATTTTAAGATATTAGTCGAAAAATTCATATTATGGTATGTGACTCTTCGTTTTGGATATATTTGTGGTGTTTAGAAACCCTAAGGTGAGGTAATCACGTTAATCACGATAATCTAAATACTTATTTCGAAATAAATTTGAAACATCATCAGAAAGACTTAATTATTTATAATATTTACCTAAATGATCACATTCCATCCTTATAAATAAGCAAGTAATGTTTTTTTTTAATTTATTACGTTTTATTATAGGTTAGGGTGAAGAACGAGCACACAGTCCACCTGATGGTTAGTGGTTGCTACGGCCCATACCATACACATCTACATCTATCCTCGCTTACGAATCAAAATGCAGATGCATTGTCATACGTGAGGACTTAAATGGAATACCTCGTTTCTAGTAAAACAAGTTTCCAGTTCTCTACACTCACCATATGAAACACAGTTGCATTATGCTACTATTTTACGCTGGTATTCTGTGACAGAGTGATCGTTACTTCGTCGAACCGATCTATTCGTGCTACAACTATACTACTAATATAACTGCAGCATGGCTCTACCAGGATTAAAATTGATGGCACATGATTTTATATTGAGATTAAAATTTGAGCTATATTCAAAATTTCAAGTTACCAGCTCACGGGGAAGTTAATTTTAAAATTAATGAATAAATTTCACCCAGAACGGCAGACATACAAGAAAGTGACTTAATAAAAACGTAGTGAAATTGCTATGTAGTTAGTAAGTACCGCCGTATCGTATGAAGCCTATACAAAGAATACTATAAGCTATAGATCAGTGTCCATAAGTCCGATTGACCGGCACGAATGGCATGTAGCGAATCGTCATCACCCGTCTGGGCGTCACCTTTCGATAAAACCGCTGACACCACATTCTCGGAATGTTGGGTTATTGTACTCACAAACGTGTGTGATAATTCAATATAACATTATGTGCATAAATATGTTCGCTTGTTATAGTAAATGAGCAAAAGTTATTATATTTCACCCATAGAAAACAGAGTCGTAGATGCTAAGTGAGGTTCGATTCTCATAGCACTGAAATTGGTAAATGTAGATTTAATTGTTATCTTACCCAGCACTCGTAAAAAAAAGATAATCGAGGAAAGATGATATGTGAAAAGGTGTGGTCTAAATTCCTAAGGAAGTCTTAGAATTAGAACGCATTAGTATTTTTACCTTAGTTATATATATATATATATATATATATATATATATATATATATATATATTATTTAATTGTCAAGTAGTTAAGTACTTTAACCACTTGACAATTAAATAACTAACGGTAAATGGCATCAATAAGTTCTCGTGTTACTATTTATGCTTTAGGAAAAGCATGAGAGTTTATTTTGTGAAATTTTATCACAACTTCGAAATACATTATAATTTATAAGGACTTCAAATATACTATCAGACAATGAATAGTAATCTATACCTAATGTGTATTATAAACACTTATTAAAAGGTAATGTCGTATGCTCACGTACCATTAAATGGTCTTTTGGAATGCGATAACAACGTGAGAAGACAATAATGTCGGGTAATTTTATCCGACGAACGACATTATGTGATACAAAAACAACATATATAGTTACTGAGTTATTGCTCTTGAATACATTAATTTGACGGAACTCCGTGACAGTGCATAATCAACCTTAACTTTATATCGCAATGACCTATTTTGTTGCCCTTGGTATCAAGGCTTTTTTGATATTTAATAAGGGTGTAAAACGAGCACACAGTCCACCTGATGGTAAGTGAAATTTACAGCCCATAGACATCTACCTTTCTCCTCGATTAACATTAAAATGCAGATGCGTTGTCATCTAAGATCGAATGACTCGTTTCCAGCAACGTTCTCTACACTCACCAGCGACCATACAAAACACAGCAGCATTAAGCTGCTATTTTACGCTGGTATTCTGTGAATCGTGGTACCTGGGTTAAGGCGACCCATTCGAGCTGCAGCCATAACACAGCTTCGCTTCGCTTTAAGAATTTTGTACGTGGTACAGCAGGCTGTACCACGTACAAAATTCTTAATTTGTACAAGCGTAAAATGTCTAAGGCTTTTAGTGATTAATTAAAGTGATTGATATGGTTGATTTGTTGCGCAGTGGCGGGTCTCCTCGATTCATTTGAAAACACCTGACCGCGATCACTTTCCTTTTAAATCGATTATTACTTAATGCAAAGTCACTCCGCGTAATTGGGTTCTATAGATCTTTTTAGAAGACAGAACTATCATTGTAAACGTGCTATAAAAAATATAACGAATAGTATTATAAAATCAAAAACGTGATAAGACTCCTTTTACATGTAGGTAGTTAGGACAATCTTTAAATTAATTTCTTTTTATAGTTAATTTTCACATGACTTTAGTCAAATCGTTTAGTTAAAAGTATTAGCAACGTAATTTAATTAAAGGAATGTGTTCAACTAAGTTTTGCTGTTAATCAAAATGCAGTCAACAATTACCAATTTCCTATGAATTTAATTAATAAATTTAAATCTAAACCCAATCCTGCCACAGCAAGACAAAGATACTAAACTCGTCATGCGTAGATCGGAATAAAAGTTAATATGCAAAAACTGAGATAGCTGGGTTAACTGTGACATCAGGAATTCAAACACCTCAACCAAGACGTAAAACTCCGTGACCATGGGTGCTAAAACGTCGGGAATTAAAAATAAGTAGAATTAATCGCCATAAAAACCGTAAAAGTAATTTTATTCAATGTGTTGTGTTGGCGGTAATATAAGATGTAACCAATCTTGTATATGAAACCTCTGACATATGGTCGTGCAGCAAACACACGCTTGACTGTAGCCGGCAAACACCTGGCCACCGAATTTCAGCTCGTCAAGCAGCTTTTGCACGACAACAAGCTTCAGTTACCGCCTCTATGTCACAGTGATCGAGTGAAAGCGGCCACAGACAAGCGTATGCCTACTGTAGTACCATATGTCAGAGGTATCACAGACAATATTGGCTACATCTTGAAACCAGCTTCTATTAGAACATTCTACAAGCCGCCGAAGATAAGTCAGTTCCAACTGTCCGTCAATTGTAATATCCCTCTACAAGATGCAGGAGTATAAAACCTTGGTTATGAATGTGATTTCTCGTATACAGGGCAAATAAAAAGAGGAAAACAACAAAAAAACCCGCTTACAAGAACGTATAACTGACGTGTGAAACACTAACGCTCCGTGTAGTCTGCAGTTTGTGATCATATTCTGGATGGTCCCCGCCATTACATCAGATTTGATAGACCACAAATTCTCGCGAAAGAACATCGATTTCTACGAAGGATGATATGTGAGGCTATTGAAATTAAAAAACATCCTTATTTCAATAGAATAGGAGGCTGCGTACTACCACCTGCTTGGGATCCTGTAATTGCTAAATATAAAAAAGTCCGAGCATACCACTGCAAGAATTCTAGACACTACGTTTAATCTGTGGAGATCGGACCAAAAGTAATAATTTTAAAGCTGAAGGTACCCTGAGTTAACTCTGTCATCAATCACCTCAGTACTCCATGACGATGGGTACTGCAAAGCACCCGAAACGTTGAATTTAAAATAAGTAGAATTAAACGCCATAAAATCCGTATAAGTAGTTTTATTCAATAGATAATCTTTTACATGATCTTTTTATTATTTTACATTGTATGTTCCTGCATTTTTTGTTCTTTAGTTTAGGTAGTTGTTTGGCTAACTTCAAATTGTATTTATAATTCCTATTTAAGAGAGACATAAAAATAACAATCAATAAAACAAGTCATTTACAACAACAAACGCACACAAGTACAGTGAGCGGAAATAAACACGATTTTAAACGGATCGATTAATCGAACTGGTTCACTTAATGATTCTATATAAATATTATTAAGCTTTCAAAGAGCTCCGATTGGTCTTCAACCCAAAACTTTCGAATGATGCTTAATTTAATACACTTCCATTCTTGAAGTCACTAGTGACTCCGTCGATCTGGTTTTCTTATTTATTACTTTTTGTGCAGAAGGCTTCGTTTTTTTTTGAAAGTTGAAAGTCTACGCATTATGATAAAATTAATTTGTTTAGATTTAGTTAATGGTACAAAATTAATTTACATCAAACGACGTGTAATTTTAATCAAACGGATAAAATAAACAAAAAACAAACAAATCTTTATTTTGTAATGTAAATTATATCGTACCCACCGAAAATTGCTTTTCGAGCAAGTATGAACGTTAATAATTAATAAATTGAGAACTATAAGATAGTTTTATGACCTTTCATTAGTTTAGCGGAGGATGCAGCCACATCAAAGAGATCGTGAGACGAAGGTGAGAACCTAACTAAATGCTTCATAAAGCGTGTTAAATAGACAAAGTTTTAGCCATTATTAACAAAAGCTGTTTTGCAGACAACATAGAAAATATAGATAAATTACTCTACACCAAAAACTTATAACGGAAGGAAAAAACTGTGTAATTTTTTTTTCTAGCAGTAAATATAAATCCTAATACACATGTAATGCATGTTTTGAAAAATGTAAGCAGTAGTGTTTCTAGGAATTTCAAATTAAACTTGACTTTAAAGTCGTACTATAAAATTAATAACAGCTTTTATGATAAAAATAACAGTGAGCACTTGGCAATTTAAAATCTTAATGTAAAGAAAAAATATCTAAAGAAACTTGATTGCAGATACCGTATAATCGGCTGCCGCAAAGCGCCTAATAGCAATTTTATCTTCTGAGACGGAATTACGTTGTGACTTGTGAACCGGTCTTGTATCAATTAAGTACGCCCTTAGTCAGCCTGGGACTGCAGGGACATGTAAAACATTGGTCAAGACTATGTGTTTAATAAAAGAAATTGCAGACGGACTGACTGAAGTGTCTCTCCTAAATGACGGGTTTTTAATAACGTTCATATTTTTGTCTAAGAATGCTTATTCTTAAACAAAACGGTATTAGCTTTAAAAAAAAAATGACGCATTCAATTTATCACATAATTTTTTTAATGTGTTGTGTCATCATTCAATATAAACCTTACCCATTGATGGTCTTGTAAGGGGGATATTTTCCATAGTGCGTGTTTTTGTTGATTTTATTAATATAATTTATTTGTTATCAGAAAGATGGTGCTACCCTTCTCCTGTTTCTATTTCCCTCAGTCACCTCTTACGACACCCACGACATGTCACTACATGGACAGTAAATATCATTATCTTATTTATTCAAAAAAGGAACATCAATTTAACTTTTAGTTTTTTACGTGGTATGGCTACAGATCGAGTGGCGTGATCAGATAAGGACCATCGTCAAATTGGAAGACTCTCACGGGATGATATCGTAATACAGCAGCGTAAATCTAGTGTATTTCGTATTTTTATAGAATAGTGGTGACAAACAAGCAAACAGTTTATCTATACTCATTTAAAAATTAAAATGTAAATGAGTTGTCGTCGTTGAGGCCTAAGACAGAATGTTTCGTTATCAGTAAAAAGCTAAAAACGGGCCCCGATTTTCTACGAAAAAAAGCATATTTGGTTACAATAACACAAAATGCAGAAATAAATATAGAAAAAATAATAAAAATAATTAACTAAATACCTACATATATCAAAATGGATCACCGGTTCTCGTTACTTGGTATACTAATTATTACGTGGGAGAGACACGTTGCAGCTATATTATAGTTGCAACACAAACGGGTCGGCTCAACCGGGTATGACCACGCTCTTGCAGAATACCAACGTCAAATAGCAGCTAAATGCTGCTGTATTTCGTATGGTCAGTGTAGAGAACCGGAGACCCTTTTTACTGAAAACGAGGCATTCCATCACAGTTCTCAGGAGTGACAACACATCTGCATTTTGATTCTTAATCGAGAATAAATGTAGGTGTCTATAGGCCACAGCATTCACCATTAGGTGAACAGTGTGCTCGTTTGTCACTTTAATTCTACAAAAAAAAACATTTCACTTTCGCTAGACGTATAATATGGAGACCAGCGATGGAAAGCAACTTTAAAAGTGAGATATCATGTAATCCGCGTGGTAAACGTGGCGGTTATGGCAAATCTTCCTCACAAGGGCGGGGTCTGTACAGCTATTGAATTTAGCGGACTGATGATGAAGAAGGAGACGCTAACATAAGCGCTCTTCCATTTTTACCTATTTTACGATTTAATATTTTTACAGAGTAGTATAGTAATATCCTACAGACTGAATTTCGACCACGGCGGCCTGCCTCAACGGAGGCTAGCCATCAGCGCAGGACAGGATTATAGTGCCCAAGTGTATGCGCAAGCATCTCTCTCTCTCCATCTCTATTCCATCACTCTCATGATCCGATGGAACGGTAAACCGACACGACCGGAGAGAGATCAGTCGCAGGACCAATGGCTTTACGTGCTTTCCGAGGCACGGAGGTGAGACACCGCCAACTTCCTGACTCGGGGCGACTGCCGAGAACTTCTTGACCGAAAAACTCAATAATTAATTTTTGGCCCTATCCGGGATTCGAACCCAGGACCTCGTGATCGGCAGTCTCAAGTAGAGAGTAGTATAGTATAGATAGTAGCATAAGATGAACTAAAGTTATGTATCAAACATTGAACATAAAATATGAACATAAGCAATAAAAAAATAGGTGATATTATATGCCGTAAAATGCAAATTAGGCCATTCCTTAAAAGGGTTAAAATTTTGCGTGTTAAAATCATAAAGCCTTGTCTTTATCGGTTTCGCAAGGGTTGCGGCGCTTCGGGCCTTAAAGACCTATAAATAATTTTTTCATGTCCGTGCGCTTAATTCTACTTATGTAATTCGAATACGTATTTAATCGAAAAATTATTTCAATTTCTAATGCTGTAACATTTTTAACAAAACATTACTTGCACTATTATTAAACCAAAACTACGGACTTTCAATCCTTTTAAAAAAGTTACAAAGCGTAATAAAATACAACATAAGTAAACAGATTAAAAGTCAAAGTTGTATGGATAAAATAGTTCCTTTATTCCACTTTTATATCGGATCAGGTTACAAATTATTTAAAGGATAACTTGTATCTGACGATTTTAAAAATCAGTCGTTATAATTGCAATTAAGAATTTTATTAGTGCCAGCGGGGATTGAACACGGATTGCTTGTTGAGTATAAGTAAGCTATCACGTCTCTATAATACAAAGATAATAATATGCAGTAATCTTTACGTATAAAGTTACGTATCACATTGTTTATCCACGGTGCACTCCTAAATTACTGAACTGATTTTAATAACATTTTGTAAATGTGTATTGCTTGCTCCAACTTGAGAGATATAAAAAGTAAAAAAGTAAAGTTACAGCCTATATACGTCCCACTGCTGAGCACAGGCCTCCTCTTATTTCTGAGAGGGTTTTAGAGCAAGGAAGTGTCTGCCACGCTGCCCCAGTGCGTGTTGGCGAACTTCACATGTCTTCGAAATATTTTTTTCTTATTTCTTAGACATGCAGGTTTCCTCACGATGTTTTCCTTCACCGCCGAGCACGTGGTAAATCAGCACTTAAAATTGTCATTAACAATTTCATTGGTGCCAGCGGGGATCGAACCCGGTTTGCTCGCGTATTGTAAAATTTACAGCGAGCGCTAACCATCTGAGCTACCACGGTATTGAGAGATATGATATTATATTTTTTATTCCGAATGCAAAGATTTTTATAGGGCAAAGAGTGGTCAGAAAGGGCAGAGCAAAGTCTGCCTGACCAGTTGGTTTTAATATATTTTAAATATTATTATGTTATGTTCGCCGTACCTCTAATGCAAAGCGATCAGTGACTTAAATTCTCGTTTCGCTAAGAGGTACTGCATCTAACATTGTGGTGAATTGTAAACCGCAAGTGGGAAGCGAGACCATAACCGCAGATAAAATACGTTCATGCAGATAAGCAACTGTGGCACATTTAAATGGGCGTGACCTCACGACTGCGTCTATTGCTGCACCTTGAGCACGCGCGGCTCTAACTCATTGTCCAGTGACCGTCTAGTGAAAGGACAAAAGCAACGTTAGATTTATGACTATGCATTAGTAAGTTTTAAAACTGTGAAACTTAAACTCTTTGTTTAAGTGTTGTTTTGTCGTTTTTTGTCCGATACCTGAATTTAATATATTTAAAACCATATATATTTGTTACATTTTATTACTATCATCATTTAAAAAAAAAAAGTTCGCACCCAAGCCTTTAACCCAGACAGGTAAGCAGAGACTACTTACTTTCATTTGGCACGATCATAACACACCTCTCTCATCTCCTTTACATCCATATACGTACGCATACACGCTCACTCATTTTCAATATATCTCCAATTTGATCGAAAAACTTTCTTCTACGGAGTCCCTTCCCAACTCTGCCGCTCTCTTCTGCAACATAGATTTGCTTTGTCACTCTTTTCTCGTTCATTCTTTCTTCATGACCAAACCACCTAAGCATTCCTTTCTTAATTCTGGTGACCACATCATCTTGTAATATTTTTTTAAGTATTCTCATATTGTTTTTCAGGTAAGACATGCAGGAAGTCGATGGATGCGGGTGGCTCAGGACTGTCCTTTGTGGCATACCTTGGGGGAGGCCTATGTTCAGCAGTGGACTTGTAAAGGACTGTAATGATGATGATGATGATGATGATGATATTGTTTTTCTATTCGGAATATGTACTTGGTATGTTAAAAATATTAAGCAGGGGTGGTAGATATGACCAGGATATAGAGCGACAAGTGTACGAAGGGCATAGGGAAAATTGTGCTTTTCACTCTATCGTGAGAAGTCAGACTGTGTCAAAACAGGTACCGCAATTCACAATGCTGTGTTAGTCCCTTCCATAATGTATGATAAGCCCGTAAGTCTCTGCCTAGCCCCCTGAATGACGGGCGTGAGTTAAACACTCACTGTATTTAAAATTTGTAAAAATGTATGCCATATATTTTCATTACATTGACCATTATTATTATTTTAAGAAAAAATCCTTAAATAAATATTGAGTAAAGAAAAGTTACCGTGTGACGTACCCCGATGTAAATAACGGACCTACATCGAGTATTGATGGTGCAGCATTATTAGTGCTTGAGTACGGTACCATCTTTACTATTCACCAATCCCCCGGACAAGCTTGATAAGTATGGGCCAATAAAAATTTATATAATAAGGAAGTATATATAATAATATCTACTTCCCATTATGTGATTTTGGAAAGATAAGCCGGATCTCGGGGTAGTAAAAAATTGAGTAAAATCGTCGGACACTTCCGCCTAGGCCACAGGATCCCTATCATCCCGTGGGTGTCGTGGGGATCGGCAACCGAAGGATCTGAAACAGGCGATAGCTTCCTTTGTTGCATAGCAGCATCCTGTTAACAACTTAAAATAATAAAACTTATAAGCAGGCCTATGTTCAGCAGTGGAGTGTTTATACCTTGAAAATGAATCGTAGTTTTGCGGGCGTGGCTTATTCCTTTGTCGGTGAAGCTCACGGACGACTGAGGGAGTGTCAAAATGAAAGTGATACAATGATTTCATAGTACGCAAATTATTATAAGATAGCTATACAGCATTACACATTTACATTTAAATTACATTACAACAAACAACTTTTTTCTAACAAAACTACGTTATGGATTGAAAATATGGTTTATGAGAACTTAGATATGATTATTTACTATGACTTAAAAATAATTTCATGAAGTTATTCGTAAAATTATTGTGGTGTCATGGAAAAATGTAACTAATTAGAGCCTACTGCAATTTTTTCCATCGAGAAAATTACATTATATCGTGTTTTCTTTTTATAAATTCCAAGGTTTTATAGTCAAAAATTAAATACAAAAATTTTGGTTTATAGTCTATAAAACTTTAAATAATATGTGAAATGGAAAAACCACCAAATTTTTGAGGTATCACCTTAATAATCTTTATTGTTACATTGAAAGGTAACCCTTTTAATAAAAAAGGTAATGATTACCTTTTTTATTAAAATAAATAAAAAAGGGTAGTGAAATACAAAATAAGTAAAAAAAACAAGTTAAAGTTGTATGAATAAAATAGTTCAATTGTTTTACTCTTAATATCCGTTCAGGTTATAATTTACTTGACGGATAACTTTTATCTGACGATTGAAAAATCAGTCGTTATAATTCCAACTAACGATTTCATTGGTGCCGGCGGGGATCGAACTCAACCCGAGCTTGTTGTGAGTCTGAGAATATCTTTATGTATAAAAATTATTAATCGTAATATTAATGTTAAAGAATTTCAGCGAATAAATCGAGTCTTATTCAACGGCGGTTCACAAGACATTATAGCCCCCAATTTTCACATACATAACTTGTGGTCAATTTTTAGAAAATGTTACTATAGTTGTAACCCCGCTAATCCCTACATATGTAAATTTAAGGATAGAAGTAAAATGTAAATGTAAGAAGGGAGGGTATATAAATGTAAAGATTTACAGCCTTATATGCTTCCCACAACTGGGCACAGGCCTCTCATTTTAAGGGTTTTAGGGCAAGGAAATGTCTCTAATAATACGTGTTGGCGAATTTCACATGTCTTTTCTTTATTATTCAAAGATGCAATTTTCCTCACGATGTTTTCCGTATCTAGTGATATTACAAAAATTGCAATTAACAATTTCATTGGTGGGATTGAATTCGAGTTTTTCACGTACTGTGAAATTTATAGTCAGCACATAGCACCTGAGCTACCATCCTCTTGGCGACAATATTAAAATGTCTGTTAAATTGAATGTCTACTATATTTCATCATCTCCAATATCGAGCGTAGGTCTCTGTTATGAAGAAAGTTGTCCAATTACGATGAGATATGTACGCACGGTGAATTTTCCGATCTGGATATCTTTCTCAATCCCTTTTATAGTTTTTAGAGATTACTAAAGGTTATTTAAGTTATTATACTCGTTTGTTTCCAACATTTTTTCTATATTAATTTCATAATATTATTTGATATGTTGACCAAAACTGTTATATGTATAGCAGATGCAAACAGTAACATTTTACATATTTTAAATTGTATAAAATGTGATAGTATTTTTTAAAATCTACATATGCTTAATATAATAAATGTTCGATACCACCAGGTCCCCCTTCATTGTGTTACTTTTTTTTTTTTAATAATAATGAAGTGATATTCGAAGTTCAACTACTAGCTACTGCAGCCCAAGGACAGCTGCAACGAACTTCAACAAAGGAAGCTATTCATTACAGCCTGTTAAAGTCCACTGCTGAACAAAGGCCATAGATTGCCTCAAAGGGAGGATTTTGCGATAGTTGCCACGCTTGGCAAATGGATAGGCAGCCGCAGGTTTTTATTATTTTGAGTTGTTATCAGAAAGATGCTGATGCCGATCTCCTGTCTCAATTTCCCTCCGGCGCCTCTTACGACACTCACAGGACGATATGGGGATTGAAAATATGGGGATTGATGAAATTGACTAATAAAATTAAAATAAACCACACTTTTACGTAACTTACATATTACGCTGCAACTATGCTACTGACAATAAAGAACATTTAAAAAAAAAGCTGCAATGCTCAGACGTTACTAATATTCCCATAATTATACTCCAAGCTCAAGCTTAAAAGCTTGTCTTTGGAGTGGTTTACGACTAATGGTAGGGTGTGGATCTCGAAATCAAAGGTCGCGGGTTCGAGTCCGTCATTCGACTACTGTCGCTTAAATGAGTAAAGAAATAAAATCAATCCTCTAATAAATACATAAGTTGGTATATTTTATTCTTTCATTTATTCTTCTTTCATCTTAATGTTCTACTTAGTTTTTTTATTATCAAGGTCCTAGTTTTTGTCCATTACAGAATATTAAAAGTTCACTAATTAACATGGGCCTCGGGTTTTGCCATAGTTGCCAGGCCTGGCAGGCGGGTTGGCAGCTGCAGTAATTTTATTATTTTCGATTGTCATCAGGAAGATGCTGCCGCTAATGTTCTGTTTCAGGTTCTCTCTGTCGTCTCTTACGCCACCCACGGATGATATGGGAGCCCCATGGACTTAGTGGAGGTGTACAGCCTAGTTAGTGATATTCTTACACAGCCATCACACATTAAGTGCAATCTAAGAAAATTTACTTTCTGTTACTCATTTGTTTTCTATCGCCTTTTTAAATTATATGTGGATAAAAAAATATTTTTTGGTATTAATAGTTGTATTATAATTACACTAGCAACGAATAATATGTCCGGCCAATCTCCGAAAACCGATTATTCTGCGGACTTCCTGGCCAAATAGCCGAATATTAGGCAAGAGTATTTCGAGAAGGAAGTAGTGTTTATTCAGAGCGTCTATTATGTGAAGATGGAATTGTCTACGAGAAGAAAAGGAGTAAACTACTGCCTGATAATGAATAAAATTTAGTCTTTCTGCACCATTATCTTCCGCTCGAATTACGATAATTCGAGTACATAGACATTTATCTGATATTTTTTTTTAATTTCTATAATATGGAGCCGTGGTAGCTCAGTGGTTAACGCTCGCTGTAAATATAATAGAACGCGAGTAACCCAGGTTCGATCCCCGCCGGCACCAATGAAATTGTTAATTGCAATTTTAAGTGCTGATTTACCACGTGCTCGGCGGTGAAGGAAAACATCGTGAGGAAACCTGCATGTCTGAGGAATGAGAAAAAAAATATTTCGAAGACATGTGAAGTTCGTCAACACGCATTTGGGCAGCGCGGCGGACACTTCCTTGCCCTAAAAACCCTCTCAGAAATGAGGGGAGGCCTGAGCCCAGCAGTGGGACGTATATAGGCTGTAACTTTTTACTTACTTTTATAATATGGAAGTTGAACAAGTACCTATGATTAGTTTAATGACAACAAGGAAAAATATTATAAAATAAATGAATATTTTCATTTTATTGTTTATCTAACTACCATAAAACCTCTTACATAAGTTCGGTAGTCGGCCCAATAGACCCAAATATTCGGTATTCGACCGAATAGGATAAAAGTAGCCAAATAGGCTGAATACCGAATAATAGCCGAATATTCCTTTCAAGTATAAATAATTTTCTTGTTTCCTTTCAATAGTCTCTCAGGTACAAATCTTGAGTTGGGCCACAATTCATTAATCGATTTTTTCTGTCAAGACTGCTGTATTCTGATCTGAAGTTTATAGAAAACCAGCGGAAAACAAACTGGAGCCTTGCAAATCTTAGTCCTTAGGAGTGAAAACGCATCTATATTCTTTTAGATTTATGTTGGCTAAACATTAAATAACCTGCAAGTGTGTTTGCCATTTCTTTTTATAAAAAAAATTACAGTTGCAGCCCTGAGTCACGAATTTGATTGTGTTTCGCTCCAATGCCTCAGAAAGGCGGAAAGTACGTAAAGCTTTTGGTTCTGCGCCTGATCTCTCTCCGGTCGTGCCGGATTGCTGACCTAGGACTATGAGAGTACAGGAATACAGACTGCACCTATGCACCATCTTCAGTCACTCATGACCTATATTTCTGTCCTGCACAGGTAATTATCTCCGTCGAGACCGGCCGCCAATTCCAAAATTTAGTCTGGGGAACATTATACTTAATTGATTTAGGCTTAGTCTGTTACCTTTGAAATAAGATACAAGTAGAAGAGTACCCGGTTGACCGAGCTTTGCTCGGTATTTTTCGCTCGATTTTTTTAATTCGTGTGTTTTGGAAATTATATTTAGATACAAATTACATACTGATGAATTATAAATAATATTTTTTGATCTTAGCGACATAACAGAAAAAACTGAACTGGTTATTTGAATAAAAAATCATGAGTGCAATTATTTTTATTTAAATTTTCGTGTTTTTAAAAAATACTAAAAAAAGGGCTCGAAAAAATAGATTTTCTCAAAAAAGAAAGGAACATAAAAAAAAGTTAAAAAAAGTCGGTCGGTCGGCTGGGCTCGAACCGGGGTTTTACGATTCTTTGATCGACTATTATACCAATTAAGCTATTTATAATCACTAACAGTCTGTCAAAATTTACCTTCTTATTCTAACGATATTTTAGCAGTTTTTCATTGCCTAAAATCACGGACAAAAAGACATTTTCTAAAAATAAATCCTAGCTAGATCGATTTATTATCCCCGAAACTCCCTGGACACTAAATTTTATGAAAATCGTTGGAGCCGTTTCCGAGATCCCGATTATATAGATATATATATATATATATATATATATATATATATATATATATATATATATATATATACAAGAATTGCTCGTTTAAAGGTATAGGATATAGAACTATGTAAAAGTGTGGCCTTCTGATACAAGTATTTTGGCTCAACTACTTCATACCATAACAGTACTATATTTATTGAAAAAAATATTTGAATTAAATTTAATTAATCAAATTAATAAAAAATAAATGTTTCGTGCTAATATAAAAAACGATATCAACTAGCACAGTCAATTTAACATCAGTGTTTTTGACCCTAAATCTGACCTTCAGTATAGTTGCAGCTAGTAATAAACAGATTATTTATTGAATCGATTGTGTAGCATTGTCATGCCCCGTTCATTCTGACTACAAACAACCTTTGAAATGGGTATGTACATTACACGGACATTTGAATGTTCCCTTTGTAGCCTACTTTTAGCGTTATGAAAGCGATTGGTATTGTATGTTTGTTTTATTGTATAAATTATTTTATAAATATGTTGATTTTAATTTATCATTTAAAAAAAAATTTAATTTTTTTTTATATAGTATAGGGAGACAAACGAGCACACAGTCCACCTGATAGTAAGTGGTTGTGTGGCCCATAGACATCTACATCCATCCTCGATTACGAATCAAAATGCGGATGTGTTGTCACCCGTGAGGACTAAGATGGAATTTCTCATTTCCAGTAAAAAGGGTCTCCGGTTCTCTACACTCACCATACGAAATACAGTAGCATTAAGCTACCATTTCACGCTGGTATTCTGTGAGAGTGTGGTCCTTCCCCGGTCGAGCCGACCCATTCGTGCTACAACTATACGTCTAATATAATTGCAGCATGGTTCTACCATGTATAAACGTATAATTTTGTATTTAACAAAATTTATTTAGAAATCATAAGTCCATAAGGGTGACAAAGTTCACGCAAGTCCATCAAGTAGAGCGCACAGTCCACCTGATTATAAGTAGACGCTGTGGCCCATAGACATAGACATTTGTCCTCCAATAAGAATCAAAATGTAGAGGCGTTGTCACACCTGAGATCTAAGAGAAAATACTACGTTACCAGTAGGAGGGATCTTCGATTCTCTACACTCATCGTACGAAACACAGTAGCATTAAGCCGCTTTTGTACGTTGCGCTGGTATTCTGTGAGAGCGTGGTCCTTCCCCGGTCGAGTCGATAATCGTGCTTTAACCACAAAAAAAATGGTTAACAATTTAAGTTATTGTTGAGTGATTTATCAAATAATCAAGTATATTTTATATGAAATAATATGCTATTTATATTTTGTGACTTGAACTAACTAATGCGTTTTAATCTACTGAAACCAAACAAACAAGTCTTGCAGCTAATAGGAAACCCTTTCATAACAATTTATAGGCTATTCTCGCATGATATAGTAATCGATATTTCACTTGGCTATCTGAGCATAAGCGTGCAACTGGTCTGCAAATGACTACGTTCTAGTCACGAAGCGATCTAGCAAAACGATAATTGTTGCCAACTCTGTGCAGGTGCGGCATAGAATGCAAACTTTGTAAAATTAAATAGAATTTAATGAAGGATTAAGTTCAACTTAATAACACCAAAATAGTAACTTTACTAGCAAACCTTCTAACATAACGTTATGATATTTTCTCTTTGAAAATAATTTCCTTGAATTTTTAACCTTGTTTTGTTTATACATTCTCTATTAATGCGTGACTGCCTCGTTGGTCTAGTGGTCGAGAACGCGGTTGCTATTCATGTGGTCCTAAGTTCGAATCCCGGGTCGGACTAAAATCAGTTATTGGTTTTTCTGTAAAAAGTTCTCAGTATCATCAGCCTGGAGTTGGGACGTTAGCGATGTTTCACCCTCATGCCTCGGAAAGTACGTAAAGTCGTTGGTCCTGTACCTGATCCTTCTCTTGGTCGTTCGATAACCGTCGCATCGGGATATGAGAGTGAGGGAATAGAGAGTGCACTTGTGCTAACGCATACATCCACTATAAGCCTGTTCTGCACGGATGGCTAGTTTTCGTTGAGACAGGCCGCCGTGGTCGAAACTCAGTCTGAAAGACATTATTATTATTATAATGGATGCCATAAAATATAAATCATACCAAATGGTATGATTTATATTTTATGGCATCTTAGAGCATAAATAATCAAGTGTCTCTTTGTTACCGCATCTGTTACCATTATTCTTAAATTATCAAGACTCATATTTTAAACGTTTAAATATGCTTCATTTGACTTGACAGTTGGCATTAAAGATCTCCGATGATAACACAAACGGATAGTAAATAACTTTATGTGTTGATTCGTACTATATATTTAATCCACTTATTTGCATATCTAGATCTGTTTCACGTTTCTTGTGTATGTAACCAGACGTAATAGATTTAAGAAACGCAATCTACTCTTGAGATCTCATTTTAATATTTTATCAAAATACTAAATGTTTATATACGGATTGAGTAGCTTAGGGATAACATATGAAATCCAAAATCTTTTACAATTTCAAATATGAATATTTTTCGTTTAATTTAATCTAAAAAATTGTTTTAAATTATTTTTAGAAACTGTATTTAATTTTATTTAGAAATAGTTTTTACCTGCGGCTCCAATCGCGTTTATTTCAAAGCTAACAACTTTTTATAACCGAAATTATTTTACATTTATTAAAAAGTTGCAGAACGCTTTACTGCAATACACTTATTTAGACTAAATTAAATGATTTGCTTTTAAATTGACTTCACTCAGCAAAAATGTGTAGAATTTAGGCTCTAGAGACACGTGAGCTAAACACCTAAAAACTATGGAAGAAACATAGTATCACCAAAATGTAATCTCACTACTTTCTATGTTTGAACCTGAGATTAATTGTCATTGAAAGTGCTACTTTGATTGGCTTAAAATTAATGGTATATGACGACAGTCTCTTCTTTGGCTTTTCCTAGTAAAAATGTGGCCTTTTAAGTAATGCACCTAAATTGCGAGTCATTGAGCTACACATTTTATAATTCAATCTACGCAGTGCACGCCAAGGTTTTTTTCGATTCATTTGAATTTTTTTCCTCAGAATCTCAAATCTCAGAATCTTAATACTCGGGTCATACAGAAGCGGTATTGCGGATAAAGCGATGCTACGCGATATTCCTGCTTGGAGCCCGCGCCGGGTGAGCAGACGGCGTGACAGAAATAGTCAACGCATTCATTTCCAAATAAATTGCAAGATCAAGCATCTTCTGGGTGCGTTAAGCATCATGTTGCTCTCGAACTTCTGTTATTATAGGCATTATGGCAAAAGAAAAACACAAACGGAATAGAGTACATTATGTATAAATACGAAAAGATTAGATACTGTTTCGTAAATTAAGAAATCGTTCTTATCCTCTTACGAAGACCGATTTCTCATTTTTCACATTCTTATCCTCTTACAAAGAAGACTCATTTCGATATCAGTAGAAGCAACTTAAAGGAGTTGAATTTGTTTTATATATCGAGTTTAAAACTCGATATAAATTGTAGGCGGCTAAATGAAGGAGGTACGAGTAGGTTGATAAGGAGGATGATGTAGATCAGTATTATTCGTATAAGAACTTTTATTTGAAGTTTTTTCTTCATATTTTATAGTGAGAGGAAATTCACTCAAACTTTGTAAAAGATACAACATGCAAGTTCGGCGCGGTCCGAGCCGCCGCCTCCGCGTTTCCCGACCGCATCCCTTGCACCGCTACGCTACCATTCTCTGATCAACTGCTTTGAATACTACTTTGAATCAATATAGACCTAAAGCCACTAGACTACCTCACGCCCTGTCCGCGTCATCCGTTCTGTACAGTACCGGCACCACACCGTAGCAGTTCAGGTCTCTGTGCAAATTCGACTCCTAACTTCTGTAGCGCTTACAAGACTGTCCATTTAATAATAATATTATAATAATAATAATAAATGAAGAGGAGGGACAAAAGTGACCCACCTTTTCTATATGGATGACCTCAAGTTATTCGCCTCCAGTCGCTCCCATCTTATGGAACTGCTAAACATCACTTGTGAATTTAGCAGTTCCATTGGAATGGAGCTGGGGACGGATAAGTGTGCGGTCCTCCATGTTGAGAGGGGAAGGGTTGCTAACTTTGTGGGCATAGACTTGTCTATGCCCATCAACTTAAGGACCCTTTCCAAGGCTGAAACATACCGATACCTGGGTATGTCACAGAACATCGGTATCGATGAGGCTGGTATGAAACAGTCAGTTTGCGACGTGTTTTATGCACGCTTGACCAAAGTGCTTAACAGCCTTTTGTCTGGTGTGAATAAGTCACACGCATATAATTGCTGGGTCACGCCTGTCCTCATGTATACCTTTGGCATACTCAGGTGGACTCAGACTGAGCTTAACGCCCTGGATAGAAAAGTCCGCACTACCATGACGTCACATAGGATGCATCATCCGAGATCGTCGGTAATGAGGCTGTACTTGCCGCGAAAGCATGGTGGGCGTGGCTTTCTGAGCGCGCTCACCATGCATAATCGCGAAGTGTGCAGTCTCCGTCAATACTTCTGACGAGATCGGATGATCCATTCTAT
This sequence comes from Parnassius smintheus behrii, assembly GCA_036936625.1. Lineage (NCBI taxonomy): Eukaryota > Metazoa > Arthropoda > Insecta > Lepidoptera > Papilionidae > Parnassius > Parnassius smintheus. The sequence goes on from JAUPFT010000011.1 coordinate 13,592,890, forward strand.
AATGACGTCATTTCTAGTGATAAAGGGCTTACCCCTCTATCCTTAGCCAACGAGCAATGGCAGGACCCGGCAGTGCTTAGCATTTCTGACCGGGAGACCGTATGGAAGGAGAAGGAGCTCCACGGGAGGTACTACAAGGCTCTACATGAGCCCTTCGTAGATACAGTCGCCTCCCTCAACTGGCCACGTTTCGGTGACCTTTTCGGGGAAACCGAGGGTTTTGTCTGTGCAATACAAGATCAGGTTATTAAGACCAACAACTATCGGAGATACATCCTAAAGGATGGCACCGTCGACGTCTGTCGAGCTTGTCGCCATCCCGGGGAGTCACTTAGGCATGTCATCTCCGGTTGTTCGGCGCTTTCTAACTCTGAGTACTTGCACAGGCACAACCTAGTAGCCAGAATTCTACACCAGGAGCTCGCTCTGAAATACGGTCTCGCGGACCGGAAAGTGCCGTACTACAAGTACTTGCCGGAAGCCGTGCTCGAAAATGACCGCGCCAGGCTCTACTGGGACCGGGCCATCATCACAGACAGGACTATTCTTGCGAATAAGCCTGATATTGTGCTGATGGACCGGGCACAGTCAAGGATATTTTTGGTCGATATTACCATCCCTTATGACGAGAACCTCGTGAAAGCCGAAACAGATAAGCAATCAAAGTATCTGGACCTAGCTCACGAGGTGACCGACATGTGGGGTGGTATGCCGACCGAAATTATTCCTGTAGTCGTCTCTGCGAATGGGCTAATCCCAGTTAGCCTCTCTGGTCATCTGAGGCGACTGGGACTCCGTGACGGACCGCTCCGGGCTCAAATGCAGAAGGCGGTGCTCCTTGATACTGCCCGCATCGTCCGCCGATTTCTTTCCCTTTTCCCCTAACCCTTGGCCGTTTGGTCTCCCCTGCCGAGGGCTTCCATCTGGTTGGGCTTTTATTTATTTATGTATTTTTGTATTTATTTTATTTTATTGATATTTATGTATATTTATCTTTTCATTTTAATTTATAGTTATATATTTATAGAACCCAACAAGATGAGAAAACTATATAGATACCCCATGATAATAATATACCACAACTATCACACAACGCCATCTGGTCCCAAGCTAAGCAAAGCTTGTGTTATGGGTACTAGACAACTGATAAACATACTTATATATTTCTAAATACATAAATATTATAGATAAATTACACCCAGACACAGAACAAATGATCGTGCTCATCACACAATCGTTTGTCCTGGGTGGGAATCGAACCCACGACCTCCGGCATAGCAGTCAGGGTCACTAACCACTAGACCAACAGGCCAGTCAGTCATTTATAATAACAAACTGTTGATGTGCGATTAAGAATATTTATAGCGTCATCTTGATATGAATTTCGTAAAACACGGGTTGCCAGATTATATTGCATAACATAATTCTATTTTATGTTGTTACCTTAACAAAATGTCCACTTTCAGTGATATAAAGACCAAATATTAGACAGACAAACATGCTCACATTTGATGAGGAGTGATCTTTCTACAAATAGCATCATAAAATGCGTCCAAATTACGCACTAGAGTTTCATTGTTTTTGTAAACAAAGAAGAACTTCTAGCGGCTCATCTATGATAGATACATAATATGATGCTTCGCAACTTTTTTGAAGATTTGGCACGAAGTCTAATTCATTAGTACACTTTATTGTGCCTTCTATTACAGCAGCGTTCGCCCAGAAATTAGATTTTATTTAGCTATAGATCAAAAGTACAAAAAAGGAAAAATTTTACTAAAATATAGCCTATGGTTAAGTCCGCTTCGTAGTCTATAATATTGTCAAGTTTCATCAAAATACATCCAGTCGTTTGTGCGTGATTGAGCTACATATAAGTACAAACATCCAAATAAACTTTCACGTATATAATATTAGTATTTAATAGGATTAAATATCGTTATAACTTGTCAAAATATTGTTGCTTATACCACATTTAAATTGTTGCTTACACCACATTTAATTTAAATTAGTCCCAACTGCGAGTCAACATGCGGAGAAACCTTGATATTTGGGTGTGGCTACCTTGTGAGAACCAGTCAGATAGGCCTTTATTTTAAAATGCATTAAGTGAAGGGAAAGTAAGCCGATTTTGATGGCTAATTTAAAATCAAATTAATTAATATAAGACACTTACTTAATTAAACGTCTATCTTCTGTACTACATCTCAAGATCCCACGTAGCAAAGATTTTTATAAACGCCGTAGTCGAGAGAAGGATCAGAAGTACCAGAAGCTTTGAACATTGTTGCTATCTTTAAATACATGATGTTAATACTGCATATGATAAAATCGCTAACCTTCATTTTGGGTAACTGGATATTTATACCTAAATTTAATTAAAATGAACAGATAGATATCAAAGTAACGACACGATATAAGATTATGTTTTATAAATTTCTAGTTTAAAAATTATGTGATCATAATTAATATTTACCATAGTATATTAAAACCTGATGTGATTTAATTCAAGTCGGTTCACTGATCGGTATAAATTATATAATATCTCGTGTTCATGGGTTCGTGAATCAAACTAGACCAGTTCTTGTTAACGCGTTGAACATGATGTAAGGTGTTGTTTTAAATTAATGCAAATATTGGTGATATTTAAATCTTGTGAAGTGACCCAAATCTCATTAGTACTAAAACGCAACTTCATTAATAGATTAATTGCGTTCGTCAATTACTAGTTTCTGATCTTGTTAGCGTTGTCACCCCTGAGAACTCCTCGTTTGCCTCGTGCCTCGGATTGTCTCGTTTCCAATAAAACGGGTCTTCGTTTCTCTACAGTCAACATATGAAACACAGCATTAAGCTGTTATTTTACGCTGGTATTCCGTGAAAGAGTGGTCCTACCCGTCAGAGCCTACCCGTTTGTGTTACAACTATAATATAGCTGCAGCGTAGCTCTACCACGTTAACAAATGTGCTACAAAATAGGGAAAAAGAAGCAAACATTTATGTGATATTCTACAGAAATGATATGTAAAGTATGAATTATGTACCCTTAGTGTGACGTTCCGTACTGGCGGTGTGAGAAAATTTATTGCCACTTTTCGTCCCATGAGTGTCGTAACAAAGCGACTAGGCGAAATTAAACAAGATCTTATAAGCTACCTATGGTACGATAGTAGACGTAAAATGGATAGATTGGCGACGGGTAAGAACGTCATCCCAGTCAAGCTCGCACTCTGCGATCGCCTATCCGCCTGCTATGTGTGGCTTTCATAATCAAACCTCTTAGGTAAATTGTATCTATCATGCGAGAAACCGGGGATTGATAATGGTGGATCTACTTTCGTCCTAATCTGCCCATGCCCAAATTGTCTACACAAGTGATTACATAAGAAAATACTGGAATATTGTCGAAGAGACGGGGTGATAATCATAATCCACTTCTTTCTTCATTCTTATCTTTCCACAAATTTAGTGATGTACGACGTGAAGTAGATGTACGACCACGGACGACGAAAATGGTTTAATAAGAATTGTATGAATTTCTTGTTGCAAATGACTCACTTAAATACGTTGCGCGGGTGAATTTTGTATGTTTTTGGTGAAATTAATTTGGCGAACGTCTGTGTAATGTACCTCAAGCTATGTTCCCATGTATGTCAATTTAGTTGTTCTTTCTTTTTCGTTCTTCAATTTATTTATTTGTCTTTATGAGTAATAGAGATCTATAATCCTAAACCTAAGTAATATAAAAACTACAAAATTTTCTTAGATATTAGTAATAAACCGATTATTGTAATAAGAGACGTATAGAGGAACGGCTGTCTTATTTTTGCCGCTCTTCCAGTTCAAGCATTCCACATTTAAAAATCGTTCTTAAAACGAAATAAAATATGGTTACATAACTTGGAGTAAAAATGAGGTGTACTGTGTATTTATTTTGTAAATATTATATTAGTTTAAACATCCAAAGGAATTACTGTTGTTATTTTTTATATGAAATTCCCATTTATTACTTATTAGTATAGTTACAGCCTATGCGTCCCACTCCTGGGCACGCCTCTCATTTCTGAAAAGGTTTCAGGGCAAGCGAGTATTGGCCACACAACCCCAAAATTTTGTTGCGGAGTTACCATGTCTTCAAAACATATTATTTTATATTTCCTGTTTTAATAATATACCCATAATGGTTAACACGTACTAGAATATTTTTTGGAATTTTTAAATGTTGTGCAGGAATATAAAGGCGCACGTTAACAGATTCAACGGAGGCATATAATGCTTTTAGTTACTTTATCGGCGACCTGAGTAGCTCTATTACGTCTTTACGAGTATCGATAACGTAATAACCTACTGTAACGTTGGGTGCGGTAAAGCATTATTAGGTGCATTAGTGTAATATTACTTTCTATGCAAAATTACACGCAGATTTATAAAACTTTTTCACATCTAAAATGTATGTACTTAGTTATTTCTTACATTCAATATTTTTTAATGATTGTAAAATACACATGATATCTTTGAGGGTTATTTTTATCAAAAGGATATAATTTTTCAGTGAAGATGTAAAAGTAAAATAAATTATGATTGGTCAGCAAAAGGTCCCTCTTACTTCTGAAAGGATTACGCAATAGGGAAGATTCTGGAGTGCTATCCCAAAACGGGTTGGAGGATTTTAAATATCCTAGAAATATTTTTTATAAATGCAAGTTTTCTCAAGATTTTATTTTTCACCGAAGAGCACATAGTACTTCTGTAAGAACTTGGGTTGCTCGCTCGCTTGCAGCTACTGACCTACTCATTGTGGTCTTAAATTTAAAACAGATTTAATTATAAATGAAGTATTATTATTTGTATATTTTAAATAATAAAGGCAACTATGTTTAACATCGATGATTTTGACAATGGTAAGAATTCAAACACATAAGTAAAAATATCACATATAAAATTAAGACTTATGAAAATTTATATTTACGCTTTAGACTGTGAGGTGTTACATTTTAGTTATCAGAGGTAACAATGCATATGTAGCCAAGAACCATCTACGGCATATAGGTAGCCACTTACCATCCGATGGACTGTTAGTTTTTTTTTTCATAAATTTAAAAAAATACAACATTAAGTTTAAATGCATTAATAGTTTATATAAGGACACCTTACAATATTCAACGATTCCACAAAACCGCAATATCAAATCAATGACTGGTCTAAACCAGAAGCAAAAAGCAAAATTTTTATACTTAAAATGGACACGAAGCCGCAGAGGAACTTTCTGAAACCGCAGCGCTTGTAATATTTTCATTTAAACCTTTTATCCTCAAGCTTCTTTGAAAACCACTAATAGACAGTACGGAATTTAAAAACTTCCATTTCACCCAAGAATCTTAATGTCTTTCATTTTCCACTATCAATGTTTTGGAGCTAAAATTATAGGACAAAGATTTGCAACGTAAAATCTTTGTCCTATAATTTTAGGTTATTTCATTTTCAATTATGCTTTGGAATAGTCTGTTTGCAGAAAACATTTTAGTTGAAGCCGCAGTAAAATCTTTTCTAAAGCTCGATTCGAAGGAAGCACTTAAACCAGCATCGTTGCTAAGGTCAGCGAAGACGTCGTGTGCGGTCTACGGTTGCGCTCAACCTACTTAATACTTTTATTCAGATATCCAACCTTGCGATGAGAATTTCTTTAAAGCAATGTATCCATTCGCTTTGCATAAAATAGATAAAGACCGAGCCTCATTTGACTATTCATGAATGTAGTCAACGAACAATAAAATATCACCAAAGTCGTATTATATTTTTTTAGTTCTTATTAAACTGATCATTATAACGATTACTATCATTACTAATTAATCATTTATAATTAGTAATGATAGTAATCGTTATAATGATCAGTTTAATAAGAACTTGATCTTACAATGTCTACATACTGATTGTATACTTTAACATGAACATAACTCATAATTTCTCACAACAATCTATGATCTGATTACGAATACATTCTCACCGTTAAAGTTACCTAACTTGGTTCATCTTCAATGCATTGCCAATTTGATTCATAAACTTCCTTCCAGGGCGACCATTGCTGATTCTGTCACTCACTTCTTCAAAATAAATTTGCTTTGTCACTAATTATTTTTTAATTATTTCCACATGTCAATACCACCGAAATAATCCTTTCTTAATCATATTTACAACATCTTGCAAACTACACTGTCCCTTGTTATACAATTTAATAACTTACTTTAATATTCTGTTTTGTATAAAATATCTAAACGGGTTTCAGAGAAATGGGTCAAATGATATGAATAAAATATGTATGATAATCGATAATCCTTTACAAGTCCATGAATCCTAGAACGTTCACTCTGAGATTGTTTATTTTTTTAAGAAACAATCTAAAGCTCTATTTAGGACAATCCATCAATTACTATCACGCTGCGCTATTTAATGATATAAAATGAAACGAACGATGCTTATCAACAACGTCATTAAAGTGAATGTAAAGGGATAGAAGAAGATATAACGAATTATAATTAACATGGATTCAGACATAATCAAGATAATATATTCGATGGTTATTTATTTTTACGTTCTACATTACGTTGATGAATTCAACTTCTTATTTTTATTTTTAAAAGTTGACATTAGGTAAAATAGTTTTAATTGATCTAAATATTGCAAAGATTCAAGTCAATTCAAGGGACATGTTCTAAGTATATTTGGTCATATGAATATAATTACTTACGGGTGTCACAACACGTCAAGGTTACTACTTTCGGAGGGGGCAAGCTCACACCTGGCAAAATGTTCAACACGCGGAACGCCAATGGTTCGTGTGGTAAGAGGTAGGTAATACAAAATTTCTGGATAATATTGCACTGTGGAAAACTTACACAGCGTAATTAAACTTCAATTTTATATGGTCCATATGAGTAATTTTGGTGTGGTGACAATTTATGTATGTCAAAAAAAATTACAGTCAATTCATGTTGAACATAAAGTTGTCATTTACTTTCTTCCTCATTGATTGTCGGTTCTTTGCGCTTTATGGCCGGCGCGTAAATTCCTTGTTTAAGGCTCCTACAATGATCATTGATCAGTAACATTGACGATTTAGACTTTGTTTAAATTTAGCGACATCTACCAAAAGCAGACGTACTGCAATGGCACTACGTAAATAGTAGACAAAGAATAACGATGTATAGATAATATGACAACTTATTTGCATAATTTTTTTCGATCTCTGAGAGACCTAGTGGTGAATTGACGTATTATTCACTTTAAACCTTGTAACTGTATTCACTCCCATGTTCAGCACGGACGTTCCTACGTGACAATTTGTGAAGGTATGTAGATGACCCGGTAAGAACCTAGTGGTTCTCAGCAATGTAAATAGTTAGGAAGATTTAGTTTTCAGAAACTCTCATAATCGGCGGGGACGCTGCTATGTGACACTTTGTGAAGGTATGTAGATGACCAGGTAAGTACCAAGTGGTTCTCCGCAATGGAAATAGTTAAGATTTACTTTTTAGAAACTCTCATATTCAACACAGACCCTGCTGCGTGACACTTTGTAAAGATATGTGGATGACCAGGTAAGTACCAAGTGGTTTTTAGCAGTGGAAATGGTTATGAATATTTAGTTTTCAGAAACTCTCATAATCGGCACGGACGCTGCTATGTGACACTTTGTGAAGGTATGTAGATGACCAGGTAAGTACCAAGTGGTTCTCCGCAATGGAAATAGTTAACTTTTTAGAAACTCTCATATTCAACACAGACCCTGCTGCGTGACACTTTGTAAAGATATGTAGATGACCAGGTAAGTACCAAGTGGTTCTTAGCAATGGAAATGGTTAGGAAGATTTAGTTTTCAGAAACTCTCATATTCAGCACGGACGTTGCTACGTGATACTTTGTGAAGGTATGTGGATGACCAGGTAAGAACCTAGTAGTTCTCAGCAGTGGAAATGGTTAAGAAGATTTAATTTTCAGAAACTCTCATATTCAGCACGAACGCTGCTACGTGACACTTTGTGAAGGTATGTGGATGACCAGGTAAGTACTAAATGGTTCTCAGCAATGGAAATGGTTAGGAAGATTTAGTTTTCAGAAACTTTCATATTCAGCCAAGACGCTGATACATGATACTTTGTGAAGGTTTGTGGATGACCAGGTAAGTAGCAAGTGGTTCTCAGCAATGGAAATTGTTAGGAATATTTAGTTTTCGGAAACTCTCATATTCAGCACGGACGCTGCTACGTGACACTTTGTGAAGGTATGTGGATGAACAGGTAAGTTTTAAGGAGTTCTCGGCCATGGAAATAGTGAGAAAGATTTTGTTTTCAGTTACTGTCATATTTATCACGGATGTTGCTACGATAAATACTCTGAAGGTCTAGTGATGATCTGGCTCATATATGTAAGTGCTAAGTTAAGTAAAAGAGGAAACAAACTTTGCGTGCTTTTTTAAATTATTTTATGTTAAAAAGTACTTAAAAAAAAGCACGCAACGGTTGATTTAATCTTGACAAATTTGAGTCAAGATTAAATCAACCGTTGAATATTTTGTGCAAGTTAAAATTCATTATAATCTAAGTATCGTGAACAGGTTGGTTGCTCCGCTTCTGGAATTACTGGTGTTGACGAGCGTGTCGATTCTTGATAAAACGAAAGCGTTGTATTTTCTTCCTGCTCAGCAATTGGAATTATGCTTTGGATTTTCTTCTAGAGTTTTTTTTTATATATAAATTGGATTACGAATTTCCATATTTCTAGTATGTCTTGGGTCTAAAATTTCAGGCAATGTACAATTTAAATAAAAATTGCATAATTTTGACTTCATTTTGTTTTCAAAAAAATCATCATCCCTGTAAATAACTTCCGTTTTCAGTGGTTACGACTCACTGAACCATACAGCAAATACACATTTTGCTTTGCGAGTCACGTGCAACTGCCCTTGTACCTGGTAGAACCAGTTGTGATTTTTATTTATCACTAAATTACCTGATTTGTCTTTAATCCAAAAATTTACTTTTTTTTGTAATAGCTTCCTCTAGTCCTGTCTTAAATGCCGTTATTGGACACTTAACCTCCACTATTGTTTCTTCGTCTATAATACCATCTGGTGTAGCCCCCAAATACGGAATTTCGTTATCTATATAAAGCCCACAAGGTCTTATATCCACTGCTTCTTGCATAGATAATTGTTGTAGCGCTTTTTTTTCGTATTCTCTTCCGTGCTGCAAAGGAACCGCATTTATATTAATTTTGTATAGCAATTGCTTTACTATATTGGCACAACTAGTATCTGGCCTCATTTTGATCACTTTGCCAAAGTTCGAAGCTGTCAACAAAGAACGTCTAAGGTCAAGCCATTCGCTAGACTCGCTTTGCAAAATGGTCTGCCGCTCAATCCATGTTCTTTCTTCTTTACTTTTTTTTAAATTTGATAGAAAAGTTTCCTTCATTAAATTAAGAACATCTTCACCCACATCCGGTTTAGAGCTTTGTTCACCATAATCTTTATTTTGAGTTATAGCGTCACACGTCTTCTGCGGCTTTTTATAATTGGCGCGTTTCTTCAAGCCTCTGAGTTTCCGATACTTATTATCGAAAGTGCTCATTCGGCCTTTAGGGCTTTTGCCAACAATCGTTTTGTACAATATTGTAGTAGGTTTTCTTTTAGTATTGAACGTAACCGCAGAAGCTGAACATCTAGTTTGATAGCCGCTTCGCAGAGTGTAATTTACTCTTTTACCCCCAACTAACTTGGCCACAATGCTGTGAAAACATTCTACGATGTTACTTTCAACATCATGAACAAGACTTCTTGAATGACCAGCAATACTATTTATAATAAAACATATTCTCTGCCATAAAGAACTTGTGAAAAAATCCGCTGGTACAGATTCAGTTTCAGTTTGACGACGATTACAGAAATGGATTTTACAGTTGGTGTGGTTTCCGAAGGCATGTAAATGTACAGTTTGAATGTCCTCAAAAAGTTTGTGAGTGCAAAAATCTAAAGTCTCTGTAGAATCATGGTATTTTTTGATGCATTTTGTAATTGTGGACCTAATGGTCATTATGCGTTTTTTTGGAATTAATTTTCTAAGATGTATGGGATGTTTTGTATCTGTGATCAAGTTTTCCAGTTTGCTGCACAAGTTTCTTAAAAGGTGATTTCTGCACTCTACTTTTTCAACTGTAAATTGAGGGTAGGGTCTTGCTTCTAATATTTTAGAGTACGTGCTTGAATCTCCGTCAGATATTAGACGTCCATAAATCAGACCGTTCAATTCTGTCTGTCTTCAATTCCGTCCTCCATGGTGGCACTACTCCAGAGGCGTGGAGCAGAAGTGCGGTGGTCTTGTTCTTTAAGAAAGGCGACAACGCTCTCTTAAAGAACTACAGACCGATTTCCCTTCTGAGCCGCGTCTACGTGCTGTTTTCGAGAGTCATTACGAATCGTCTCGCACGCAGACTTGACGACTTCCAGCCTCCCGAACAAGCCGGTTTCCGAAAAGGCTTCAGTACCATAGACCACATACATACCCTGCGGCAGATTGTACAGAAGACTGAAGAGTACAATCTGCCACTTTGCCTGGCGTATGTGGACTATGAGAAAGCCTTTGATTCCGTCGAAATTTGGGCGGTGCTACAGTCCCTTCAGCGGTGCCAAGTTGACTGTCGGTATATCGAAGTGCTGAAGTGTTTGTACAGTAGGGCTACGATGGCTATCCGAGTACAGAACCAGAGCTCGAAACCTATCCAACTGCAGAGAGGTGTAAGACAGGGTGACGTTATATCCCCGAAACTCTTCACCGCTGCATTGGAAGACGTTTTCAAGCTACTGGACTGGAAAGGATACGGTATTGACATCAATGGCGAGTACATCACTGACCTTCGATTTGCCGACGATATAGTCCTTATGGCAGAATCGCTGGAGGACTTAAGCACTATGCTCAATGACCTCAATAGTGCCTCCCAACGGATAGGTCTTAAGATGAACATGGACAAAACAAAGATCATGTTCAATGTCCATGTCACACCTATGCCGGTAGTTGTTGGGAGCACTATGCTCGAAGTTGTTGACGAGTACGTTTACCTGGGACAAATAGTCCGACTAGGTAAGTCCAACTTCGACCGAGAGGTCAATCGACGGATTCAACTCGGCTGGGCAGCGTTCGGGAAATTACGACATATCTTTTCGTCAGGTATACCTCAATCTCTAAAAACTAGATTGTACAACCAGTGCGTGTTGCCAGTGATGACTTATGGATCTGAGACGTGGTCCTTCACTGCTGGCCGTATGAGGACGCTTAAGGTCGCTCAGCGAGCTATGGAGAGGGCTATGCTCGGAGTTTCTCTGCGTGATAGACTCAGAAATGAGGATATCCGCAGTAAAACCAGAGTGACCGACATAGCCCAACGGATTAGTAAGCTGAAGTGGCAATGGGCCGGCCATATAGCTCGAAGAACCGATAACCGATGGGGAAGAAAGGTTCTCGAGTGGCAGCCTCGTACCGGTAGGCGTAGTGTAGGGCGACCCCCCACTAGATGGAGTGACGACCTGGTAAGACATGCAGGAAGTCGATGGATGCAGGTGGCTCAGGACCGTGCTTTGTGGCATTACTTGGGGGAGGCCTATGTTCAGCAGTGGACTTGTGAAAGGCTGTAATGATGATGATGATGATGAAATCAGACCGTACATTTCAAAAGATGATTTAAAACCTTCTACTATCAGGGTAGATTCCATGGCAGTAGATGCACCCGTGAAATTTTTGTAACATTGATGAGCACTCGGAGTTTGATTTTTGTTACAATCTTGCGCACATATGCTGCAGTACTTATTTTTAACACCGAGGAACAAAATTTTTTTCGTTTCTCTTCCGATTATGGCAGCAGCTCCTGAAAGTGCTGAGTAATTCTTTTTATATGATCTCTTACTCCAGCATCCATCAGCAATAACATCTATAATAGGAATGCCACCAGTGGTTACACGACCTTTTTCTAAAGCAATCCTTTTTTCTTCTTCTGCGGCTTCTTGCATGGATTGACCAAGTGCTTTTTCCCAGGCGTTAGAAACAAACTCATGCTGTTTTTGGTACAGAGGCTCAGTCATCATAGGTAAATCGATTGCTGATAGTAATTCATCTAATTGTGAGTAGCCAATACCAACAGAAACTGCACCGGCAACCACAGCTGTATTTATGTCCAGATCACCGGAGACAATATACTTTTCTTTACACGTCGATGCACCAGCGACTGATTCTGTATTTTTTTTCGGATCACCTGGGATATTATTTAATAAAAACTTTCCTTTACACATTAAACATTCTAGAGTAAACTTGGATGACAGTCTAACTCGTTTCTCTCCAACAATTTTTAAACTTTGTACTCCACAGTTATATGGGCTATGATTGCTGATTTCTTGTAATTTTGAAAAAAAGTATTTTATATCAAAAATTCGTCTGCCAGATATATTTCTTTTTCCTGTTTCTGGTTGATCCTTTTCAATAGTTAAGTTAAGTTAAGTCATGTAATACATTGTTAAATTCATATACAAAGAACTTCCGCCTCATATATTATCTTGTTAAATATTATCTTGCTTATTTTTACTGACCATATAGGATAGGATTTCTCGAATTTTATGGGTTCTCAGACTTGTCGGTTTCCTCAGTACGTTTTTATTTACCAAAAACGAATGGTTATTAATGCGCAATGGGGACCCGGAGTCAAAGTTCAATTTAACAACATTAAAAATAGACTGGCACTCTTAATTGTAAAAAATAGCTACCGTAATATCTGGCAACGGAATCTCCTCATCAACTGCAATACCGAACGGAACGTGAGTTTTTGCAATAGTCGTAGATGAATGTAATGCATTAGATTCAGTTGACGGATCTTTGCCCAGATTTTCTGAATGGAATTTCCGCTCATTTCTCAATTGCCTAGAAACATAAAGTTACATTAGAAATATTATCGCAACAGTCACTCTCAACAAAAGAGTACAATAAAAGCATTTTCACAAAAGGTAAGTAAAATTATCACAGACAGCTAAGTGTGAGCTCTGTCAAATGCGTACAAACACGATGGTTCTACGTGGTTCCATCACTGAGATCCTGTACCCACCTTCGGACTACTTCGGAGTGCAGCGTCAGGTAAATGAAATCATCACAGCCAGATAGGCATCTGCGAGCCCTTTAAAATGAGTACAAACACGATGGTTCTACGTGGTTCCGTCACAGAGATCCTGTATCCACCTTCGGACTACTTCGGAGTGCAGCATCCGGTAAGTGAAATGATCACAGACAGCTAGGTAGCTGCGAGCCCTTTAAAATGAGTACAAACACGATGGTTCTACGCAGTTCCGTCACTAAGATCCCGTACCCATCTTCGGACTACTTCGGAGTGCAGCATCAGGTAAATGAAATCATCACAGCCAGCTAGTTAGCTGCGAGCCCTTTAAAATGAGCACAAAAACGATGGTACTACGTAGTTCCGTCACTGAGATCCTGTACCCACCTTCGGACTACTTCGGAGTGCAGCATCCGGTAAATGAAATTATCACAGACAGCTAGTTAACTGCGAGCACTTTAAAATGAGTACAAACACGATGGTTCTACGCGGTTCCGTCACTGAGATCCCGTACCCACCTTCGGACTACTTCGGAGTGCAGCATCAGGTAAATGAAATTACGTGGTTCCGTCACTGAGATCCTGTACCCACCTTCGGACTACTTCGGAGTGCAGCATCAGGTAAATGAAATTATCACAGGCAGCTAGTTAACTGCGAGCCCTTTAAAATGAGTACAAACACGATGGTTCTACGCGGTTCCGTCACTGAGATCCCGTACCCACCTTCGGACTACTTCGGAGTGCAGCATCAGGTAAATGAAATCATCACAGCCAGCTAGTTGGCTGCGAGCCCTTTAAAATGAGCACAAAAACGATGGTACTACGTGGTTCCGTCACTGAGATCCTGTACCCACCTTCGGACTACTTCGGAGTGCAGCATCAGGTAAATGAAATTATCACAGACAGCTAGCTAACTGCGAGCCCTTTAAAATGAGTACAAACAAGATTGTTCTACGCGGTTCCGTCACTGAGATCCCGTACCCACCTTCGGACTACTTCGGAGTGCAGCATCAGGTAAATGAAATTACGTGGTTCCGTCACTGAGATCCTGTACCCACCTTCGGACTACTTCGGAGTGCAGCATCAGGTAAATGAAATTATCACAGGCAGCTAGTTAACTGCGAGCCCTTTAAAATGAGTACAAACACGATGGTTCTACGCGGTTCCGTCACTGAGATCCCGTACCCACCTTCGGACTACTTCGGAGTGCAGTATCAGGTAAATGAAATCATCACAGCCAGCTAGGTAGCTGCGAGCCCTTTAAAATGAGCACAAAAACGATGGTACTACGTGGTTCCGTCACTGAGATCCTGTACCCACCTTCGGACTACTTCGGAGTGCAGCATCAGGTAAATGAAATTATCACAGACAGCTAGTTAACTGCGAGCCCTTTAAAATGAGTACAAACAAGATTGTTCTACGCGGTTCCGTCACTGAGATCCCGTACCCACCTTCGGACTACTTCGGAGTGCAGCATCAGGTAAATGAAATCATCACAGCCAGCTAGGTAGCTGCGAGCCCTTTAAAATGAGTACGAAAACAATGCTACTACGTGGTTCCGTCACTGAGATCCTGTACCCACCTTCGGACTACTTCGGAGTGCAGCACCAGGTAAGTGAAATCATCACGGCCAGCTAGTTAGCTGCGAGTCCTTTCAAATGAGTACAAACACGATGGTTCTACGTGGTTCCGTCACTGAGATCCTTAACCCACCTTGAGACTGAGTTCAGGACTGTAGCATCAGACCAGCCAAAAATGGTCACGTTCATATTATTTTACACTTTTTCACTGGGCGTTTTTGTAGTACCAAGCTTATTTATGGCTAAAGAAATTCCGCACCTATACAATAGAAGGGAACACGACAGTTTTCGGAACGCTGCCGTACCCTTTATTTACGCAAAATAAAATATATCAAGGATAATTTACTTACCGATAGTTTTGAAGAGCTTGGCCACGCTTCACTTTTGACTTGCTTTTGTATTTCGGCATTGTCAAGCTTAGTCTATTCTATGATACGATTGTATAAAAAACTAAAACTAAAAACAATTTTACTAACATAAATCAACTTAATTCCTAATTTTTTATCATATATTACTTATGTACGTTTTATTTACAATAAATATGTTTTTATAAATTTGAAATATTGCGAACTTTTTAATATTTTTTTTAGAAAATAACGCGCGCACAGTCCACCCGTCGCAAGAGTCAAACTGACACTGGTGAATATCCGTAACGGGCCATAGCGGGGGAGCTTCGGGTGGCGAAAAGGGTCCAAATTATGTTTTACTATATTTTAAGAAATATATTGAACAAAAATACAATAAAAACAATACATTTTTTTATTATGATTTAACAAATATTTTAATATAAATTTAATCTTAAACTGTTGAGCCGTTCTTGAGAACAAATACAAAATAGGTTTAAAACAGCCTTTGTATTTGATTTTTTATTGTAATAATGGTCAAATATTCTTAAATTTTAAACAATACAAATGAACTGTGACGATCTAAACTATAAAACGTAATTTTTTTGTAGCAAATAAACAAAAGGATTCGGCTATAACTTTTTGTAAACCTGGGCGTTTTTCACGATTTGAGCAATGTAAAAGCCTTAATGCAAGTTAATACATAACTCAATATATTATATAATCATTATCATTAGAGCCTATTAAAAATCGACTGCTAAACGTAGGCTATATATATGGCGGTATTTTCATATATATATATAGTTGGCAACGCTTGGCAGGTTGGTCGACAACCGCAGTATATTGTTTTGATTTGTAATTAGAAGAAGATAATGCCTGTCTTTTGTATCATTTCCTTCTGTCGCCGCTTCGGAAACCTACGTGTTGGTAAGGAATGGTGGATTCTATTACGCCGCCACTAGTAGCATACAAATGTATACTCCAAATATATCATCTGTATACACATGTAATGCAATAACAAACCCACTACGATATAACAGCTGCATAGTATGTCAACAAACTGAAATTGCTCCACAACGCAGCGACGGCGAGTGGGCTTAATGAAAACGTGCCAGCGATCGGCGATGCGAGACCACGAGCAAGTAGCAATTACGTGCGCATAAATCGAGGGTAGATATCGCGTGTGTGAGCCAAGCTACGCCAACGCTAAAACCAGCACGCTGCGCCGCGCATCTAATTAGTGGCAGGACACTTGTTGTTTATTTCTCAAAATTATACTTTTAATAAAAAAGCAATATGTAGGAAACTAAAATGAAAAACTAAAAAGAATGAAATAATTTTCACATTATACAGTAGCTTATGATAGTAGTAGTAGTAGCAGTAGTATATAGTGTAGTTTCTGAAATGGTGGCGGAAAATATAGTAAAAAGAAAAATTAATTCCAGACTTGAAAAGCTTTTTTTTCGTAGTTTTGTTTCTTTTTAATAAAACGTTACCTCAACAGTAGGATTTTTCCTGTATCGTAATGTCAGTTTAAATACATAAATTTCACAAGGACAAATAACCAGAACATTTATTTATTCTTTAGAGGGAATACCAATACTTGTTTCGTGCGGAATTCAAACTAGCGGCCCTCAGCACTACAGCTCATTGCTAAGCCACTGGGCCAGGGAGCCGCCAATTTTTATGAAAATATTTTTAATATTCTTAGTTATTTCATTTTATTATAAAGTTTATTTTATAACCCTTTGGAGTGCTGTAATTAATATCCTACGCAACCTTATTGCAACTAAAATTTCATCCACAGAGTTATATTAAAAACTTAATCACCTTTTTATACCATCCCTATATTTTTTTTTCTAATTGGTGATTCATCTCTTATGTATCTAAGGATACATTGGCGAATAAATTGGCGAAGATATCGCATCATACATATACAAAAACGAGCATACAGTCGAATTGCGAACCCTCTCCTTGTTTTAAAAGTCAGTAGTCTATTATAAACGGGCCAGCACAGCCCAACACTTGAGATTTATTTCTGTCGATATATGACATTGATTTGACTATCGTTTCTTAGCAGTGTCATTTAAATGTTTCCACTTTCACTTTTTGACTCGCTCATATTAAATGGTGTTAGTGACAACAGTGTTTATGCAAAATCCTAAAATAAAGATTGACTCATCATGAGAAGAGTAAAAATTAAGCTTGAATGCGGCATCACAGTCACAAAAACCAGAGAATGCAATTTAGTTATATTAAAGTATTGTAACTTTTTAATTTTTGCAAGAATAATCTCGCATGTAGATACACGTGCTGTCTTGCAATATTTGCAAAACACAATGCTAAACTTAATCCCGTGATAATTTTGGTACACGTCAGCGCGCGAGCTCGATACGCAAACTGATATGGAAATTTTCAAACTAATATTGGACCTGCTCTTCTCTCTACATCTGCAGATGCATTCGTTATAGTTAAGTCAGCGTAAGGGAAAGAGTAAGTCAGCTCAAATTCTAATTTCGTCCCCACTTGTCCGCGCGTCGTATGCTATGTACCGACATGTTTGTAATCTTAGTGATTACTGTAAGTAGAAAGGTCGTTAGACACTCATTTCATTAGGTTTATCATATTTATGTCTGTTTTTTAATGCCAAGCCAGTCGCTTCTTATTTTTACTACGGTTATTTCCCATTTTAATTTTACGTCGTCCTGTTGAGTAATGTGTATTCTGATCGTAAGCGACACAACCTCCCCGTTCAAAGGCCGAAGCGAAGTGACCGTGCGGCAGGATTCACGCTTCAAAAGGCCGATAGTTTAGGTAATTTCTTTTTACAGTGAAAATAATGGCATTTTAAAAAAGTAAATAACATAAGCACTGCTTTATAGTTAGTTCAGTTAGTATGCAAAGTTCCACGATCTTATTTAAGGTATTTTATGAATAACAGCGGTTTATTGTTTATTTTGGAGGTAATTTTGGATTTTTTTTCTATCGAGAAAATTTTACGAAATCATGTTTTCGTCTAATATAATCCTTAACATTAATCCTCAACCTTACCATATATTTATTTCAAAATTAATGCTGCAATATTTTCGGCATAACGGAGGATCTTGCTAAGCCATTTGAGATTATATTTCCCCTTAACAAGGAAATTGCAAGAAATGATGGTTGCTTAGCTCTTTCTGTAATAGCAGCATTGACTGATTTATTATAGATTTTGATTGAGAAATCTTAAAGTCCGACGACTAGCACCTTTCTAGCTCTTAATAATGAATGATTTATTTGTTATTAAGAGGGTTTCGAAAAATGTCAAGAATCCTTGCAACTTATTTCTTATTGCCACAAAATTTTTGAAACAAGGATGACAAAAGATAAATACCGACGTGTCAAAGTTTTTTATTTGGCACGTAGCATTCGAAGTCTGTTAAATGAAGGAACTTTTAACGAATTGTCTATTTAAAGAAGACACTTTAAAAATACTCTATATAATGGCTGTAGCTAGTGCTACCCATTAGTATGTGTCCTCTCAACCTTGGAAGCACCACGTTCTCACTGAATACTAGTGCAAAATAGCAGCTTAGTGTGTTTCGTACGGTGAGTGTAGAAAACCGGATATCCTTTATACTGAGAACAAGGCATTCCATCTTAGTTCCCAGGGGTGAGAACGCACTCGCAACATGATTCTTAATCGAGGATACATGTAGATGTCTATGTGCTATAGCATCCACTTACCATCAGGTGGACTGCGTGCTCGTTTGTTAACCCCATTCTGTACAATAAAAAAGTTACTCATATTACCCAATTGGGCACATCAAGCTCCTTTAGGTCCTTACCTTCTTGTTCTACCTGGGTCTTCTCACCGGCTGACGTCAAGAATTTATATAATATATTTCAGTGTGATCGCGGCGAAAAGTGTTGTTATTGCCACTGTGGTAAATTCCAAAAAGATGTTATAACTTCTGTCAGATGGCATTATAACCATTACGATCACGCAAGATGTAAAATGTCCAAACTGCTGACAGTGAGAAGCGTCCAAAGTGTAGCGATTATGTCAAATCCTTCCTACGACAGAAGAAGTGCATGTCTAACGAGTGAATTTTACGGGAGGATGAAGAAGAAGTCACAATTATTTCGTCCACGGCCTTACATGGGCCTCCCTTAATTAGATTTTTGTCTTAGTCGGCAATCTTGGACGGCTGGCAGACAACCAAAGTTTTTTCATTTATTTTAGGTTGTCATCAGCAAAATTCTGCAGCCGATTTCCTGTTCCTTCCCTCTATCTTACGAAACACCAAAGTACGATACTAATGAGTACTGGCTTACCGTACCCTTGGATTGAAACATATTTGTGATTAATGACCATTCTAATAACTATGCCAAGGTTATAAAGAAATAAAAAAATTATATAAGTGTATATTTAATAAATGTTTCTAATTCTACAAGTTCTCGTAAATTATCGAGATCAAATTGTGTTGCAAGAAGATTGCAATCCTTAATACAATTATAATATAATTCCGAAACACTTAACTTCGCACAAGTATTACATGTAATTTAATTTTAAACCTCGAGAAGTTTTTTTTATTTTATTTTTAAAACCGGCAATGATATTAACATTACTAATATTCTTTTAACTACTCCTGGTAAGTTTAGAAAAGCTTGTGTTAGAAGTGTATCACGACAGTACATAGTCGAATGTTTAATACGTGGTAGAGCCACGCTGCAGTTATATTATAGTTGTAGCACGAATGGGTCGGCTTGACCGGGGAAGGACCACGCTCTCACAGAATACCAGAGTAAAATAGCAGCTTAATGCTGCTGTGTTTCGTGTAGTGAGTGTAGAGATCCAGAGACCCTTTTTTACTAGTTACGAGACAATTCGTCTTAGTCCTCAGTGGTGACAACGCACCGGCGTTTTGATTATTAATCGAGGATAAATTTAGATGCTTACGGACCACAGCATTCACTCACCATTAGGTGGACTGTGTGCTCGTTTGTCAACCTTATTCTATTAAAAAAAATGGCGGATTAGAATCCACGACATTTTGAGTTTTCGCGGTCCGCAACCTGCCATTAATTAAGCTACTGTAACGTTAGATTAAAAATTGAAATTAAAATATTTTAATGAAATTGTTTTCTGTTTAATAAGTGAATGATTTTTTATCCATTGCATTGTAATTTATAACGATAAGAGTATCGGCATAAATTCGCTATTAAAATTCGGCTCAATTAATAATTCATACCTATTAAATTCGTTCCTATTTCTATAATTAGCAGTTTATTCCATAATTTGCCAAATGGTTCGTTGGATTAAAATGAGCGACTGAAGTTCCCGTTCCCATAATATTTCAAACACTATTTCCATAATCGATACTTTCACTAACAAATGACTGTAGAAGCCAGCAAAATAATTGAAAAATATTAAATAATATTTATACGTCTTTATTTTCCGTTAACTATAACTGCTTTCATTAAAATAATATAATATAAGAACTCTCATAAGAGTATTTAATCTGCAGCTAGTACATTTTAGATTGCTTATTATTTTTTGCTCGTATATCATTCCACGATTGTATCTTATTGGTGGTATGCTCGACTCGGATCATTTACACCTGCCGATAGCCGACTGGAGTGCGTTTGCTGCCTGCATCTTCGCGTGGAAGCAATAATAACTTTTTTGTGCCTGCCTTGATGAATCAATAAAACCCAATTGATTGCTTGTAAGATTATCAAGCCACATGTCTTTTATCTCTTATATTAAAATGTAATTATGGTACATCAAATTTAAGTATACAATAAAAATAATTCGTTGATTTTTTAAAGTAGGAGTGACAAAATTATAGTCTATCTAATGGTAAATAGCTAATATGGCCCAACCCGATATAAACTTCAATTAAATAATTATAATATAAATTAGTGACTATTTTAATACGTTTTCAGACCTGAGCTATGTTTAAACTTTCTTGCTACCTCACCCGGAAGTGAGTTTAAAATCGATATCAAAATTTGTACCTAACTACTTGTAATCAGACAAACAAACAAACAGGTAGACAGACAAGAAAGTAAATTTATTTTAGATTGTCTACCACCTCAGAGCTATACTTAATGTTTCGAACCTATCGGGTTATCGGCCAGTCAATTTATAACCGATTGCCAAATTTGTATCAAGAAGACATAAAAAAGCGAGTTGGTAAAAAGATGGTAAAAATTAAATGCTCAAAGACGTTACAACGCGTGATGTGAGGCCTAAGATGAAATTGTCCCTCAGCTTGTAGTACTTTTTGTGTCTCTTGTTCTGCAAAAGATAACACAGCTGTCGGTACACGGCTGCTCGAAAGCAGAAAGTGGCAAAATATGAAACGAAATGAACTTTCAGATTGTGATAAATACATCAATTCAACTTTTAGTTCTTAACGTAGTAGAGCCATGCTGGATGATATCGGATAAGCACCATCTGAACGGATAAGGCTCTCACAGGCTGGCCAAGCAACAGCGTAAAATAATGTGTTTTGTATTTTATACAGAGTGACAACCACACAGTCCACCTGATGGTAAGTGGATGCTGATGCCCATAGACATCTACATCTACGTCTAAAATTCAAAATTAAGATGCGTTGTCACCTCTGATGACTTAAATGGAATGCCTCATTTTCAGTGAAAAGTTACACTCACTATACGAAACACAGTAGCATTAATCGAGGAGCGAGGTCCTTCCTCGGTCAGCCGAACCATTTGTGCAACCATTATTAATTCTTTTCTTAATTCCTTTTTGCTATAAGCACCTATCTTACAAAAAAATGAAATAAATTCACCTTCCATAACTTCCTACTAACTACTAACTCTGTAAAATCTTTCGGTGACTTAATGAACGATATATCTGAAACATTTCGTTGGTCATTTATAATATAATAATAATATAACTTCATTTCAGACATAATTAGTCCATATTAAGTGTATGTATATTAGTAACAATTTAAAATATTTTTATTATAACACAGCTACAGCAAAGTAGAACAGATGCAAAATAACCTCAATTTTTGCTATTGAAATTCACAAGGTCACAAATGCACAAGTATTTTCTATAACTGGTCTTGAAAAGTTGCATTTATGGAAAAAATTTGCAAATCTTATTTTAGTGGGAGTGTATCACATCATTACACTAATACCCAAATAGTAAAAAGCAAAGTGACAGTCTGCCTATTTCATATACAGTACCCGGATGACCAAGCTTTGCTCGGTTTTTTTAAGTTACATTTATATACAAATTACATGAATAATAGTTTTTGATCTTATTGACATAATAGAAAAAACTGAACTGGTTATTTGAATAAAAAATCATGAGGGCAATTAGTTTAATTAAAATTTTCATATTTTTAAAAAAAATACTAAAAAAAGGGCTCGAAATATGTATATATATATATATATATATATATATATATATATATATATATATATATATATATATATATATATATATATATATAGATTTTCTCACAAAAGAAGGGAACTCGAAAAAAAAAGAAAAAAAGTCAGCTAGAAAAAAAGGTGAGCTATTACGATCGTTGAATACCTGTCAAAATTTACCTTCTTATATTGTAGCAGTTTTTTTATTGCCTGAAAACTCGGACAAAAGGACATTTTCTAAAAATAAATCCTAGCTAGATCGATTTATTGCCCCCGAAACTCCCTGGACACTAAATTTTATAAAAATCGTTGGAGCCGTTTCCGAGATCCCGATTATATATATATACAAGAATTGCTCGTTTAAAGGTATAGGATAACGTTTGGACCGATAGTTATCTCAAAATAAACATGGTGCAAAGTATAGTAACATCGCCTTTCTTCTATTCTTTGATAGTATAATCACTTGTTAAGCCTACACCTATAAAATACAAAACAATTATAACGTAAGAAATCACTTATCAAGAAAGAATTTGAAAAATGATTGTTTGTTCCTTTTGAGATATTCAAAAAATTATGTAAGTAGTAGTATACATACCTACCTACGTATACTCGTAAACACTAAAGTCGGTGAGTAGAAAAATATTAGCTGTGCTCTTAGAAATCCATTAACTGTCGTTGAACGTGTTTAAGTTTCACATTTATGTTTTCTTAGCATGAGGTTAAATAAAAAACAGCACTGAGATGATGTAAGATACGTCATTTATTATTTATTATGAGTTATTATTTAACATGAAATTTTTCTTAAACTTTCTTGAGTAATAAATACATTTTATTACACATTCCTGAAATCCAGAATTCGTTGTCGATCGCGTATTCATTTTATGGTACATTCAATGAATGATGGTAATACAATTCAAATTTAATAAATTTCTTAATACCAAAGTGGCAAAATTTTGACAAGTAACTAACTTTTTGTCAAAAAAACGATACACGCATCATCCTCCCGTGTAATGGCGAATAGAATAGACAATAATAGAGTAATTTTTTTTTCAATATCACATTATGTTAAAAATAATATTAATGAATGTTATTTATATTTTCACTATCTGTTTGGAAAGAGCTGCCCTAGGAAGAGTCTAAAAGGAACCCAGTGGTACTTATTAAAAGAATCTATATTACTTACCTATAAAAAAGGATAGTCTGAGTGACTGAGAGTGACTCATCTATCGACGCACAGCCCAAACCGTAAGGTGTAAAAATCTGAAATAAGACAGTAGCCGCCTTTTCCAACCCCTGAGGAGGTGAAATAGGGTATTGTAATTTGTATGAAGCTTATTATTTTACGGGGTGATCGAGTCAAAACTTACTAAAGGTACTATGTAAATAAAATAAATGATTTCGGATTGGGCAAATTTTCAAAACAACCCGTTAGTGAGAGAATATACGAATTTGTACGGAGAAAAAATAATTGATGTTTTTTTATTGGTAAATTGGCGCCTACACTCTTTAATTAAAGATAATAAAATTCACACTTTTAGTTTATTTAAAAACGTGGGTACAAAGTTAATACGAAAAATATATTACTAAGATGGACACTGCACAGCTCAAACTACTCGACGTAGAATTGCGAAATAAGACAATAGTTTTATTCTATTGCGTAGCCATCTACTAAGATAGATAGATGAAATATGGTGTTACAGATTGTAAAAGTCTTTTTATTTTTCGCGGTGATCGATTATAAACATACTGTAAAGAAAATAGATACTTTGAATAAAAAAGGCCTTTGAATAGCTAAGACGGATGTGTAACTAAAATATACATTTGGGCTAATAAAAAACACAATTTTAATCTATTGCCGTTACTTTTTTTAACTTTTTTTAATTTATAATTACTTTCCTTAACTGCCAGTATGGCAGTTAAGGAAAGTAGAATAGTTTAAATAAACATTAGATTTCTAATTAATAAGCTTTGAGTAGATTTTTGAATAAAAAATGGATTGAGTACAGCGAATATGTAGAGGTAAGCCATTACGTCCAGCTGTAACAGATAATGATTTATTGAAGAAGGAGGATGCATGTATTGGAGTACAAAAGCATACAGTGATTTCACTGGACGTTACAACTTGGACGCAGGTAGAACCGCTGGGCGAAAAGCCAGTAATTATAATTAAAACTTGTACAATCTAAGGGTCCTTTAACGCTGTTTCCAGGCCAAATGTGTACATTGAATAATTAAAAAAAATAGTTCTATACTATTTTATAGATTTATAAATCACCGTACGCTGACTGTAATATAATAATGTAAAAATTACGTAATCCATCTTATGGTCTTGGTTAATATCGAGATTATATTTTATCCAACCACGTGGATAATGAAAGAAGACAAATAAATTTAATTATTTTCAATATGAAATTAAAACAATCAATATTTTATTTAGATGCTGCCATATCTCTAGAGCAATGTATCGTTGACGTTGAAATTGAACGCATGACTAGAGCGTAATTATTTTTAAAACCGCCGATCGCACCTACCCGCCCACTCGAACACGCGTCGAGTTGAAGCCTCACACCTCCACCCACGTATCTGACCACATGAGTTTGACCGATGTAAATAAGATTTAAAAAATCAACGCAAGTGTTTAGGTAACTATTCATATCATACATGCATTAAATACTAAATTTGGCATTTTACTGAAATAACTGGGCGCTGTAGTTTCAGAACCAAATACTTACTCAAATTTTCTTTAATCGATATTCATTTAACACCCTGGTTAGCTTTCCAATGATCATTAGCAGGGTGAAATCACCATACGAGTACATACCAAACATTGAATGCGGATTAGCCATAACGTTTAAAGATTTGAATTAGGTTTGGCAAGTTCAAGGATCAAAAATCATAATATTTGTCTTTCTAGTAATGTTGTACAAAAATTAATAAGTATATCGTTAGAGTCTAATAAAAGGTTACTACTGTATATAAGCCTCCCCTATTGCTTTATATGGGGGATGACACGCGTGTTGACAGCCGCAGATTATTTTTTGGTTGTTATTCTTATTATTATGTCTTTTCAGAATTTATAGGATTTTCTCCTGTATCGTGGAGGCAGTTTACAAACATAAATAGCATAATCAGACAAAAATCCAGACCCGGAACAATCGTTTGTAGTCCATACAAATACTTGTTCCGTGCGGGATTAGAGCTCGCGGTTCCCAGCGCAAACACTCATTGCTAAGCCACTGCACCACGGAGCCGTCAATATTATTAGGAAGACGGTGCTGTCCATTTACTTTATCCTCTTCTACGGGACTAACGAGTAGAGGATAAGATTAAGTATACCTTACTTTTAATGATAAAATAGTGTGCGCGTAAATAAACCTGTAGTTGCGCACACACTCGTGAACTAATCAACCTGTTTTGCGCAGATGGCTAGGTTTCGTTTAGACTGGCAGCCACGACTGAAATTGGTTCCAGAAAACTTTATTATTATATTGGATTAAGAAAACTAAATAAATTGCAAACCCCAGACTGTAAGATATTTGCTATTGTTTGCACGCAAGTGAACAATTTTATGTTAGTGTGTGTTTTGAGGTCATTGAAATTACTACATGTAAATATTTTGACTATATAAATTTGTTAACATTTCAAAGTTAAGTCATTTTTCAAAATCCAGCAAAGCCAAAGTCATAGTGTGACCACAGATGAAAAACAATGTAGGTACATAGTCACTTTACTCTTAGGTTAGTATATTTGATAATCCTCCACATTACGTGGAGAAGCTCGAAATCAAACCTACTTTTTCGGCTACCGAACGTTCTAACTTTAAATATAATTTTAAATGTGGTAGAGCCACGCTGCAACTATATTATGGCTCTATCGTAGTAGAACCACGCTCTTATAGAATACCAACATTATTATGTATATATATATATATATATATATATATATATATATATATATATATATATATATATATCAAGTATAAGGTTGACAAACGAGCACACAGTTCACCAGAAGGTGAACTGTGTGCTCGTTTGTCACCCTGACCTATAAAAAATACCGAAATCCTCTTGCAAACCATACTTTTATCACACAATTCCTCATCCTATTTCAAATTTGGAACATATTTATAATAACAGCATTTTACCGCGTATTATAACTAAAGTGATATAATAAATAGGTTTGACCTTTTTCCAAACAAATATTTTATGAATTACTTTTTATTAGCGTTATCCAAAATTTTCTAAATTTAAAATTCTTCTACCCTCATAAAACATATTGACCTGTACACAGAAATTAAGACAATAATATTACCATTTCTGTGGACCTGTACAATTTTTAAGTTGTATGTTTATTTCTTTAGCATAAGTAAGACTTAATTTTATTATAGAACTATAACTTAGGTTAATTATTTTAAATAAAGCCAATAATAGGTAGGTTTGGTTATAGCAATTGAAAACCAAAACAATTTTTTTGCACTACTTATTTGCTTTTCTTTAGAGTGACAATTTAACACCACACTTACAATTCGTGTTCATTCATTTACTCTTATAAATTAACGGGCCCACGGGGTTCAGCACTGCGAGATGTTATAATAGCCGGCTGTCCGACATTGCTCGCTCTGCGCCATCACAAATCACAATAGATGAAAAAATAACTTAATGAATGGATTCGTCGCTCATAGCAGCCTTTGAAGCGTGTCGCTCGCGGGCTTCCTTCCATTCCAAATGCTATTAAAGTAGATTGTATGTAATTTAATAAATTAAATGACAATTATACGTTTTAAAGGCATCATTTCTTCATTTCCATTTAATTCAGCGAATAAAGCAATGCGACTGACGTTTCAATTGTAGTACATTACTTGCCTATTAAAGTTTGAAATTGATATTAAAGGCATTAAATTATTTCAGATTATATTTTTTGCGTTAAACCTTTTCGACGTCTCACATTTTATTCATATTATATTATAAACCAATTTGTCTCTTGTATTTTAGAGCTGAATTTACGATCAACAGAATAACTTATTCATAAGATAAAATACAACATTAACAAATTAAAAATTATAGTTTTATAAATAAAATTGTTTAATTATTTTACTTTTATATTCTATCAGGTTATAATTAAGAGCTTTATCACATCGGCGACTTGCAAGCGAGTTCAAATTTTGATATTTTGCTCTCCCCTTGCTTTGAAGTCGCTTTGTAAATCGCTAGTATGATAACGCTCTTAGTTTTTTATGTACAAATTTTATCTGAAAATTTAAAAATCAGCCCCTTCTCGACTTTGCCAGAAGGAAATATTATATTGATCATATATTTCGAGTTTATTTATGTAACTATAATATCCTAATTTTAATGAATTCGAGGTGAGAGACATTGGGTGCGTTTGGCAGAAAAAAGCGCTAGCGCTTACAAGCACTGAAATAGGTTTCGGCCAGGACACGATTGCTACTTCATTAGCGCTGCGCTGACACAATCCGCCATTTTGCTTATTTAATTTGTGTGTTTTGAAGTAGAGTTTATAAGTTGTTTTGAGCAATATTAGTTTTAAGTAATATAATGACATGTATAAACATATTATACATGTTATTAAAAATTGATAATAGGTAAGTTTTTAGCATGAATACTTTACAAACATATATTTAAATTAGGTTAGGTTCCCCGGTTAAAACTAACCTCGTGTCCTAGAGGAAAATAGCTACTTACGATTTGACAGCGCTTACCGCTTACGATCGCCATTTTGCTTACAAGCGCTTGCTAGTGCTTTTTTTTTGCCAAACGCACCAATTATTAGTATTCGTCTTTATCTCTTTCACAAAATATTATGAATAACATTGTTCGCAAGGAAAAAAAAACAATATGATGCTTGCCTTAAATACATTGCATACTTGATTATATACTTGCTTATGTACTTGCTTATGTACTGGCTTATGTACTGGCTTATATACTTGCTTATTTAATTGCTAATATACTTGCTTATATATTTGCTTATATATTTGCTTTTATACTTGCTTATATACCAGCCTAATATACTTGCTTATGTATTTGCTCTTTTACTTGCTTATATACTCGCTTATATATTTGCTTATATACTTACCTATATACTTGCTTAAATACTTGATTATATACTTGCTTATCTACTTGCTTATATACCTGCTTATATACTTGCTTATATACCTGCTCATATACTTGCTTATGTAATTGATTATTTACTTGCTTATATTCTTTCCTATATACTTGCTCATTTACTTGCATATATATTTGCTTTTATACTTGATTATATACTTGCCTGTATACTTGCTTATGTACTTGCTTATGAACTTGCTTATATAATGGCTTATATACTTGCTTATTTTCTTGCTTATATACTTGCATATATACCTGCTTATATACATGCTTATATATACTTGCTTATATACTTACTTATATATTTGCTTATGTACTTGCTTATATACTGGCTTATATACTTGCTTATTTACTTGCTTATATACATGCTTAAATACCTGCTTATTTACTTGTTTATATAATTGCTTACATACTTGCTTATATACTTGCTTATATACATGCCTATATACATTCTTATATACTTGCTTATATACTTGCTTATTTACTTGCCTATGTACTTGCTTATATACTGGCTTGTATACTTGCTTATTTACTTGCTTATATACTTGCTTGTATACTTGCTTATACACTTGCTTATATACTTGTTTATATACTTGATTATATACTTGCTTATGTACTTGCTTATATACTTGTTTATTTACTTGCTTATTTACTTGCTTATATACTTGCTTATGTACTTGCTTACATACTTGCTTATATACTTGCTTATACACCTGCTTATATACTTGCTTATATACTTGCTTATATACTTGCTTATGTACTAGCTTTTATACTTGCTTATATACCTACTTATATGCTTGCTTATATACTTGTTTATTTACTTGCTTATATACTTGCTTATTTACTTGCTTATATAGTTGCTTATACACCTGCTTATATACTTCTTTATATACTTGATTATATACTTGCTTATGTACTTGCTTATTTACTGGCTTATGTACTGGCTTATATACTTGCTTATTTAATTGCTAATATACTTGCTTATATACTTGCTTATATATTTGCTTTTATACTTGCTTATATACCAGCCTAATATACTTGCTTATGTATTTGCTCTTTTACTTGCTTATATACTCGCTTATATACTTGCTTATATACTCACTTATATACTTGCTTATATACTTGATTATATACTTGCTTATCTACTTGCTTATATACCTGCTTATATACTTGCTTATATACCTGCTCATATACTTGCTTATGTACTTGATTATTTACTTGCTTATATTCTTTCCTATATACTTGCTCATTTACTTGCATATATATTTGCTTTTATACTTGATTATATACTTGCCTGTATACTTGCTTATGTACTTGCTTATGAACTTGCTTATATACTGGCTTATATACTTGCTTATTTACTTGCTTATTTACTTGCATATATACTTCCTTATATTCTTGCTTATGTACTTGCTTATATACTTGCTTATATACTTGCTTATGTACTTGCTTATATACTGGCTTATATACTTGCTTATTTACTTGCTTATATACATGCTTAAATACCTGCTTATTTCCTTGTTTATATAATTGCTTACATACTTGCTTATATACTTGCTTATGTACTTGCTTATATACTTGCTTATATACTTGCTTATATACCTGCTTATATACTTGCTTATTTACTTACTTATATACTTGTTTATATACTTGCTTATATACTTGCTTATGAACTTGCTTATGTATTTGTCTATATACTGGCTTATATACTTGCTTATTTACTTGCAAATATACTTGCTTATATACTTGCTTATATACTTGCTTATTTACTTGCTTATATACTTGCTTATGTACTTGCTTATATACTCGCTTATATAATAGCTTATATACCTGCTTATATACTTGTTTATATACTTGTTTATATACCTGTTTATTTACTTGCTTATATACTTGCTTATTTACTTGCTAATATAGTTGCATATATACTTGCTTATATACCTGCTTATATACTTGCTTATATACTTGCCTATATACTTGCTTATTTATTTGCATATATATACTTGCTTATATACTTGCTTATATACTTGCCTATATACTTGCTTATTTATTTGCATATATATACTTGCTTATATACTTGCTTATATACTTGCTTATTTACTTGCTTATATACTTGCTTATATACTTGCTTATATACTTGCTTATTTACTTGCTTATATACTGGCTTATATACTTGCTTATTTACTTGCTTATATACTTGCTTATATACTTGCTTATATACTTGCTTATTAACTTGCTTATATACTTGCCTATGTACTTGCTTATATACTTGCTTATTTACTTGCTTATATACTTGCTTATTTACTTGCTTATATACTTGCTTATATACTTGCTTATGAACTTGCCTATGTATTTGCCTATATACTGGCTTACATACTTGCTTATTTACTTGCTAATATACTTGCTAATATACTTGCTTATGTACTTGCCTATATACTGGCCTATATACTTGCTTATATACCTGCTTATATACTTGCTTATTTACTTGCTTATAAACTTGCCTATATACTTACTTATTAATTTGCATATATACTTGCTTATATACTGGCTTATATACTTGCTTTTTTCCCTACTTATATACTTGTTTATATACTTGCTTACATACTTGCTTATATACTTGATTATATACTTGCTTATGTACTTGCTTATATACTGACTTATATACTTGTTTATTTACTTTCTTATTTACTTGCATATATACTTGCATTTGTACTTGCTTATATGCTTGCTTATATACTTGCTTATATACCTGCTTATATACTTGCTTATGAACTTGCTTATATACTTGCTTATTTACTTGCTTATATACTTGCTTATTTACTTGCTTATATACTTGCTTATAAACATGCTCATGAACTTGCTTATGTATTTGCCTATATACTGGCTTATATACTTGCTTATTTACTTGCTAATATACTTGCTTATATACTTGCTTATATACTTGCCTATATACTTGCTTTTATACTTGCTTATATACCTGGCTAATATACTTGCTTATATACTTGCTTATGTACTTGCTTATATACTGACTTATATACTTGTTTATTTACTTGCTTATTTACTTGCATATATACTTGCATATGTACTTGCTTATATGCGTGCTTATATACTTGCTTATATACCTGCTTATATACTTGCTTATGTACTTGCTTATATACTTGCTTATTTACTTGCTTATATACTTGCTTATATACTTGCTTATTAACTTGCTTATGTATTTGCCTATATACTGGCTTATTTACTTGCTTATTTACTTGCTTATATACTCGCTTATATAGTTGCTTACATACTTGCTTATATACTTGATTATATAGTTGCTTATGTACTTGCTTATATACTTGCTTATATACTGCCATATATACTTGCTTATTTACTTGCTTATTTACTTGCATATATAATTCCTTATATTCTTGCTTATGTACTTGCTTATATGCTTGCTTATTTACTTGCTTATTTACTTGCATATATACTTCCTTATATTCTTGCTTATATACTGGCTTATATACTTGCTTATATACTTGCTTATATACCTGCTTATATACTTGCTTACTTCCTTGCTTATATACTTGCTTATATACTTGCTTATATACTTGCTTATGTACTTGATTATATACTTGCTTATATACCTGATTATATACTTGCTTATATACTTGTTTATATACTTGCTTATATACTTGCTTATGAACTTGCTTATGTATTTGTCTATATACTGGCTTATATACTTGCTTATTTACTTGCAAATATACTTGCTTATATACTTGCTTATATACTTGCTTATTTACTTGCTTATATACTTGCTTATGTACTTGCTTATATACTCGCTTATATAATAGCTTATATACCTGCTTATATACTTGTTTATATACTTGTTTATATACCTGTTTATTTACTTGCTTATATACTTGCTTATTTACTTGCTAATATAGTTGCATATATACTTGCTTATATACCTGCTTATATACTTGCTTATATACTTGCCTATATACTTGCTTATTTATTTGCATATATATACTTGCTTATATACTTGCTTATATACTTGCCTATATACTTGCTTATTTATTTGCATATATATGCTTGCTTATATACTTGCTTATATACTTGCTTATTTACTTGCTTATATACTTGCTTATATACTTGCTTATATACTTGCTTATTTACTTGCTTACATACTGGCTTATATACTTGCTTATTTACTTGCTTATATACTTGCTTATATACTTGCTTATATACTTGCTTATTTACTTGCTTATATACTTGCCTATGTACTTGCTTATATACTTGCTTATTTACTTGCTTATATACTTGCTTATTTACTTGCTTATATACTTGCTTATATACTTGCTTATGAACTTGCCTATGTATTTGCCTATATACTGGCTTACATACTTGCTTATTTACTTGCTAATATACTTGCTTATATACTTGCTTATGTACTTGCCTATATACTGGCCTATATACTTGCTTATATACCTGCTTATATACTTGCTTATTTACTTGCTTATAAACTTGCCTATATACTTACTTATTAATTTGCATATATACTTGCTTATATACTGGCTTATATACTTGCTTTTTTCCCTACTTATATACTTGTTTATATACTTGCTTACATACTTGCTTATATACTTGATTATATACTTGCTTATGTCCTTGCTTATATACTGACTTATATACTTGTTTATTTACTTTCTTATTTACTTGCATATATACTTGCATTTGTACTTGCTTATATGCTTGCTTATATACTTGCTTATATACCTGCTTATATACTTGCTTATGTACTTCCTTATATACTTGCTTATTTACTTGCTTATATACTTGCTTATTTACTTGCTTATATACTTGCTTATATACATGCTCATGAACTTGCTTATGTATTTGCCTATATACTGGCTTATATACTTGCTTATTTACTTGCTAATATACTTGCTTATATACTTGCCTATATACTTGCTTTTATACTTGCTTATATACCTGGCTAATATACTTGCTTATATACTTGCTTATGTACTTGCTTATATACTGACTTATATACTTGTTTATTTACTTGCTTATTTACTTGCATATATACTTGCATATGTACTTGCTTATATGCTTGCTTATATACTTGCTTATATACCTGCTTATATACTTGCTTATGTACTTGCTTATATACTTGCTTATTTACTTGCTTATATACTTGCTTATATACTTGCTTATTAACTTGCTTATGTATTTGCCTATATACTGGCTTATTTACTTGCTTATTAACTTGCTTATATACTCGCTTATATAGTTGCTTACATACTTGCTTATATACTTGATTATATAGTTGCTTATGTGCTTGCTTATATACTTGCTTATATTCTGCCATATATACTTGCTTATTTACTTGCTTATTTACTTGCTTATATACTTGCTTATAAACATGCTCATGAACTTGCTTATGTATTTGCCTATATAATGGCTTATATACTTGCTTATTTACTTGCTAATATACTTGCTTATATACTTGCTTATATACTTGCCTATATACTTGCTTTTATACTTGCTTATATACCTGGCTAATATACTTGCTTATATACTTGCTTATGTACTTGCTTATATACTGACTTATATACTTGTTTATTTACTTGCTTATTTACTTGCATATATACTTGCATATGTACTTGCTTATATGCGTGCTTATATACTTGCTTATATACCTGCTTATATACTTGCTTATGTACTTGCTTATATACTTGCTTATTTACTTGCTTATATACTTGCTTATATACTTGCTTATTAACTTGCTTATGTATTTGCCTATATACTGGCTTATTTACTTGCTTATTTACTTGCTTATATACTCGCTTATATAGTTGCTTACATACTTGCTTATATACTTGATTATATAGTTGCTTATGTACTTGCTTATATACTTGCTTATATACTGCCATATATACTTGCTTATTTACTTGCTTATTTACTTGCATATATAATTCCTTATATTCTTGCTTATGTACTTGCTTATATGCTTGCTTATTTACTTGCTTATTTACTTGCATATATACTTCCTTATATTCTTGCTTATATACTGGCTTATATACTTGCTTATATACTTGCTTATATACCTGCTTATATACTTGCTTTCTTCCTTGCTTATATACTTGCTTATATACTTGCTTATATACTTGCTTATGTACTTGATTATATACTTGCTTATATACCTGATTATATACTTGCTTATATACTTGTTTATATACTTGCTTATATACTTGCTTATGAACTTGCTTATGTATTTGTCTATATACTGGCTTATATACTTGCTTATTTACTTGCAAATATACTTGCTTATATACTTGCTTATATACTTGCTTATTTACTTGCTTATATACTTGCTTATGTACTTGCTTATATACTCGCTTATATAATAGCTTATATACCTGCTTATATACTTGTTTATATACTTGTTTATATACCTGTTTATTTACTTGCTTATATACTTGCTTATTTACTTGCTAATATAGTTGCATATATACTTGCTTATATACCTGCTTATATACTTGCTTATATACTTGCCTATATACTTGCTTATTTATTTGCATATATATACTTGCTTATATACTTGCTTATATACTTGCCTATATACTTGCTTATTTATTTGCATATATATACTTGCTTATATACTTGCTTATATACTTGCTTATTTACTTGCTTATATACTTGCCTATATACTTGCTTATATACTTGCTTATTTACTTGCTTACATACTGGCTTATATACTTGCTTATTTACTTGCTTATATACTTGCTTAATATACTTGCTTATATACTTGCTTATTTACTTGCTTATATACTTGCCTATGTACTTGCTTATATACTTGCTTATTTACTTGCTTATATACTTGCTTATTTACTTGCTTATATACTTGCTTATATACTTGCTTATGAACTTGCCTATGTATTTGCCTATATACTGGCTTACATACTTGCTTATTTACTTGCTAATATACTTGCTTATATACTTGCTTATGTACTTGCCTATATACTGGCCTATATACTTGCTTATATACCTGCTTATATACTTGCTTATTTACTTGCTTATAAACTTGCCTATATACTTACTTATTAATTTGCATATATACTTGCTTATATACTGGCTTATATACTTGCTTTTTTCCCTACTTATATACTTGTTTATATACTTGCTTACATACTTGCTTATATACTTGATTATATACTTGCTTATGTCCTTGCTTATATACTGACTTATATACTTGTTTATTTACTTTCTTATTTACTTGCATATATACTTGCATTTGTACTTGCTTATATGCTTGCTTATATACTTGCTTATATACCTGCTTATATACTTGCTTATGTACTTCCTTATATACTTGCTTATTTACTTGCTTATATACTTGCTTATTTACTTGCTTATATACTTGCTTATATACATGCTCATGAACTTGCTTATGTATTTGCCTATATACTGGCTTATATACTTGCTTATTTACTTGCTAATATACTTGCTTATATACTTGCCTATATACTTGCTTTTATACTTGCTTATATACCTGGCTAATATACTTGCTTATATACTTGCTTATGTACTTGCTTATATACTGACTTATATACTTGTTTATTTACTTGCTTATTTACTTGCATATATACTTGCATATGTACTTGCTTATATGCTTGCTTATATACTTGCTTATATACCTGCTTATATACTTGCTTATGTACTTGCTTATATACTTGCTTATTTACTTGCTTATATACTTGCTTATATACTTGCTTATTAACTTGCTTATGTATTTGCCTATATACTGGCTTATTTACTTGCTTATTAACTTGCTTATATACTCGCTTATATAGTTGCTTACATACTTGCTTATATACTTGATTATATAGTTGCTTATGTGCTTGCTTATATACTTGCTTATATTCTGCCATATATACTTGCTTATTTACTTGCTTATTTACTTGCATATATACTTCCTTATATTCTTGCTTATGTACTTGCTTATATGCTTGCTTATTTACTTGCTTATTTACTTGCATATATACTTCCTTATATTCTTGCTTATATACTGGCTTATATACTTGCTTATATACTTGCTTATATACCTGCTTATATACTTGCTTACTTCCTTGCTTATATACCTGCTTATATACTTGCTTATATACTTGCTTATGTACTTGCTTATATACTTGCTTATATACCTGATTATATACTTGCTTATATACTTGCTTATTTTCTTGCTTATATACTTGCATATATACCTGCTTATATACATGCTTATATATACTTATATACTTGCTTATGTACTTGCTTATATACTTGCTTATATAACTGATTATATACTTGCTTATGTACTTGCTTATTTTCTTGCTTATATACTTGCATATATACCTGCTTATATACATGCTTATATATACTTGTTTATATACTTACTTATAAATTTGCTTATGTACTTGCTTATATACTGGCTTATATACTTGCTTATTTACTTGCTTATGTACTTGCTTATATACTTGCTTATATACTTGCTTATATACCTGCTTATATACTTGCTTATATACTTGCTTATTAAGCAAGTATATAAGCAAGTATATAAGCAAGTAAGTGAGCAAGTATATAAGCAGGTATATAAGCAAGTATATAAGCAAGTATATAAGCAAGTATATAAGCAAGTACATAAGCAAGAATATAAGGAAGTATATATGCAAGTAAATAAGCAAGTATATAAGCAAGTACATAATCAAGAATATAAGGAAGTATATATGCAAGTAAATAAGCAAGTAAATAAGCGAGTATATATGGCAGTATATAAGCAAGTATATAAGCAAGTACATAAGCAACTATATAATCAAGTATATAAGCAAGTATATAAGTAACTATATAAGCGAGTATATAAGCAAGTAAATAAGCAATTACATAAGCCAGTATATAGGCAAATACATAAGCTAGTTAATAAGCAAGGATATAAGCAAGTATATAAGCAAGTAAATAAACAAGTATTTAAGCAAGTACATAAGCAAGTATATAAGATGTATATAAGCAAGTATATAAGTAAGCATATAAGCAAGTACATATGCAAGTATATATGCAAGTAAATAAGCAAGTTAATAAACAAGTATATAAGTCAGTATATAAGCAAGTATATAAGCAAGTATATAAGCAAGTATATTAGCCAAGTATATAAGCAAGTATAAAAGCAAGTATATAAGCAAGTATATAAGCAAATATATTAGCAAGTAATAAAGCAAGTATATAAGCCAGTATATAGGCAAATACATAAGCAAGTTAATAAGCAAGTATATAAGCAAGTATATAAGCAAGTAAATAAGCAAGTATATAAGCAAGTAAATAAGCAAGTATATAAGTCAGTATATAAGCAAGTACATAAGCAAGTATATAAGCAAGTATATAAGCAAGTACTTAAGCAAGTATACAAGCAAGTATATAAGCAAGTATATATATGCAAATAAATTAGCAAGTATATAGGCAAGTATATAAGCAAGTATATGAGCAGGTATATAAGCAAGTATATATGCAACTATATAAGCAAATATATATGCAACTATATAAGCAAGTAAATAAGCAAGTAAATAAACAGGTATATAAACAAGTATATAAACAAGTATAAAAGCAGGTATATAAGCATGTATATAAGCAAGTAAATAAATAAGTATATAAGCAAGTATATAAGCAAGTAAATAAGCAAGTTTATAAGCAGGTATATAAGCAAGTATGTAAGCAAGTATATAAGCAAGTATATAAGCAAGTACATAAGCAGGAATATAAGGAAGTATATATGCAAGTAAATAAGCAAGTAAATAAGCAAGTATATAAGCAAGTACATAAGCAAGAATATAAGGAGGTATATATGCAAGTATAAAAAGCAAGTAAATAAGCAAGTATATAAGGCAGTATATAGGCAAGTATATAAGCAAGTACATAAGCAACTATATAATCAAGTATATAAGCAAGTATATAAGCAACTATATAAGCGAGTATATAAGCAAGTAAAAGAGCAAATGTATAAGCAAGTATATTAGGCAGGTATATAAGCAAGTATAAAGGCAAGTATATAAGCAAGTATATAAGCAAGTATATAAGCAAGTATATGAGCAAGTAAATAAGCAAGTATATAAGCCAGTATATAGATAAATACATAAGCAAGTTAATAAGCAGGTATATAAGCAAGTATATAAGCAAGTAAATAAGCAAGTATATAAGCAAGAAAATAAGAAAGTATATAAGCAAGTAAATAAACAAGTATATAAACAAGTACATAAGCAAGTATATAAGCAAGTATATAAGCAAGTAAATAAGCAAGTATATAAGCAAGAAAATAAGAAAGTATATAAGCAAGTAAATAAGCAAGTATATAAGCAAGTACATAAGCAAGTATATAAGCAAGTATATAAGCAAGTAAATAAGCAAGTATATAAGCAGGTATATAAGCAAGTATATAAGCAAGCATATAAGCAAGTACATATGCAAGTAAATAAGCAAGTATATAAGCAAGTAAATAAGCAAGTAAATAAACAAGTATATAAACCAGGATATAAGCAAGTACATAAGCAAGTATATAATCAAGTATATAAGCAAGTATATAAGCAAGTGTATAAGCAAGTATACAAGCAAGTATATAAGCAAGTAAATAAGCAAGTATATAAGCCAGTATATAAGCAAGTACATAGGCAAGTAAATAAGCAAGTATATAAGCAGGTATATAAGCAAGTATATAAGCAAGCATATAAGCAAGTACATATGCAAGTAAATAAGCAAGTATCACCCCATATCGTCCCGTGAGTGTCATAAGACAATGGAAAATGCGAGAAAAAACAATATGGGTTCGAATAGATGACACGGTAGCCATCCCGTCTACGCCAGAAATAAAATTTCCAGACTGACGAAAGGCATCGGCGTCAAACGTGCAGGATGTCTGGTACTGTGACCGCCAACCCACCTGTCAAGCGTGACTAGGTTTGCCAGATCGGAAGACCAAAATAACTGAACAAATTTTGAAAATATCGGGATTTTGAGGTTGTTGTCGGGAGAACTAAATATTGAAAATAAAGAGTTTATTTTTTAATTAAGAGGCCACAAAAGTACTGGTACCTTAAGGGAAACTAATTTAAGTACACTTCATTTTTAGGTTACCATAATATGTGTTTGTCATTAGACTTTACTATAATGATTTCTTGAATTTACGCGAACACTGCACATTAAATGAAACTGTATTTACCGCGTTTAATTACTACTTTAAGTAATTTTTAAATTTCCGACGTTTCGGGTGCTTTACAGCACCACAGGAATTTAAAAATAAGTTAAAGTAGTAATGAAACGCGATAAAATCCGCAAATAAAGTTTCATTCATAGTCTTTACTATAGGCCACCTATTTGAATCCTTTAGTAGTATTCAGAAAATATTTAAAATTCAAACAATTTTCTTCAAAATTCAGTATAATTACTATCTCAGCTTTTATTAAATCAAAGTCCATACGTTACCTTTCCGAGAAGCTATTTGTCTGGAGATTTTGTGTTTTATCTGGAGTCTGGAGATCATTCGAAATGTCGGGAGAATTCAGACCTACCTGCTTATTAACTTGCTTATGTATTTATCTATATACTGGCTTATATACTTGCTTATTTACTTGCTCATATACTTGCTTATATACTTGCTTATATACTTGCTTATATACTTGCCTTTATACTTGCTTTATACCTGCCTAATATACTTGCTTATATATTTGCTCTTTTACTTGCTTATATACTCGCTTATATAGTTGCTTATATACTTGCTTATATACTTGATTATATAGTTGCTTATGTACTTGCTTATATACTTGCTTATATACTGCCTTATATACTTGCTTATTTACTTGCTTATTTACTTGCATATATACTTCCTTATATTCTTGCTTATGTACTTGCTTATATACTTGCTTATATACTTGCCTATATACTTGCTTATATACCTGCTTATAAACTTGCTTATTTACTTGCTTATATACTTGCTTATATACTTGCATATGTACTTGCTTATATACTTGCTTATATACCTGCTTATGTACTTGCTTATTTACTTGCTTATTTACTTACATATATACTTGCTTATATTCTTGCTTATGTACTTGCTCATATACTTGCTTATATACTTGCTTATATACTTGCTTATATACCTGCTTATATACCTGCTTATTTACTTGCTTATATACTTGCTTTTATACCTGCCTATATACTTGCTTATTTACTTGCTTATTTACTTGCATATATATTTGCTTATATTCTTGCTTATGTACTTGCTTATATACCTGCTTATATACTTGCTTGTAAACTTACTTATATACCTGCTTATATACTTGCTTATGTACTTGCTTATATACTTGCTTATAAACCTGCTTATATACTTGCTTATATACTTGCTTAAGTACTTGCTTATATACTTGCTTATGTACTTGCTTATATACTTGCTTATAAACCTGCTTATATACTTGCTTATATACTTGCTTAAGTACTTGCTTATATACTTGCTTATGTACTTGCTTATATACTTGCTTATTTACTTGCTTATATACTTGCTTATTTACTTGTATATGTACTTACTTTTATGCTTGCTTATATTCTTGCTTATATACCTGATTATATACTTGCTTATTTACTTGCCTATGTACTTGCTTATATACTGACTTATATACTTGCTTATGTACTTGCTTATGTACCTGCCTATATACTTGCTTATATACCTGCCTATATACTTGCATATATACTTGCTTGTATACTTGCTTAAGTACTTGCTTATATACTTGCTTATATACTTGCTTATATACTGGCTTATATACTTGTTTATTTACTTGCTTATTTACTTGCATATATATTTACTTATATACTTGCTTATATACTTGCTTATATACTTGCTTATGTACTTGCTTATATACTTGCTTATTTACTTGCTTATATACTTGCTTATTTACTTGTATATGTACTTACTTTTATGCTTGCTTATATACTTGCTTATATACCTGCTTATATACTTGCTTATTTACTTGCCTATGTACTTGCTTATATACTGACTTATATACTTGCTTATGTACTTGCTTATGTTTGCTTATATACTTGCTTATATACTTGATTATATATTTGCTTATGTACTTGCTTATATCCTGGTTTATATACTTGTTTATTTACTTACTTATTTACTTGCTCATATACTTGCTTATATACCTGCTTATATACTTGCTTATATACTTGCTTATATGTTTGCTTATATACTTGCTTATGTACTTGCTTATATACTTGCTTATATACTTGCTTATATACTTGGTTATTTACTTGCTTATGTACTTGCTTATGTACTTGCTTATATACTTGCTTATGTGGCTGATGGCGAATTAACCACACATGTACAGTTAATAGTTTATTACAACCAGTATTGAAGGACACGTATAACAATAAATCAAACAAACAATAATCGTATCGCGTAGTCGTGAACGGGGCGCAAGACGGGCAGCCTCTCGGCGTCGCGTAGCTAAACCGACTGACTGGCTGGAGAAAACCGAGTGCCCCTTGTACCTGCGTTCGCGCCGCCGACTGTTTACGATAACGCCCGAGGCGGAGCGCGTCGTTTCTCCACATCAGCCTCCCCGGAGACCTTATGGTCGATAGGAATTAGTGAACCTCACTCTTCTGCCAGATCTGGTGGTGTAGGGGAGAGGTTCTTCTGCTGGACTCAGCTTACTCCTCTGCGAGCTCTCTGGTGTCTCGGTAAGCAGGTAAGCGGGCTTAAGTCTGTCAATGGAAACAGTTGTGATTTTACCATTAAGATCAATTTTAAATGTTCTATCACCACGTTTTACCACTCTAAAAGGTCCAGCGTAAGGTGGCTGTAAAGCTTTTTTATGGTGTCGTGTCTTAGAAATACGTGTGAAGATTTACGTAGGTCTTTGTGTACGAAAACTTTTGTTGAACCATGTCGTGTTACCGTTGTCGGCTTTAAGTTTTGAATATAGTGTCGTAATCGTGATAGGAAGTCATTATAATCTACGACTGCTGTGGAAGTAGAGTCGAAAAAATCGCCTGGTAGTCTTATACAGTATGTAGCTTCGCCATATACAAGCTCTGCCGACGAGGATGCGATATATTCTTTCCATGAACTCCGTATTCCGAGTAGAATTAATGGTAGGATTTCATACCAACTTTGCTCAGCATGACACATGATGGCTGCTTTCAGCTGCCGGTGAAACCGCTCTACGAGTCCGTTTGCTGCCGGGTGATAAGCAGTGGTGGTGATGTGATGTGTGCCTGTTAATTTGGAAAGTTCTTGAAAAAGGTAACACTCAAATTGCCTGCCTCTATCCGTAGTTATTTTCAGCGGGCACCCAAATCGTGATATCCAACCTCTGACGAATGCATTGGCTACTGTTTCAGCTTTTATGTCTTCGAGTGGTATCACTTCAGGCCATCGTGTAAACCGGTCAACAACGGTTAAGCAATACCGATATCCTTTGAAGATATGCAGAGGTCCGATAAGGTCCACGTACACGTGAGCGAATCTG
Organism: Parnassius smintheus behrii; assembly: GCA_036936625.1. Lineage (NCBI taxonomy): Eukaryota > Metazoa > Arthropoda > Insecta > Lepidoptera > Papilionidae > Parnassius > Parnassius smintheus. The sequence continues at coordinate 13,636,001 of JAUPFT010000011.1, forward strand.
CTGGTTGGTGAAGTAAAAGCATGTACTGGAGATCGTGTATGCCGTGCTACCTTTGAGAGTTGGCAATCAACACAGGTACGTGCCCATTGGCGACAGTCTTTTCGAATATTAGGCCATACGTATCTTGCTGTCATCAGCTTAATCATGACTCTCGCACTTGGGTGACTCAGGCCGTGAATTGTATCGAAGGCTTGTCGTCGTAACGTTTTAGGTAAGTATAACCGTGGGGGCGTACCTGATACATCATAGTAGAGTTTCATTCCGGTGCCAGATAGGTCTAACTGCCTAAGCTTCAAGGATGTATGATGGCGAAGATGTGGAAGTTCGTCGTCTGTCTCCTGTGCTGCACATACATTCTCTAAGTTGACTGCACTGCTTATGATGTCTACTCGAGATAAGGCATCTGCAACGACGTTGTTCTCTCCTGAAATGTAGCGAATGTCGGTTGTAAATTGGGCGATATAATCTAGGTATCGAAATTGCCTAGGTGAGCAGTTGTTCGAATTTTTCTTAAAGGCGGAGATGATGGGTTTATGATCGGTAAACACAGTGAATGGCTTAAGTTCAACCATATACCTAAAATATTTTATACTCTCGTATGTTGCTAGCAACTCTCTATCGTAGGGGCTGTATTTACGTTGAGCGTTGTTCAGTTTCTTTGAGAAAAATCCTAGAGGAATCCATTCTGCACCAGATTTCTGTTGCAGCACTGCGCCTATAGCACTGTCAGAGGCATCGGTGACTATGGCTAAGCGTGCTCGTGGGTCAGGGTGTGCTAACAGAGTCGCTTTAACTATGCTTTCTTTACTTTCCTCAAATGATTTTTCTAGTTCGGTTGGCCAATTGATTGGTGTGGTGGCCTTCAGAGACGTCCCTGAGAGGAGGCAATTTAAAGGTGCCTGTACTCTAGCTGCGTTAGGTACAAATCGGCGGTAGAAGTTTAACATGCCAAGATATCTGGGGAGTTCTTTTATGTTCTTCGGAAGTGGATAATTCAAAATGGCACTGACCTTATCTGGTGTTGGCTTCGTTCCTTCGGCGGTTACAATAAAGCCCAAGAACTCCACTTCAGGTGCTCCAAAAATTGATTTTGAGCTGTTGATTAGCACACCATATTCCTTGAGGCGCTCGAAGACAGATCGTAAGTGTCGCTCGTGATCTTCTGTGTGTTTAGATGCTACTAAAATGTCATCAAGATAAGGAAATGCAAAATCACAACCTCTTAGAATTTCGTCCATAAAACGTTGGAATGTTTGTGCCGAATTGCACATCCCAAAGCCCATGTAAGGAAACTCGAACAGACCGAACGGAGTTGCAATGGCAGTTTTAGGTACATCCTCAGGTGCTACTGGTATTTGGTTATAAGCACGTACCAGATCTATTTTGCTGAAGATGGTGCAGCCAAAGAGATTGTGTGAGAAATCTCCGATGTGTCGAATTGGATAGCGGTCGGGTATCGTGCGTGCATTTAACACCCGATAATCACCGCATGGACGCCACGTGTTGTCCTTCTTTGGGATGAGATGCAGAGGTGACGACCACGAGCTGTCGGAGGGTCTAGCAATACCTAATCTTACCATCTCTTCAAACTCTTCTTTTGCGATGCGCAGACGGTCAGGTGCTAGTCGGCGTGGACGGCAAGTGACAGGTGGTCCAGACGTGGTGCGGATGTAGTGCACGGTGTTGTGTTTCACCTCACGCGCAGCGTGACAGCCTGCTGGGCGCGTAATCTCCGGGTACTGTGTTAGCAGATCATAGAAGCGTGAAATGCCTGTAAATGTTTTGATTTGGTATAAAACGGGTAATGCAACAGGAGATGCTTTAGCGACGAGAGAGGTTGTATTGTCTATTAACTTATGGTGCCTAGCATCCACAAGTAAATTATAAAACGATAAAAAGTCTATTCCTATAATTGGTTTCGTAACATTAGCTATTACAAAACGCCAATTAAAAGCACGGCGTAGTCCGAAGTCCAGCACTAAATTCACCCAGCCGTAAGTAGCAATGGTAGACCCATTTGCTGCAAAAAGTTCATAGTTAGTCTTTAAAAGGCACTTACTGCGTAGCATGCCAAGCGGATATACACACAGATCTGACCCGATGTCCACTAAATAACACATTTTCGTCTTAATGTCCGTAACAAACAAGCGGCTGGAAGTATGGCAGTCGTTAGCCGCCGTCACTGACTGCCTTTGTTGTTTCCCGGTTGAGGACCGGAGAACTTACACGGCGATCTACACTTGTTAGCGGCGCTTCCGAACTTCCAGTGATACCAGCACTGGTCGTGGGTGGAGGCAGGACGGCTACGTGAACGTTTACGGTAACTAGAAGTACGCCTTCGTGATCTTGAACGCGCACGATGTATAGTCAGTGAAGCTACTTGACGAGATAGGTCATCTAAGCAACGTCTAAAATCGTCAAACTCAGATGGCGCTGCGATCGTCGATGTTGAAGCCACGTGTTGCACCTGCGGCGGAAACATGACCTCGTTGACCTTGTCCGCCAATTGTGCCACGGCGTCTAAACTGGTGCCTGTCTGCGTTGCGATAATACCCTGGATGTGGTTAGGCAATCGGTTTGTCCAAAGTGATCTTAGGAATTCGTCTGGAACGTCGTTACCCGCTAAATTTCTTAGATGCCGTAAGAACTGGGACGGTTTCCGGTCTCCCAGTTCTTCGTGCGCCAATAGATGTCTAACCCGTTGTTCTTGGGATGCTGATAATCTGGTTATAAGCTCGGTCTTAATTTTTTTATATTTGTTTTCAGACGGCGGGTTAGTAATTACGTCTTTCACCTCCGTTACATATCTATAGTCTAAATTGGAAATCACATGATTAAACTTATGTACTTGATTATGTACTTGCTTATATACTTGCTTATATATTATCTGCAGTAACATTTGCCAGTTGAAATTGTCCTTCTAATCGTGCGAACCACAACGCCGGTTCGTCCGGCCAAAATGGCGGTGCTTTTACACAGACGCGGCATACGCTCGATTCCGGTGGCGTCGGTGCCAATGCGTCAAATTTGCTATTGTTCATTTCGAAAATGGCGAATAGCGAAATAAAAGTCTTAGCACTGTCTTTACACTCGCGTGCGCGGGGTCACCAAGTATATGTGGCTTATGGCGAATTAAACCACACATATACAGTTAATAGTTTATTACAACCAGTATTGAAGGACACGTATAACAATAAATCAAACAAACAATAATCGTATCGCGTAGTCGTGAACAGGGCGCAAGACGAGCAGCCTCTCGGCGTCGCGTAGCTAAACCGACTGACTGGCTGGAGAAAACCGAGTGCCCCTTGTAGCTGCGTTCGCGCCGCCGACTGTTTACGATAACGCCCGAGGCGGAGCGCGTCGTTTCTCCACACTTATATACTTGCTTATATACCTGCTTATATACTTGCTTATATACTTGCTTATATACTTGCTTATGTATTTGCTTATATACTTGCTTATATACTGGCTTATATACTTGTTTATTTACTTGCTTATTTACTTGCATATATATTTGCTTATATACTTGCTTATGTACTTGCTTATATACTTGCTTATATACTTGCTTATATACCTGCTTATATACTTGCTTAAATACTTGCTTATATACTTGCTTATGTACTTGCTTATGTACTTGATTATATACTTGCTAATATACCTGCTTATAAACTTGCTTATTCACTTGGTTATTTACTTGCTTATATACTTGCTTATATATCTGCTTATATACTTTTTATATACATGTTTATATACTTGCTTATATACTTGCTTATGTACTTGCTTATATACTTGCTTATATATTTGCTTATATACTTTCTTATATACCTGCTTATATACTTGCTTATATACTTGCCTATATACTTGCTTATTTACTTGCATATATACTTGCTTATATACTTACTTGTATACTTGCTTAAGTACTTGCTTCTATACTTGCTTATATACTTGATTATATACTTGATTATATACTTCCTTGTATACTTGCTTATATACTTGCTTATATACCTGCTTATATACTTGCTTATATACTTGCTTAAATACTTGCTTATATACTTGCTTATGTACTTGCTTATATACTTGCATATATACCTGCTTATATACTTGCTTATTTACTTGGTTATTTACTTTCTTATATGCTTGCTTATATATCTGCTTATATACTTTTTATATACTTGTTTATATACTTGATTATATACCTGCTTATGTACTTGATTATGTACTTGCTTATATACTTGCTTATATACCTGCTTATATACTTGCTTATATTGCCTATATACTTGCTTATTTACTTGCATATATACTTGCTTATATACTTGCTTATATACTTACTTGTATACTTGCTTATATACTTGCTTATTTACTTGCTTATTTACTTGCTTATATACCTGCTTATATACTTGTTTATATACTTGATTATTATACTATTATATATACTTGCTTATGTACTTGCTTATATATTTGCTTATATACTTACCTATATACTTGCTTATTTACTTGCATATATATTTGCTTATATACTTGCTTATATACTTGCTTGTATACTTGCTTAAGTACTTGCTTATACAACGTATGGCTACAATGGCGACTTTAATTTAATACACGGGTAGGGCTAGTGACCATTAATCATATTCATTTTAAAAAGTTAAAATTACTCGTAAATTGAAAAATTATTTTTTTCAAACAAACTAAATATTAAAAAAGTAACTAAAATTGAAATCATCCTTGCAAAAATTCATTCATGAAAATACTTACCTAGTTGGTTTACGTTAACTCGGAGCGGCAACGCAGCGTTTAGCGGGCTGGCAACCGCGCAAAGTGTTTTGTTTATCAAAGAAACTTACCGGCGTAGCGGCGCGCGTCCTAAGTGGTACCTACAGCGGAGATGCTTAGTCAAACACGTATCATATCACACTCTCGTGTTACTATTTATTAACTGTTGTCACTAATCACTGCTTTAATTTGTCTTTATTTTAAATTTTCTTGTTTTCAATAAGGCCACCTTGTTGGCAGATACAAAGAACTAAACGGCGTTTCATGTTTTCTCGCACATTTGATAGGAAATTGTCACTTATAGCCATTTCCTTCAATTTTTCAAACGCATTTATTATTCGATGGCGTAATTGTTCCACTGAATCCACGTTCTCCGCGTATACATCGTTTTTGATGCACCCCCAGAAAAAAAAATCGAGTGGCGTGAGGTCTGGCGATCTTGCTGGCCACCTACGAGGTCCAAATCTACCAATCCATTGTGCACCAAACGTGTCATTTAGCCACTGCCTGGCTGTTGTTACAGAGTGTGCAGGCGCGCCATCTAATTGATACCACATTCGTTGGTATCGATGGACGTTTAGGTTGTTTGTGTATTCTGACACCGTATTGTTTAATAGATTAACAAACCTTTCGCCGTTCAAAGCCCCATCAATGAATACGGGTCCGATGATGTTGTCACCATGAATAGCTGCCCAAACATTTACCGAAAATCTGTACTGATGGGCTGACTCCCGCCAAACGCGCGGATTTTGGTTTTTAGGTGCCCAGTGGTGCAGATTGTGCTGGTTCCACATGCCGTTTCTGGTGAACGTGCTTTCATCAGTCCAACAAATTTGAGAAAGAAAGTCACTGTCCTCTTCAATTTTTCTCAGTAACCACTGACAATAATTAACTCTTATTATTTTATCACGCGATAGCAGAGTATGTACTTTTCTAAACTTGAATGGGTGCCACTTTTCGCGCTTTAATATCCTATGGACGGTTCTGTGATGGACTTGAAAATGCCTAGCACTCTGGCGAAGGCTAGTTTTGGGTTGTTCTTCGAAGTGTTGTATCACATTTTCAGTTAAATGGATTGGGTATTGTCGTGTAGGCGGTCGATCAGGGCGTTGATACCTAGGATCCACTGGTCGGTTTTCGCGGATGCGCTGAAGAGCTCCTACAATAGTGCGAGAATGAGTAGGGCATTGTCTTGTATCGCCATATCTCTCGCGATATGTTCTAATCGCAAGGGCGGCATTTTGATGACATTCTCCGTAAATTAGGATCATGTCCGCATATTCAGCTGCTGTGTAGTTCGGATGTGTATTTGCCATCACGATCACAGGTTTACACAAGCACGAATAACACAAATAAAAGCGTCCGTATCGCAAGAGATGTAAATGTACCAACTAAATTGGAAAAAAACCAAAACAAAGCGTTTTTATCGCATTACCATAACCTAATTACACAAAAATTAATAAATAAAACAATAGGTAAGCGTCTTTTCGCGGAATTATTCACCAAAATATTAGTCGACCTAATTATGCACACTGCTATGAACAAGTGTGTCAAGGACACGGGTTCAGCTAGTACTATAAAAATATTTCGATATCAGTGTGGCGGGGTGCGGGAGAGGAGCAGGTGTCTCCTGCGCCGGCCGCTCGCCGACAAATCTTCTTTCCTTCAATAGTATTGCTTATTCGTTTTAATTTCGATGATGCAATGTTATGATCCGTGAACCCGGCAAATGACCACTGCGCGACAGTTCTTTAAGTACAGGTTGCTCTAACATGCTATTTTCTAAAATTTTAAATATATCCCTAAATAATGTCGTTTAATGGCAATATAATTTCGTCATGAAATGAAAGTGTGAAAACGTATATGTGTGTTAAATTAAAGTCGCCATTGTAGGCCCCACGTTGTATACTTGCTTATATACTGGCTTATTTACTTGTTTATTTTCTTGCTTATTTACTTGCATATATACTTGCTTATATACTTGCTTATGAACTTGCTTATATACTCGCTTATATACTTGCTTATATACTTACTTATATACTTGCTTTTGTACTTGCTTATATACCTGCCTATAAATTTGCTCTTTTACTTGCTTATATACTTGCTTATGTACTTGCTTATATACTTGCTTATGAACTTGCTTATATTTCGGCTTATATACTTGCTTATTTACTTGCTTATATACTTAGTTATATACTTGCTTATATACTTGCCTATGTACTTGCTTATATACTGGCTTATATACTTGCTTATTTACCTGCTTATATACCTGCTTATATGTATACTTGCTTTTATACTTACTTATGTACTAGCATATATACTTACTTATATACCTGCTTATATACTTCCTTTTATGCTTACTTATGTACGAGCATATATACTTACTTATATACCTGCTTATATACTTGCTTATGTATTTGCTTATACATACTTGCTTATTTACTTGCTTATATACTTGCTAATATACCTGCTTATGTACTTGTTTATATACTTGATTACTATACTATTATATATACTTGCTCATGTACTTGCTTATATATTTGCTTATATACTTGCCTATATACTTGCTTATTTACTTGCATATATATTTGCTTATATACTTGCTTATATACTTGCTTGTATACTTGCTTAAGTATTTGCTTATATACTTGCTTATATACTGGCTTATTTACTTGTTTATTTTCTTGCTTATTTACTTGCATATATACTTACTTATATACTTGCTTACGAACTTGCTTATATACTCGCTTATATACTTGCTTATATACTTACCTATATACTTGCTTTTGTACTTGCTTATATACCTGCTTATAAATTTGCTCTTTTACTTGCTTATATACTTGCTTATGTACTTGCTTATATACTTGCTTTCGAACTTGCTAATTTTCGGCTTATATACTTGCTTATTTACTTGCTTATATACTTAGTTATATACTTGCTTATATACTTGCCTATGTACTTGCTTATGTACTGGCTTATATACTTGCTTATTTACTTGCTTATATACCTGCTTATATACTTGCTTTTATACTTACTTATGTACTAGCATATATACTTACTTATATACCTGCTTATGTACTTGCTTATGTATTTGCTTATATACTTGCTTATAAACCTGCTTATAAACTTGCTTATATACTTGCTTAAATACTTGCTTATGTATACTTGCTTATTTACTTGCTTATTTACTTGCATATTTACTTGCTTATATACTTGCTTATATACTTGCTTATAAACTTGCTTATGTACTTGCCTATATACTGGCTTTTATACTTGCTTATTTACTTGCTAATATACTTGCTTATTTACTTGCTTATATACTTGCTTATATACTTGCCTATGTACTTGCTTATATACTTGATTATATACTCGCTTATGTATTTGCTTATATACTTGCTTATATACCTGCTTATATACTTGCTTGTATACTTGCTTATTTACTTGCTTATATACTTGCCTATATACTTGCCTAATTACTTTCATGTATACTTGCTTATATACTTGCTTGTATACTTGCTTGTATACTTGCTTATGTACTTGCTTCTGTACTTGCTTATATACTGGCTTATATATTTGCTTATTTACTTACTTATGTACTTGCTTATATACTTCCTTTAGTTCTTTCTTATATACTTGCTTATATATTGGCTTATATACTTGCTTATTTACTCGCTTATGTACTTACTTATATACTAATATACAAGCTTATTTACTTGCATATATACTTGCTTATATACTTGCTTATATACCTGCTTATATACTTGCTTATTTACTTGCTTATATACCGGCTTATATACTTGCTTATTTACTTGCTTATATACTTGCTTATATACTTGCTTATATACTTGCTTATGTACTTGCTTATATACTTGCTTATATACTTGCATATATACCTGCTTATATACTTGCTTATATACCTTCTTAAATACTTGCTTATATACTTGCTTATTTACTTGCATATATACTTGCTTATATACTTGCTTATATACCTGCTTATATACTTGCTTATTTACTTGCTTATATACCGGCTTATATACTTGCTTATTTACTTGCTTATATACTTGCTTATATACTTGCTTATATACTTGCTTATGTACTTGCTTATATAATTGCTTATATACTTGCTTATATACTTTCTTATTTACTTGCTTATATACCTTTTTATATACTTGCTTATTTACTTGCTTATATACTTGCTTATATACGTGCTTATGTATCTGCTTATATACTTGCTTGTATTCAATACAATAATACAATTCCTCAGAGCACTCTCCATGGTATATGCGAAAGAAAATGCAGAGATGCAACATCTCTTCGCAGCGCTAGTAAATCGAGCCGATCGGAAAGCACTCGGTCGTCGACGATTCGACCTTGTTGATTTACTTATATAGGGTAAACTACCCAATTATGGACACTTTAAGACGTTCGTCACAAAACATTTAGCAAAAAATAGTTAAATAAACTATTTTTGTATTTTATTTGTAGATATTAATATTCTGTCATTATCATTATTTTAAAAGTTGGCGATATTGTGCAAATTATAATTACTATTTATGAAAAAAGTTCGTTTATCTGAAGTTACCTCTAACTTCCTATTATTGACATACATTTTCCTATTAATGACACTGAACTGCCTAAATATTGACACCCTGGTTCTCATGTCTGTTGATCGCTAATTTTAACGAATTTATTGGGAAAATAGCAAATAAAAAGTACTCTGTAGTTTAAAAATATGTAATAGAATTCTTAAAAAATAAACAGTTACACCAAAAATAACATTTTCTCCTGTTAATCACTATAAAAGTATTAATTAACATTGCAATAATCAGTACTTAAGAAATCACAAAAAAAAAACAGTTGCATCAAAAATAGGTAATAAACTTCTCTTCTTTATCACTATCAAAGTATCAACTAATCAACGTAGGGTACAAGTTTCATTTAAAGTCGTTTTAACAATAATGTTTACGATATAAATGTATGTTTTACGATGGTTATTTACGTATTTATTAAACTGAGATCATAACTTCTCTTATAACTTTAACAAGTCAGTACCTACTGAGAATTTTCTTCAAGTAAATTTTCGATATCTTTATCCTGCAGTGTTTTCTTATCTAATTTTGGTTTAATATTAAATTCTTTTGCAAATCGTTCTTTTAAACACAAAGTATCTTGGTCACGAATCTTATTACCAGTGTCCTTAGAATCGATATTCAGTCTTACATTGGTACACACAGTCTTCATAGGTGTTTGTAACAGTTTGTTAGAGGCACTCGTTCTTTTGTTATCATCAAAATTAAGTTTTGTTTTTACTTTTGCAATCTCTTCGGCCTTATATTCTGTAGAAAATATATGTATGAATTTCTACTTCATGTGGAACTTCAAAGCAAGATAGCCTTTCTTTTGAATCATTCCAATCTTCCACAGAATCACATAAAATTACAGGAATATTAGCAATATCGAAATTGGTATTTGGTTCCTCATAAAAGTTGTCTTCAGATTCAATGGATGTAACACCTTTTAATATGCATGCAGTAGTTTTGTTATTGGGAGTCTCAGATGTATTAGACTTAAGAAGGCCATCCCTTCTTCAAAAAAATTAAAAACTTGGTTCAAAATTCTGTCTTTTTCATACTTACATTCTTTAATTATATCGAGGAATCGATTTTTTGTAACACTACATCTTTATTATTGCTTACGCTTTTTACTCGTTTACCACGACATTTGTCAAAGTTTATACTATCAGAATTCCACGGGAAAAGTCCAGCAGCCCTAAAACCATTTTGCAATATTTCCGGATGAATAGAACTATTAATGGCTTTTTCTAAAATCGGTGCGAATTCCAATTTTGTTAGAGCTTGAGATGGATTGTTTCTTCTCCACTCCATCACACTTCTTTTCCAACCATTTTTTAGCGGTTTGAAAGCGGATACATCTGCGGGCTGCAAAATTCTCGTGGCATTTGGATAAAGAGCGATAAGTGTGATTTTTAATTCTGTACAAAGTTCACTGACACTTAGTGTTACGTGTGTTTTATGTCCGTCAACAAACAGGATGACAGGAAATTTTGTTGCTGTTCGCGTAAGGTATGGATGTAAAACATTCCTAATATAATCAACAAAAATGTCTGTTTTCATCCAACCGTTATCACTGAGGCCAATACCCCAATCTTTAGGCACTTTTGTAGCAAGTTCTTTAGGTAGTCTTTTATTTGCGTAAATTACTAATAGTGGAGTTCGTTCTCCATTTGCTTTAAAGGTAAATAAAACAGTTAAGGATGCCTTGGCTTGACCTCTATCAACTTCATAGACATTTTTATGACCTTTTATGGAAAGAACTCTCCCACTTTTTGGGCACAGTTGGAAGTTTGTCTCGTCATCATTTAAAATGCGCGATGGGTCCTGGGAATGTCAGTATAATTATTCATTTATATTAATAAGAATATATATCACGACACCAGCGTCTTATATCTTCTTCAGATACGCAAGAACTTGCACCAGTGACACTTTCTGGGGTTCTAATAGCAAAATCCTTATGTCTTTTCATAAAAAGATTATACCATCCTTTCCCTGGAACGCCATTCTTAAACGGATTCGGTCTATTGACCTTTTTTAAGAATTCAGCTACACTTGTAATCAGGTCCTCTTTTCGTCTTGGAAAGCCTTTTCTGCTATTAACTTTGATCCAATTTACTAAATCTTCTTCCTCTTTTACTGTCAGTAGGTGGTCCTGGTCTCTCATTTTTGTCTGGATGGTTGGTATGAAAAATAAGTGTAGTCCTAGGGACACCATACGTTTTGGAAGCCAATTTCTTGGACATCCCTTTATTTATTGCTTCTAATGCTAATTTTATATTTCTGAAGAGTATTGCTTTCTTTTCTTTGGAGATATTTTCTTTTTATTAATCTTATTTAGAGAACTTTTGCGTTTCTCTAAACCAGGATTTGTTTTGTAGTTGGCCATACTGTAAATTACGGAATGATAATTAATATTATTTTTATTATTTTTAAGCTAATACCTAACCTTAAATAATTTTTAGTTATTGTTAAAATACTTGATTGAAATTAATCGTTACAAATTGAAGTAAAAAACTTATTATTGACATATTTATTTCCTATTATTGACATGGTGTCGATAATACGATATTAAGCTATTGACACTGTGTCAAAAAATTGAAAAGCTAAGCCAGACGTTTTTTAATTTATACTCAAAATAATCCCTGTCGTTAAAACAAGTATTTTTTGTATAAAATTCCTATCAAAATAAATAATAATATGAATCCAAATATTGACATACTGTGTCAATAATAGGTAGTGAGGTCTATTTAGCTATCAATTATTGACACCCCTATTTTAATGTCACAATTTTTTAATTACCGTTAAAGTGAGGTTATAGAAATGTTAATCGATTTTTCATCAATGTACAAAATATAAACATCAATATATATGTAAATATCAAAGACGAAAAATTATACTATATTGTATGCACTTACCCTTCCGATTTTCCAACAAAATGGCGACTTTTTCTTATGAACACGGAGACGGTTGGTAAATTGAATAGTTTTGTTCAGCCATGCTTGTTAAATAACTCAAACTGTATTGCCAGAACAAAAAATATAAATACAGATGCGTTTACTTTAAACACCTTTGCTCCTATATTGAACGTGAATGTTATAATTTTAATTTATCTGTAGAAGTGTCAATAGTTGGTGGAGTGTCAAGATTAGGGCAGTTTACCCTACTTGCTTATATATATATATATATATATATATATATATATATATATATATATATATATATATATATATATATATATATATATATAACTTATTGTATATTCAGTTTACTACTACGATGACTATCTATAATGCCATCATATTAACATCCAAACCGTACCGGAACTGTGTCGTAGCTGGCTGTACCATTGCCGAAAATTTTTGTGTTGAATGCTAAGGCAGCGATCACAACTCAGAATAGAAGCATAGCCGAAATTGTATATACTGTATTATTATTATTATTAACAATACCACTCAACATTGAGTAAAAAGAAAAAAATCGTTGTTTACATACGCAAAAAATATAAACAATATACCAGTTTTTGGGTACTCCTGCTGAGACTGTATTAGGTGTAATTCGTAAAAAATTACATCGATTTTGCTCATTAATCTATTGAGTGTTCTAACGCTTCTAAATACGAGTATGGTTTAATCACTCTTAATTATATAAATGTCATATTCGTTTATATCTATTATTATTCCTTTATAGAAATATAATAATAATAATAATAATAAAATATTTATTCATCGACCAAAAGTAATAAAATATTTAAAAGTTAAACTAATACAAAATTAATATTTTTAGAAGGACAATGAAAGGGTTCTGACTCAGCATGTGTTGCAGAGAGTCTACAACGCTGTTATTCTGTCAGCACCCATATACAATAATACAGCAGCATTAAGCTACTATTTCACGCTGGTATTCTGTGAGAGCGTGGTCCTTCCCCGGTCGAGCCGACCCATTCGTGCTACAACTATACTACTAATATAATTGCAGTATGGCTCTACCACGCAAATATAATTGCAGTCTGGTCCCAAAACACCCTCTTATACTAAAGTAATCGATCATTCTGAATTAGAGATCGAAATTATAACAAAATAAAATTTCGATATTTTATGCACGTGAGAATCGGCGCTGTTGCCGCGATATTAGGAGTCACTAACGCCTTAGCATTGCGCTGGCAATATGGCGGCAGTGCAGCTCTGACCCCATGTAGAGAAAGCCTAAATAATTGTTGGCTGTTTGAATTAGATGTCTCCTTGTAAAAATTTTCAAATGTGTGTATTCTTATCTAAGCAATTCAATTTTATTTGTTTTTATTGCTTAATACGTACACAAATCTCACTTTGTATATATGTACATACGATGCCTTAATCGAAAGCTCCATAATTGGTCCGATCGTTGCATACAATATTGGATGAATCACAAAGCGAATTGCACTGCCTTTTCGCGGACGCTGGACGGTTGGGTGTTCAATAAAAACACAGGAAGAGGTGCTCGATGTTTTATTGAAATTTTCCTTTGTTGCTTTTTTAATGTCCGTATTCAACATGGTTCACATTATCTTTAGTGATTTTCGACGACGTAATAATTAATAATGCAAATAAAAAGCAGAGATGTAATTTAAGTTACATTATCGAAAAAAAATTATACATGGTAGAGGCATGCTGCAGTTATATTAGTAGTATTGGTATTCTCTGTGAGCGTGGTCCTTCCCCGATCAGCCGACCCTTTGGTGCTACAACTATACTACTAATATAAATGCAGCATAGAGCATGCCACGTATATAAGCTTTGGGTATATAGTTAGGAGCAAGTAAGTGCCTCTGCGTTCATGAGTACACTTATGGTGATATGATGTGTTTTTAGCGGTCATTTAAATCATTTTTTACGTTCGAAAGAAATATTTTGAGGACATTTTCGCACTGTGAACTTAAAATATAATGGATTTTCGGAAGACATTAATGCTGTTCCTACTAAATCAAAATTTTATTACAGTAAAGCCATTGCAGAGGATTTTCTTTGTGGCCTCGCCTTGTCAACTGTCGAAATCTTTTTAGGGTAGCGTTAAGAGATAAGGTTGGAAAAATTGGAATTGAAAACATTTGTAAAAAGTTCTAAGAATGTTTTGATTAAGGAACTCTCATTATTTACGTTTATAGATATAATAAATCAACGTTTTCAAAAAAATATTTCCCCGCGTAAAAGTAGAGTAAAGTTACATCCTATATACGTCCCACTGCTGGGCACAGGCCTCCCCTCATTTCTGAGAGGGTTTTAGGGCAAGGAAGTGTCCGCCGCGCTGCCCCAATGCGTGTTGGCGAACTTCACATGTCTTCGAAATATTTTTTTTCCTTATTTCTCAGACATGCGGGTTTCCTCACGATGTTTTCCTTCACCGTCGAGCACGTGGTAAATCAGCACTTAAAATTGCAATTAACAATTTCATTGGTGCCGGCGGGGATCGAACCCGGGTTACTCGCATTCTGTTATATTTACAGCGAGTGTTAACCATCTGAGCTCCCACGGCTCACATAAACCGCGTACATAAACGAAATTTCAATTTAAATTTATTTTAATAGGTACTGCTGGTAGCCGGGGACTTGCTGCCACAGATGTATTAATTGTGGAAACCTCGTTTTAAATTTGGAACAGTTATATATTGTTTAATTAGGAATGACAGTACATTCATTGAAATAGATGAATGTAACTCGCAAATAAATTTGTCGGTAAGATACGCGCGTCACCGTTACTTACTGAAATTTTACTATGCCTATAATCTTTGTGCAAGTACAAGCAATAAGTTAACAAAGTTTTAGTGCAATGTGATGAACGGTACGGCAGCGCATAAAATACGAACAAACAAACATTAATTTTTATATATTATATTATACTACTTGAAACAATGCAATTGTTACAAAAGCTTTATCTTCATAACTTAATATGTTTTAAACAGTACTATAGATTCATAAAGTAGGTTTTTTTTTTTACAAAAGTGTTCCACTCGGCATACAGTATTTGAAAGATTTGCCTTTTACTATACTGAGCAGGTGGGTTGGTGAACGAAGGGCCGAAATTCCCTCGCTGGTCACAGCATCTTCCTGATAAAAGCTAAAAAGAAAAAAAATACTGCAACTGCCAACCCGTTTGCTAACCTTGGCAACTACGGCAAATATAAGGCAATCTGTGTGGAGGCCTATGTAATGATAATGGAATTTTTACTGGAAACGAGGCATTCCATCTTAGTCCTCACGGGTAACAACTCATCTGCATTTTGATTCATAATCGAAGATAGATATAGATGTCTGTCGGCCACAGCAACCACTTACCATAAGGTGGACTGTGTGCTCATTTGCCACTCTGTCCTATAAAAAAATACACGCTACTTCATATTATCATTCTTTGAAACTTGAATTTGCTATTTTTGAATAGAATGCTTATAAGAGTCTACTGTTGAACGTAAGCCATGAATGCAAACTGCTTAATCATCACGCTTAGTAGGTGAACTGAGTTACAGACGTTGCGCCCGTTGTTGGTTTCTATCGCATCGGTGTCGGGAAGCATAACATTTTTCTGGAATTGCACATAGTGCCCTTATGATATCCACGGGACGAATAGAGGCAATGGATTCTTTTACGTCCATCTAAACATTGGTAAAATCTACATATTGATTTATTATGTAGCCCTTCAAACAAAAATATAGGGATGACACTTAGTACGATTACCGCTACTACAGATCCAACCTCAATCCAAAAAGTAAAGGAAGTGAGGGACCACCAAAGGCCGTAGCACCAGGTAAAATTTCTTTCACAAGAACGTCCAATAAAAAGCAGATTTCATTCCATCATAAGAAACATACTTTAACTTAAATTAAATAACGGGGTTTTTAAATCCCCGAAATAAAAATTGCTAGTAATCTTCAAACGGCTTAAAATATTTTCTTGAATCACAGCTAAGAATATTTTCGATCAAGTCATATTTCAACCAAAAACTAACTAAATCTAAATCGGTTTATCCCTTTGAGAGCTGCGATGGCACAGACAGACCCACAGATACACGCGTTAAGCATATAACACCCCCCTTTTTCGTTGAGGTTTAAAAATATATTCTAGCATGTATTTCAAAGCAAACAATTTATCTAAGTCAATTAAATACGTAGGAAATACATGATATTTAGAAAGCAATAATGAAAAACTTGCGAATATGAAACTCGTACGGGAAGTCAATACGTCACTAATATTACAGTCTCGTTTGAATGAATGGAAAGAAAGATAAGGTACTAGAATGTTCAGGTAGCGTTTTCAAATAGGGAGCAAAAGCTGAATAGAGCACGTTTGCTTCGTAAAGGGCAGCAGACCGAGGTCGGTGCAACGCGGAAATAGCGAGCTTCTGTCGACAGCGGTACAGAATCGTTTGAGCTTGAATACAAATTCATGTAGAATTTGAATTTATCACAATAGGACAAATGTGTGAATATGTTACCACGATATATTTTATCTAGGCAGAAAGAGCTTGGATTGATTGGATAAAAATTACAGAATGGCAACATATTCATGTAAAATCGATGGCACGCTAATTATACTGGGGCAACTGTTCTGAAATAGAACGCGTATTTAAAATCCAAAAAAAAAAATTCATTCGAGCAATCTGTGGGGCACATTCCATGATATCGTGCAAGCCATTATTTAAAGAAATAAAAGTGCTGCCACTTGCATGTATGCATATAAAACAAGCCGTGATTTTTGTCAAGCAATTCCCTGAATACTTCCCAAGTAATAATTTTTAAGAGATAGAAGTTTAAGACAAAAATCTAATAACAGAATATACTTTCCAAAATGTGAATTGATGCTCTTCAAAAAAATCATTTGTCTTTAAATCTTTACCCGACGAGTTTAAAAATTTCCCAAAGGCAAAGTTAAAAAACAAACTACATGAATGGCTTTTACTTAATTATCAAAACAAATTACATATTTAAATATGTGTATCTAAAAATGCTTGAATTTTTTGCTGTGAGTTTATAAAGGACTTTGATAGTTATAGAATAATTATTAGTTAGTTATTTTTACTGTTTTTACATATGAACATTTATATTTTGACATTTGTAAACGATTGAGTAACACTGTTTTTCGTATAATTAATCTTTTGACATTTATTTTATTATCAATCGGACATTTTTAATGTTAATAAGTTATATTCATTAATAATTGAAAAAAATTGTTATATCTGTTTAGTTAAAATTTGCACGCCTTGATAAGGCAGAATGTATAGGAACTTTTATGTTTTAATATTACTTTTGTAATATCTACCTACATTCTATGCAAATAAATAATTATGAATTATTATGAATTACGAGTTATAATTACCAATATAAAAACAAATATGTAAACTAAACATATACTTGTACAATAAACAAAAATACAATGCATACGCTTTTACAAAAAGTCCCAGAAAATATTTATATGCATATCTATCAAAAAGTTGCAATACAAAGAGGCACATTATAATATTAAAGAATACATGATTTATGGAAATGAGGTGATCGTTATCATATCGTTTCTAATCTATAAATTTTATATTCAACTGTGCAACACTGTAAATTGTAGTAAATCGTTATTAATAAAAAGTCCCGCTAGGTATCTGGTTCTTCCAAGGGCAGCGGACATTTTCCGAACCATCCAAACTTTTAATCACTATTACTTGTAATCAATATTGATAGAAAATTGCTCTTATGTACTCTATTCTACTCTATTCAATACGAAAATGGACATTCTTTTTTAATTCTCAGTGGTGAAATTATACCAGTAGACTTTATTCTTCATAATTTACTGTAGGTAGGTATCTATGATTTGCATCGACCACTTACCATCCGATGGGCATAATACTAAACATAACGTGGTAAAATTACATTAAAACAACAATGTTCTACAGTGTACTCGTATTGCCCATACTAACTTATATATATATATATATATATATATATATATATATATATATATATATATATATATATATATATATATATATATATACATTAAATATTATATATTTTCCGTTTGTTTTGTTGTTTCCTTTTAACAAGTATTATATTTTAGGTTAATATTTTAATACGTGTTGTAAACATTCTCTTAGTTGTTATTTGGGAATATTACTCCAATTTATGTCTTAACTCACTTTTCGTTACCTCTTCAAAAGTTCGGTTCATCTTTGTTACATACATATATATATATATATATATATATATATATATATATATATATATATATATATATATATATGTATGTATGTATATATATATATACAAAATTTTATTTTCTTACGGACGTAAGATACAAACTTTTCAAAATAAATTCAATGTAACGTATTATTGTTTTCAGCCCCTGTGCAGAAGTTTTCAGAAAATTGTTATAAACGAATATGACATTTATATAATTAAAAGTGATTAAACCATACTCGTATTTAGAAGCGTTAGAACACTCAATAGATTAATGAGCAAAATCGATGTAATTTTTTACGAATTACTTCTAATACGTATATGTTTTATCAAAAAACACGAAAATCTGGTCCTTCCGGCTGTCGCAGCAGGAGTACCCAAAAACAGGTACATTGTTTATATTTTTTGCGTATCTAAACAACGATTTTTTTCTTTTTACTCAATGTTGAGTGGTATAACAATAGTTAATAATAATAATAATACAGTATATACAATTTCGGCTATGTTTCTATTCTGAGTTGTGATCGCTGCCTTAGTATTCAACACAAAAATTTTTGGCAATGGTACAGCCAGCTACGACACGGTTCCGGTACGGTTTGGATGTTAATATGATGGTATTATAGTCATCGTAGTAGTAAACTGAAGATATATATATATATATATATATATATATATATATATATATATATATATATATATATATATAATTGGAATCTCGGAAACGGCTCCAACGATTTTCATAAAATTTTGTGTCCAGGGAATTTCGGGGGCAATAAATCGATCTAGCTAGGATTTATTTTTAAAAAATGTTATTTTGTCCGTGTTTTCAGGCAATAACTGCTACAATATAAGAAAGTGAATTTTGACAAACTACTAACGATCGTAATAGCTCAGGTGGGATGTCGGTCGGGCGTGATATCGGAGTTCCGTGGTTCGCGTCCCGTCTTGGGTCAGACTTTTTTTTCCTTTTTTTTTCAAATTCCCTTCTTTCGTGAGAAAATCTATTATTTCGAGCCCTTTTTTTAGTAATTTTTAAAAATAAGAAAAATTTTAATTAAACTAATTGCACTCATGATTTTCATTCAAACAACCAGTTCAGTTTTTTCTATTATGTCAATAAGATCAAAAAATATTATTCGTGTAATTTGTATCTAAATGTAACTTAAAAAAAAACCGAGCAAAGCTCGGTCATCCGGGTATTTTATATACAATAATCCTGGTACTATATATCGTCATCATCATCATCATTACAGCCCTTCACAAGTCCACTGCTGAACATAGGCCTCCCCCAAGTAATGCCACAAAGCACGGTCCTGAGCCACCTGTATCCATCGACTTCCTGCATATCGTACCAGGTCGTCACTCCATCTAGTGGGGGGTCACCCTAAACTACGCCTACCGGTACGAGGCTGCCACTTAAGAACCTCTCTTCCCCATCGGTTATCGGTTCTTTGAGCTATATGGCCGGCCCATTGCCACTTCAGCTTACTAATCCGTTGGGCTATGTCAGTCACTCTGGTTTTACTGCGGATATCCTCATTTCTGAGTCTATCACGTAGAGAAACTCCGAGCATAGCCCTCTCCATAGCTCGTTGAGCGACCTTGAGCGTCCTCATACGGCCAGCAGTGAAGGACCACGTCTCAGATCCGTAAGTCATCACTGGCAACACACACTGGTTATACACTTTAGTTTTCAGAGATTGGGGTATACCTGACGAGAAGATGTGTCGTAATTTCTCGAACGCTGCCCAACCGAGTTGAATCCGTCGATTGACCTCTCGGTTGAAGTTGGACTTACCTAGTCGGACTATTTGTCCCAGGTAAACGTACTCGTCAACAACTTCGAGCATAGTGCTCCCAACAACTACCGGCATAGGCGTGACATGGACATTAAACATGATCTTTGTTTTGTCCATGTTCATCTTAAGACCTATCCGTTGGGAGGCACTATTGAGGTCATTGAGCATAGTGCTTAAGTCCTCCAGCGATTCTGCCATAAGGACAATATCGTCGCCAAATCGAAGGTGAGTGATGTACTCGAAATTGATGTTAATACCGTATCCTTTCCAGTCCAGTAGCTTGAAAACGTCTTCCAATGCAGCGGTGAAGATACTATATATACTAATATACAATAGTATTTTGTTACAGCACGTACAAAGGTGCGAGTGCATCACGCTACTCCGTACCTCCCCAGTACGGAGTTATTTTGTTGTTACTTTAAAAGTGTGGTTATCCGTACGAGCGATGCCATTCCGTGATTTGACCGGTTTTAATTTTGTTCTTCGCGGCCATTCCTTCCATAGATATTATTGTACTCATGGCCATTTCGCTAGTTGTTCAATCTGTCATCATGTATATTTTTACTTCTTACCGTCTACCGTATTTGCCGTTTTATTATGTAAAGTCGTTATTACGAAATTTTCCATTTATTTAAATAATCTCAAATAGAAATCTTCCGACAAAACTAAAACATTAAGGTCCGGTTCAGGTGTAGCTGCGGCTGAAAATTGAATTGTCTATTTTAAGCTTTACGGGTAACAGAATAAGAAAGCTCAGCAAAAGTTTTTTTTCATATTAATCCAGTATTAAAGTAGTCAACTAATTAGCGAATATAAATAATATTCACAGCATATGTTGATTAAATACCAAAAAAAATTACAAATTCTAAGAATTAATTGGCTGGCTTTGCGGTTATTATAATAATAATGTCTTCCAGACCGAATTTCGGTCACGGCGGCCTGCCTCAACGGAGGCTAGCCATCAGCGCAGAACAGGATTATAGTGCCCAAGTGTGCGCAAGTGCACTCTCTATTCCCTCACTCTCGTAATCCGATGGGACGGTAAACTGACACGACCGGGATAGAGATCAGGCGCAGGATCAACAGCTTTACGTGCTTCCCGAGGCACGGGGGTGAGACACCGCCAACTTCCTGACTCCGGGCAGCTATTGAGAATTTCCTGACAGAAAAACTCAATATTTGATTTCTTGGGGCCCGACCCAGGATTCGAACCCAGGACCTCATGATCAGCACCACTACAACCACTAGACCAACGAGGCAGTCATAAAGGGCGGTTATTATACTATGTTATTGAATTTTAATAGATTTTATATTTGCACTATAAAAATTCTTGAGTGAAATTAAACTTACACTCATCGTTTCACCTACGTAAAAGGGCCGAAAAAGTCAGCCGGTCAGCTATTTCTAAATAATACGAATTAATTAAATCATTGTTTAATATTCAATATTATAAATATTTTATATTTTTATATTTATTTACGTAGTAGAGCCATGTTGCAGCACGATTGGGTCGGCTCAACCAGGGTAGGACCACGCTTTTACAGAATATCACCGTAAAATAACAGCTTATTGCTGCTGTGTTTCGTGTGGTGAGTGTAGAGAACCGAAGACACTGTTTACTGGAAATGAGGCATTCCATCTCAGTCCTTAGGTGTGACAACGCATCTGCATTTTGATTCTTATTTGAAGATAAATGTAGATGTCTATGAACCACAGCATCCACTTACCATCAGTTGGACTGTGTGCTCGTTTGTTATTTTGCTATAAAAATATTTTTGTGCAATTAAAGTTAATAGCATAGTAAATATGTCTACCTAAATAATAATAAAATACCTTTTGAACCTCAATAACTGAAATCCATTCATATTCTGTAATAATAAACACCTTTAAAAATATTGGTAATAAGTACTTTGTTTTCTCTTCAGTAAATTGTACCAAGACATCATGAATATATAATAATTGTATTCAGACATGCAAATGTACGTAAACTTATCTCTAAGGTAACCAGAACGCTGCGCAGTTGCGAGGAACTTGCCCTGGGCGCGGCGCGCGCTCACCTCCGCAACCGATTTATAAAGCCGCTATTTATTTATGTGCCAACACGACGGGCGTGGTCGTTCACGAGGTCCTTACAGTCCAACTGCAGCGGACCACTATTTATTATAAATGTGCAGTAATATTTCAACTACGCAATAGTTTGCTAATTCAATCCATGTAATAAACCCTTCTGACTGTGAAAATAAATAAGCGAATGCATTTATAATCATAACAAAAAGTGCAGATCTGAAAAATATTTAACATTGAATAAAAAAACTAAATACGTTTTAACTTAATACTAAAGGATCTATAATTATCAAAATTATATTTTTTATAGAAGAATGGTTAAGCAAGGAGCACACGATCCACATAATGGGAAGTAGATGATGAAGAATGCCAATGTTTTGTTACCCTTGAGAACTAAGATGAAGTGCCTCGGCTATACGAAACACTGTAGTAGTTATACTACTATTTCACGCTATTGTTCTGTGTGACCCCGGTCAACTCGAAGGAGAATTTAAAACTTATGTTGCCAATTGTAAAATATATTACTGTAATATTATTTCAAAATTAAGTATTACTGACATCGTAAAATGCTTAGAACAGTTAAATAAATACTCTTTTTTTGAAAATATTATACTTACATGTAGTTTTCTACTGTTTGTTTTTTCTCAATATACTCGTATGACACTTTCGAATCTATATAAATAAATAAAATTGAAGTGTGTGTTCGTAATATCAAAATAAAAAAAAGTTACAGCCTATATACGTACCACTGCTGCGCACAGGCCTGCCCTCATTTCTGATAGGGTTTTAGCGCAAGGAATTATACGCCGCGCTGCCCCAATTCGTGTTGGCGAATTTCACATGTCAAAGAAATATTTTTTTCTTATTTCTCAGACACCGCCGAACACGTGGTAAATCAGCACTTAAAATTGCAATTAACAATTTCATTGGTGCTGGCGAGAATCGAACCCTGTTTGCTCGCGTACTGTGAAATATACAGCGAGCGCTAACCATCTGTGCTACCACGGCTCATCAAAATAAAAGGTTCTTACTATATAAATAATATTTTAATAACCTTTTATTTTGATTTTTTTAAATTAGTATATAAAAGTTTATACGGTACTTATAAGAAATATATATATAAATTACGTGTCACACAATAAAGTGCATGAAATCAAATAATAATACATTTCACGCAGACGAAGTCGCGGGGAACAGCTGGTTATTAAATATTTCAATTACAACCATACAAACTCATTATACGTACCTATAGCTGATTTAAAGATATCTGTACGAACCTAAAAGAAGCAACGAGAAAAATATCAAAGGAGCTTTAGACCAAAAATATATTGGCCCATCTCTGAGTATAAAATGGCGCTGCGCCGTGTAACATAACTCGTTTAGATGCCACCCGTACCAGCTGCTCTCAACTTACTTATGAGCCGAGAAGACATTTGTTCTGCGATTAAATTGCCCGACATTGTACACTGCTTTCTTACGTCTTTATTGTTTGTAATTAAATCTCGGCAAATATAAACATTTATTTACTGAAAAATATATAAAATATTATGTCATCAAACATATAAATCTCTTAAATAAAAATTAATTGCAGTCCACTAAAATTAAAACAGCTAAACCGATTTTAATGAAATTTTTTTGTGCGTTTGAATGGGTCCGTAAATGGTTTATATTGACACTTGGTACCGGTAGGTGGCGCTGTTGTCGATATCAGGAAATCAATCTTGCGAAGACGGGCCGGATCGCTAATTATTAAATAAAAAAGTTTTTGCGTAAGCCAAATTCAGCATATATATATATATATATATATATATATATATATATATATATATATATATATATATATATATATATATATCATTGACAAATATAAAAGTCGCAGAATATAACATTTATTATAGGAAGGTAATCTAAAAAGACAACAGCTTATATTATAAATATTGCGATACTTAAATAAAACTGTAACTAAAATAAAGTTGGAATTGAAATTCTTATAAATAATACAAAAGTCCTTAGGCAACGTTTCTGTAAAAAATATTTATGAACGAAAGTTTTGGAGAAACAGCGGGTGTTTATAATTGCTTATAGATAAGTTTTCAACGGACTGAATACTCTTAAATTTCGAGAGTTTTATTAATGTCGATTAGCATTTATGGAAACTTGATGTTTTCTACTTCATTTTCCATCCAAAAATATCAATGATTATTTAAAAAAATATTATTCAATATAAATCATAAAAATTATTCTAATTGAAAGTTATTTTGAACTACTACAATTGTTTCAAGAAAAAAAAACTCTCTATCCTAGTAGGCACCACCAAGATACCCAGCGGGACCTTTGATAAAGTGTCTAAATTTATCTAACAATTATGTCAGAAACAGACCAGTGAAATAATTAATTTCGATAACGAAATGTCAAAATCGGAAGAGCGAGCGCGCTTAATGATATACCTAATATGAACTAGTAAACTTAGAAAAATAATTTATGGTCACTATTCAACTTATCGGTTCTGATTTCGGGAGACGTATTACGATCAGTTGAAAGTGGTGGGTGGTGTAGTTCGATTTATTTAATAAGAACGTTAATCTAATCAGTTAATGCTTAATGGTCTCGAGATAGATGAGTGCGTAAAGGCAATGACATTTATAATTTATCTATTTGACTTTTCTATTGAAGCAAGAATTATTTTTATTTATTTAGTCTGTTTATGCTCTTAATTGCACTAATATAATATTTTAACATAATATAAACACCGATAACAAATTATTATGTACATATACAGTGTACAATTAGATGGCCTTATTTATAAATAGCGGTCTTTTCCAGGCAAAACTTTGGTCACGGTAATATTATCTATAATATTGCCGTGCTTTGGTGAAGATTATTTTTATTTAAACAATATGGAGGTGTTCATAAATGTATATGAGCTATGTATATGCTAGAATAATATTCAGAAAAGATGATATTAGAAATGATCAATGATTATTGGAAATGGAGCGTAAGTAAAACTTATCTAACTCTTCGAAGAAGATCCGTCTATATTAGCGCTATATTAATTCTGAGAGTTTCTGTTATCAAATAAAGTTACTCCTATATTCCCTTGATGCAATTTTATCAGTTGTATAAACTTTCAGTAATATTAATTTTACAGACATATCGCTATTGCAAAATTTTAAAAATGTTAAAATTAAATGCGGGTGCAAAAATCGGGAAATATATCAATGTGTAGTATCACATTGATGAAGTTTATAAATAAAATTTCGCAAGTACTTATCGTAAGTAAATAAGCTACAATAAAGTGACAACATTTTTTCTTTTAACATTTGTCAATTTTAAGTAAATAAGTTCAAATTACCCTCTTTCGCTTCTTTAGGTATCCATGAATGAAGCATGAGATGAGGCGATTTTTTTTATAGGATGGGGTGGTTGCTGTTGCCCATAGACATCTAAATCTGTCCTCGATTACGAATAAAATGCGGATGCGTTGTCACCCGAGAGGACTAACACGGAATGCCTCGTTTCCAGTAAAAACGGTCTCCGGTTCTCTACACTCACCATCCGAAACACAGCAGAATTAAGCTACTATTTCACGCTGGTATTCTGTGAGAGTGTGGTCGTTCCCCGGTTGAGCCGACCCATTCGTGATATAACTATACTACTAATATAACTGCAGCATGGCTCTACGACGTAAATAAATGGCTTACATTTGCTGCTAGCACACGGTGGACTGCTAGGAGAAGGGAAATGTGTTTCTGATAGCAACATTAATAACTAATACTAGTGTAAAATAGCAGCTTAACGCTGCTGTGTTTGATATGGTGAGTGTAGACAATTGGACCTTTTTACCGAAAAAGAGGCATTCTATCTTAATCCTCAGAAAGACAACGCATCTTGATTCGTAATCGAGGGTAGATATAGATGTCTATGGGTCGCAGCAACCACTTACCAATAGGTGGACTATATGCTCGTGTGTCACCCTCATCCTTTAAAAAACTGATTGCAAAGCCTCCTTATAGGCGGGGCAACTATTGTAAATATCTATCTATAAATAGCATAAGGAGGAAAAATGAACAACCAGCGCGTTTTACCAGTGATGAATATGTACCTGAGACGTAGATCTTTACTGCTGGCCGTATGTGGATGCTGATCCGATTGATGTCTTCCTGTGTGATAAATCTTAGGAATAATTATTCTTTCTATATCTTTAAACGCTCTAAAAAGAAATAAATAAACATTAAATTAAATCAACCCCATAAATTTTTTACATTACACAATTTGTATGATATTTAAAAGCTTATCACGAGAGTAAACTTGAAGAGCTGAATGCGGAAGTTATTTTATTCGTATTTTTCACAGCAATGGCTGACTTCCCGCATGACAAGCTAATATCGTGAATTGCTTTAATTCGATCCCATCGAAATTAATTAAATGATGGGTCACCTTTTTAAGGCTTAAGATCTCACTTAAGCTTGCCGCCTTAACTGAGGTTCACCCATTGTCATATTTCAACAGTCAACTCAAAGTGGGAGGTCTACACACGCGCAGCGATGATAGAACGTATTATCTTCTAAGGAGCAACACAAACATATACTCGTATTATACATCAATTCTTCCCCACTTTTGTTCATTTTCTAAATGATAGTAACAATTTTTTTTAAAAAATACAAAAATCCGGGGTGTAAGAATATCCTTTACCCCATATCATCCCCTGGGGATCGTGAGAGACGAGACTTGAGGCGACAGCGTCTTCGTAATAACGACTAAAACTTAAAAACTATGGTTGCCAAGCCACTTGCCAAGCGTGCTGGCATATATCCATAGTTCATCTTTTTATGATACAATATATGAAGGAGACCTATGTTCAGAAGTGGACTTTAATAGTCTGTAATAATAACGGTAACAAAAAATAATGTGTGGAACAACAAAACAAGTTTTGATTTTAACGTACTCTGTTATAAAACACACAGTCGAGCCACTAGAAATTGGCTTTTACGTTGAGCGTAAAATGGATGTAAGTCAAAATTGGCAATTTATTCGTACGAGCTACGCCGGTGTCCGGCTGTTCCAGGCTAGATAATGTCCGTTTCAGCCGAAATAACTCACATAAATTGAGTTAAGTTACAACCCAAACGTACTTTCGATACACATTTTCCTTTCTCTTTTATTTACGTGGATAGTCACAACTTCGTAACACAGTTTTTATTATGATCTTCAATTTTATTGTGATATCTACGCAGTGAGAAGAATTTTAAAGTTATATCTAAACCTTTTTACTCTACGTAATTATTACTTATTACCATAAAAGAATTTTACATTCAGGAAAAAAAATGTCATCCAAAATTTTTTTTAATTTTTTATAATATATCAAATTTTGTAAACTGGACGTGGCATGACTCTAGTAAAATAACAATCCAGTAAAAAATTATTAATTTATTTTCTAATGTAGGTAACCATTTCAGTCGAATTTTTCTAATGAAATTATAGCGAAAATTTTTGTGAAATTAAATTACGCTAATGTTTTCATATAACATGTGATGGTACAGCTCTCAAACTTTCTCTGATAAATAATAATTTTTTTACTGTATAATGTTCAAAAGTAACCATTCTGTGCGGGCCATAACAACGTAATTTTGGGTGCTATCTCCATATATGATAGATTTGGGTACAACGTGCTTGTTCAAAGTTATTTATTTGCGACGGTGTAATTTTTCTATATAACATTTTATCCACGTCAAACGCGCATATCATGCACGCACCGCGTTATATTATACCTATATGTACAGATATACTGTTAACATTAGCATGTCGGTTACGCCAACTCATAAGATTTTATCCATTCGAAAATCACCCAACGTGCTCAAAGAAGTTTCACTTCAAAAATTACCATTGACATAAAAAAATAACTTCCCATGTTAAAGATATAAAATCATTGATTTATCAATCGTTTAGCTACGGAGAGACTATACTCGTACTTTAACTACATATTATGACAGCCCATAAGATCAGTATGTTCAAGTGGCAATAGGTTCATAATATTATTCATGAAACTGGTGTAAGGATAGGAAGGTTGTCGAATTGCTGTCTCATACTGAAAACCACAGTCTGTTACTAAATGGAATAAAGAACTAATATTATCAAAATTATATTAATAATGGAAAAAGCTATACTCGGAGTTTGAATACTCGTAATACGTCGTTTATTCTGATTCTGCTGCGCATATCCTGCGCAGTAGAACAAAAGTAAGCGATGTTACTCAACGGATCAGCAAGCTAGAGTAGCAATGGGTCGGGCCTCAAAGACCTGACGACTGATTGGTAAAAAAGGTTCTCGAGTAGCAGTCTCGTAGTTCGGTAGCGCTCGAACTAATGTTGTAGGGCCCGACAAGGGTCAACTGCTGGGGATAAAAAAAATTCAAGATGTTGGGTCTAAAATGGCGATACATGCGATGGCAAACACTAACAATGAAGCATTAAATTAAATTAACAGCTTAAAAACTTATCCAGCAATAACTATAAAATAAAAAATAAATTAATATAAAAAAATGTTTTTTATTTTTACTAAAACAAGTTTTTTTGATATACTCTAAAAAGAAGGAAATAAAGTTTAAATTAAATTAAACAGATCAATTTATTACTTATCACAATTTATGTGATATAAATAGTACATAAACAGAAATACATACAATATTTAACTTGATATTGACATAAATAGGTGATTCTAACAAAAAATAATGTTTTTATAAAACAGATGAATCTCGCTACAAACTCTATTCATTACACAATTTAACATACTATAGATTTAATTTGTTTGTTTGTTTGTACCGAATAAGCTCCGAAACTACTAAACTGATTTTAACTTTTTTTTCACCAATAGAAAGCTGAATTATCAGAAAGTAATAAAGGCTATAATTTATTTTCAAAAAAGTTAGAGATCCTTAAGAAATAATATAAAATTGTAATAATATAACCCAAAGTAGCAAAAGTTTTTTAAAAGTTTGCTATATAATTCATTATTTGCCGAGCACTGAGAAAACTATTGATGATACATAAAAATTATGTACTATTTGATTAAAGTACTCATTATTGCCTAAAAAAAACTCAATGAGGGAATATATCTGACTATTATAGTTAAGTCACAATAGCTTTTGTGTTCTGAAATTTAATTAAATCGTTGGTAGAAACAATAGTTGGTTTTATTCGTACCACAGTACTAATTCTTATTCAAATGAATATTATCATCAAGAGTATTTATTTATCTATAAAATACTTTTTAATTCATTCGAATGGAACAATTAATTTCGAAGTTATCACGAGTATAAAAATGCAATACGCAAAGCGTCACACGGCTCGGCGCGCGAACGCCATAACCCTATGGCTCAGTTGCGTAACATATGCGGGTGAAACCACGGGGCACAGCTAGTATCATACAAATTCATGGGTTTGATTTAATTTAACGTACAGTTTCTTCTTTTTAGAGCATTTCAATAAAAGCTTGTTTTTAAAATGTTTTTTTTAATATTTATTTATTTATATACCGATTATAAATTTGTCAACATCTATAGCAAAACAAAACCGCAACATTTGGACTCAAAAACGAAAAGAAAAATATAACAATGTATTTTGGTAATATTTTTGTTTAGAAACTCCGCAACAATAGATTATTGGTAACTGAAAACCACCCGAATGGATATCTGGGCAGATAAGAGATAACAAGGCACCTTGAAAAATAACAAGCTCTCGCAGTCGTAAGCAGCACACTCTCCGTTTATTTATCGACAGATCGACATAATAAAAAAAAAACACATTTTATTCGTACTCACACATTTTTGGCAATCATTAATTCTTTTGACAAACAAAAATTTAAAAAACCTCCTTCGTTTATTCATCGACAGATCGACACAATAAAAAAAACACATTTTATTCGTACTCATACTTTTTTGGCAATCATACATTTTTTGACAAATAAAAATCTGAAAAACGATTGACCCTCCTGGCCATCCCTGGAAATTTCCGCTATGTTCGGTCTCAATACGCTCGACAAATATTGTTACGAACTAATAGTTAACTCATTAAATCAAAAACTATCCGAGCAGAAATGATTAAAAAATCAATTTTTTTTGTTAGATTTAAAATAAATAAACTAAACTACAGATATTCATTAAAGTGAAAAAAGAAAAAAGGAGTTAATAATGTACAATGAATTAAAAAGCATACAACTGGGGCACTGTTTTGTGTATTATCTTACTCTAGGAACTGTAAAACTTTTATTTAAATCTAACTTCTCAATTAAATGGCGTTGTGTAACAAAAAAGTCACCTCAGTGTCGATTAGCGATATCTGGTGAGCAGAAGATTATTAGCCCCCATTGGTGGCTATCAACGAAGTATTTTAAATACAATAATTAAAACAATTAGACTAAATTCAAGTTATGTGGAAAAAAAACAGTTTTTACGAAATTTTCCGTCAGTGATTTATCTTCAACTCATTAACCTATTTTGAAGCAGTTCGCAGCAAATCGACATCGTTTTCTATGTTTAAAAGCTGGTTACGAGTAGATTTAGAAATTGATCGTTGTATCTGTTTCTGTTTCAAAATCTACTGGTCCAAATTGGTTGAAACAATGTTGAAAATCTAAGTTTGGGTTCTACTAACTCCTTTCGAACGCCACTAAGTTCACCGTTTCACAAAACGGTGAAAAACGGGTGAAACTAATACCCCGCTGAATTTTTTATAATCATTAATTTTCATAACGGGAAGTTAATAAATAATCATTATTATGCGATTATTAAGAATTTTCTGTGTAGTGGTCACGTAAAGAGAACCCACACATCCACAAATATATATATACATATATAAATTTTAACCAAACAAATAAAATCCATCTCATATCCAAAATAGGTGAAAATTTGAAAATTGGCTAATACCATTACAATCGACATAGTCTTTATTTATTACCTTTACCTTCATCACTCCGCAAAAATCTGCTACTGGACATTGCAAGTCCTTAAAATTGAGAGACTATAAGGAATAGAGTGAATGGGGCACTACACTCTATTATGAAGAACCAGAATGTGTCAAAAAAGGCACGTATGGTAATTCATAATGCTGTGTTAGTCCCTACTTTAATGTATGGTAGTGAAAGCTGGGTGTGGCAGAAGAAGCACGAAAGTAGAATAAATGCTGTAGAAATGCGGTCTTTAAGGAATATGCTAGGGTTGAATCTGAATGACAGGGTGAGAAATTGTGTGATAAGAGATAAATGTGGTATGCAAGATGATGTTTGTGACCAGGATTAAGAAAGGAATGCTTCGGTGGTTTGGTCATGTAGAAAGAATGAATGAGGAAAGAGTGACAAAGCATATTTATATGGCAGATGTGAACGGCAGAGTCGGAAAGGGACGTCCTAGAAAAAAGTTTATCGACCAAATTGGCGATATTTTGAAAATGGGCCACGCTAGAAGTACCCTTAACCGACGAGCAAGTATGCGTAGGTATATGCGTAGATATATGGATGTAAAGGAGGCGAAAGAGGTATGTCAGGATCGTGCCAAAAAAAGGTGACAGGCATGAGTGTTTATGTTTATGTTTACTATAGGGGGGATTACCTTAACACAACGCTAAGCGGGCGAGTTTGGCGATCACAAGACTGTTATATTTTCGCCTGATGTAAACGAGATGATTTGACGGTCACGTAACGAAAGTCAATAGATCTTTCTGGCATTAATCTGGCACAGTCGCCTCAAAACCCACGCTACGAAATGAAATTATGAATTCTCTTACCATGTCGCTAAGTGGTGACAATATTATTTAATTTATGCTTATTGCTTTTTGCTTTCCGTTAGTATTTAAGAACCGTCAGTTTTTGAACAATATCTCATGCTGTTTTACGACGTTACGTTTTATTCTGATTACAAGACAGGTATTTAATTTAAAATATGCCAAAAAGCGGCACGAGAACAAATCCAGTTTAATATCTGGGAATAGTAAAATCTACACAATTGATTTCTTTATGTTTTAAAAGCTTATTCGGGTGAATTTAACAAATTTGTAAAAAATTACTCTCGAATTATCACAAAAATTTATTAGTAATATTATTTTAGACTTAGAATCAGAAGTATCTACAGATTTCAGAATATATTTTATTTCACTTTTCGCATAAAATATATCCCAGATCACTCTTGTTAGTTTTTTTTATAGGATGAGGGCAACAAACGAGCACACAGTCCACCTGATGGTAAGTGGGTGCTGCGGCCCATAGACATCATATCAATCCCCGATCACGAATCAAAATGTAAATGCGTTGTCACTCGTGAGGACTAAGATGGAATGCCCCTTTCCGAAAAGGGTCTCACTCACCATACGATAAACAGAAGATTTAAGCTGCTATTTTACGCCGGTATTCTGAAAGAGCGTGGTCCTTCCCCGGTCGAGCCGACCCATTCATGCTAAAACTATACTACAGTTATATTATAGTTTATTAGTTTTATAGTAGAAACGAAGAGATTCGCAATATGGCAGGATTGAAAGATGACCTTATCACAAAAATTGATAGGGGCGTACTCCAATGGTTTGGGCACGTTGAACGAATGAGTGAAGACCGAATGGTGAAGAAAATATATAGAGCGAAAGTAAATATTAAAAGGTGTCGAGGTAGACCGAGACTAACTTTCGAAGACCATGTGAGCAAATTGTTCGAAGAGGGGAGGGTCAAGAGTACTCGGATACCTAGACGTGCATGTATGAAGAAGTTAATGAACCTGAAAGAAGCGAAAGAGGTATGTAAGGATCGTGACACTTGGCGATCTGTTCTCTCTGGCTACCCCGTTAGGGATTGTGCGTGACGATAAGTAAGTAAGTAAGTAAGTAAGTATATTATAGTTGCAGCGTGGCTCTATCACGTAGAATTGCCCATTGCGTTGCTCTCTACCTCTCCGTGAAACTTCATTACAATCAATTAAGCCATTCCGAAGATTAGCTCGGAAAGACTGACAGACAAACAATTAAAAAAATATTATTATGTCTTATTGTAGTGCAAATGACCCGATTAGTAGCTTAATAAAAACCAATTATATCAATATTACAGACAAAAACTTTAATTTTTTTAACATGTATAGATTATTTATACGTGGTAGAGCCACGCTGCAGCTATTATGGTTATAGCACGAATGGGTCAGCTCGACCGGGGAAGGACCACGCTCTCACAGAATATCAGCGTAAAATAGTAGCTTAATGCTGCTGTGTTTCGTATGGTGAGTGTAGAGTACCGGTGACCCTTTTTACCATTGAGTTATACAACACTAGAGGAGCAAACCACATTACCGCGCGTCGAAAAAAGCGTAACCACTATCCAAACGCGAAAACAATACCGTCGCTAAGATTAGATATGGATAGAAACACAAACATGCAATGGCGGGTTGGTGTTGCCTACGATATGAAATTTTACCCAAAACAAGCCATAAAAAGGAGTTTCTTTTTAAGGCTGCAATTAATTGTTTTTATTTTAAATATGTATATTTTCTTATAAGATGAATAGAAGTAAGCCTAACTGATGAAATAAAAGATATTTTTTTAAATAATTTTTATTGTACTAATAAATCAAACAAAAATATAAAATAAGTAAAAAAAAAACAATTTTGGGTTTCTTAACCAAGAAGATCTTTGTGTGAAATATGCATGAGTGAAGCGACCTAGGAGTATTAGCATGAAAAAATGACTATGCTCTCAAACTCCGCTATGAAGCATCAGTTTGTTATATAATTGCCTTTTAGATTCCTTTTTGTGTGTTTAAGTGTATAATGCATGTTTTTGTGTGTTTTAGTGTATAATTTGCTTTCGTGGTACAATCTTATTTTTAAGTACTTATAAATAATAGCATTAATCAATAAAAGGAAATAATCCACTTGTATTGAAGATAAATGATCCCCAGGGTGTATTGCAAATTCTCTTAATAATTTATTTCCTTAAAGTTCTTTTAATATTTTTGTAGCTAATGTCATGAGACCAAATTTAGGAGACAAAGAATTAGTATCGGAAAGTTTCATGGCATGTCTAATAATGCTTTCACAACTCATGCATATTTCAAATACATGTTTGGATGGGTAACATAATCCTCCATTATCTTTTATGATAATTATCTTTTATGATAATGGAGGATTATGTTACCCATATAGATATCCATTTATTAGTTTATGAAACCATTCCAGTTCCGTAGCTAGTAAAGCTTTGATGCCTGTTTCACATTTCAGATCTTGACCAACTTTGTTAACAACATAGCCGGAAATATATCCAACGACTTGTTTTGTTACGTTCGTGAAAAGATTGTCATTCTTTTGTAGCACAATCCATTTTTTTTCCAAATCTTTTTCATTTATATTATTCTTTATAGTTTGTAGTTTTTCCTCGTCAATGTCATCATGGCGATGATCGAAGGAAGGCTTATTGGGTTATAACGTAGTTTTTATTATAAGTTTCAAAATATTTAAAATTAGAGGTAATAAATTAACTTATTTCATAAATAATATTGTCTCCCTTTAATGTGGGTAAATCATAAAGGCGGAAAAGTGGTAACATTTAACCTAGATAGCAATATTCGATATTTTATTTTATTTTTGTATGGTTTTTACGTTTATATGATAAAATGAACTAAAACGTACGTGTGAAAAGTGATTCCGCTTGATTTATTATCTTTTTGTGACCTTGAATCGCATTCTTTCACTACGCATTTACCCATTTTTTGTCGCGGATCGTTCTGTTGGCGTCACACTGAAGACTGAACTGACGTTTGCTAGACATATGGCTGTGGCCATATGTGCAGTGGCAACGCTTTGGCGCGCTTATTACTGATCTAGTGATAACATATACATCAATGCTTTTTACTGGAAACGAGGTATTCCATCTTAATCCTCACGAGGGACAACGCATCTGCATTTTGATTTGTAATCCAGGATAGATATAGATGTCTACAGGCCACAGCAACCACTTACCATCAGGTGGACTGCGTGCTCGTTTGTAACCCTGTCCTATAAAAAAGTTAAATCAGACCTTAGTATTTTTTTGCATGGAAAAATTAAGTTAATAAACTTTAATCATCATAATAAATAACGTGTTATTTTATAAAATCTAAAAGAATTATATAATTCTGGAAGCTAAATATACCCATTGTTCCCCAACCAAGGGTTAAAGAACAAAAACACGAAGAGAATACGCCCGCATGTCGGACGGACGTCGCACGTTATATTTGTGGGAATACAGGACACGTGTTCGTTGCTCTCTCGTGTGAACAAGATGCACGCAGGAAGATGCGATGAACTGTTTGACTATGTTTCAAACATTTATGTGTATTATAACCCCACATTCAAAGTGGCTACTACTAGGCTACTACATTTTCTTTTACACAGATTTATAGATGATAATCCCCCTGGGAAAGGTGATTGTTACCAAGCTGTTTCTAAATTGTTTTATGTTGATTAATTGTATAGCAAACACAACTGTAATCTGTTATTTTTTTTAAATAGACCCACTCGGTTTCTTGCTGGTTCTTTATAGGACAGAGGTATTTTCCGAACTTGTGGTAAATTAAAAAAGTGACTTATAATAAGTATTATTTATAGTCTATATTGCACAAAAAGTTTCTGATTCCGTTTCAGTTACACTGTAAGTCCTGGGTTCTAATCTCAGTAAGAGTCAACATTTGTGCAACGAGTTTAATTGTAATTTTCGATATTTATATTTCCATATTTTAACCCTACAGCCGAATCGACCTATGATCAAGCTTTACTACACTAATAAGCTTATTACAATTAAACTAAGCCTAACGTTTTATGTGATCTTGTCTATGGATTGAGACGTGGTTCTTCACTGCAGGCCGTATGAGGAAGGTCAAGTTCACTCAGAGAGCTACTGAGAGAATGCTGCTATGCTCAAAGCTGCTCTATCTACTAGACTTAGAAATAAAGATATTTACAGTAGAATCGACATAGTCTAACGGATCAGTAAGCTAAAGTAGCAATGGACCTGCTAATGGGTTTTTCAACAAGAACTTTGTTTTTCAATTGGGGCAACACCAACAACATGACATTTTTGACATTTAGTTTTTGACCTATTCGTAATAGATGTTTTGGCAATTGCTACAATGAATTCAATTTTGCTCGAAAATCGCATTAAAATAACTAAAATCCAGTATGAAAATGGTGGTTCTGTTAAAGTTACGTTTCGTAAAATTCGTGATATTTTCGGACAACATAATCGTCCTTCTGAGACCGCTATTAAGAATTTCGTCGCTAAATTTGAATCGACAGGCTCGGTACAAAATGTGCCAACACCAACACGTGTTCGACCGAGTCGAACCGAAAACATCGCAGCCGTGAGCCACAGTGTTGAAGAAGATCCAAATTTGTCAATTCCTCGACGTTCTCAACAATTGGGGTTATCCAAAACCACCACATGGCGAATTTCGCGTAAGGATTTGGCGTTGAAGCCTTACAAGGTTCAATTGGTGCAGGAATTGAAGCTGACCGACCATTCACAACGCCGTAGATTCGCTCAATTCGTTCAGGAACAGCCCGCTGGTTTTTCTGAAAAAATAATTTTTTCAGACGAAGCCCATTTTTACTTGTCAGGGTACGTCAACAAGCAAAACAACGTGTCACTGTATGGTGCGCTATGTGGTCTGGAGGCGTGATTGGGCCGTTTTTTTTTTTCGAAGATGAGGCTGGAAGTGCGATAACGGTCAATGGATCACGCTATCGCGAGATGTTAACATCTCAATTTTGGCCTATTATTGATGACAACTATCATTGATGACCTATTATTGAAATCACAAACATGTGGTTTCAACAGGACGGTGCCACATGTCACACAGCCAACGAAACGATCAATTTATTGCAAACCAAATTTCCCGATCGCATAATTTCACGAAATTCAGCTGTTAAATGGCCTGCCAGATCGTGTGATTTAACACCACTGGATTATTTTTTGTGGGGCTATGTTAAGGGCAGAGTCTATACGGAGCCAATCGAGTCGATCGCGGCCTTAAAACTCAAAATCCGTGACGTGATTAATGAAATAGACCCGCCATTTTGCCAAAAAGTGATTAAAAACTTTGATGAAAGAATCGACATCTGTCAGCATGGTCGTGGTGGACATTTGCCAGATATCATTTTTCGTTCATAATTGCCAAACTTTTCTCTTCGTAATACAATAAAAATTTGAATCATCTTCATCTAAACTCTTTGTTTTATTTTGTTTTAGAAAACAAAGTTCTTGTTGAAAAACCCAGTATATATCCGCCATAACCTGCCATAACCGACAACCGATTGGAAAGAAAGGTCTTCGAGTAGCAGCATGGTACTGGTGATCGAAGTGTAGGAAGGCTCCTACTAGATGGAGAGCCAACCTGGTAAAAGATACAGGAATTCTATGCATGCTAGTGGCCTAAGAGCGTTCTTTATAGCATTCTTTGGGGGAGACTTACGTTCGGTAGTGGTCATGTGAAGAGCTGCGATGATGATGAAAAATGAAGGGTTTTAACATTAACTCTAGCCCAGCTAAATTCACGCTACGCGATGTTTTTTTTTAAATTAAGGCCCACGTTTATGATACATAAAAAATGGAGTAAAAATTATAAAACTAGAATTTGAACACAAAATTTATGTCACAATACGTGTATAATTAGTTGCTGATGCCACATATAATGAACCCAAACACTATTGTTCGCTTACATTTCCCCGTGCCCAATATTACGCCTCTAAATACAGATAAGGGGACACGTGTTACAAAGTTCCTGGAGGCGCGAAACCGTTACGATAAATAGCAACTGATAAATGTCAGTAAGTACGCCCTGAACGCAAACACCACAGAAATAAAACCTAAAGTTGGATTATAAAACAACACAACACTTTTATCAAGCTGCTGAACTATTAAATTAAAAAGGATAACCTTTGAAAGGTCGTTTATTTATAGTAAGTTAAAATTTTAGTTTATACCTTTAGAAAGTTTAAAAAATAATTTTACTTGACTCTTCTAGATTATAACTGTATATGTAATTCAACGTGTGTAGCAATATATCAGCAGGCCGGACTATTACGAGGGAATCGCGTGAGGACCGCAACGACTTTTCTGGATTTGAGTTGTGGTTTCACTTGAGCCGCAAGATTAGCATTTATATTTGGAGGATTTGTTCTTGAGGGAAAGAAATTACGTTTCCGTATCCATTACAGGAATTTGTTGATAATAAAGAAGTACTAAAACCAAAAACAATAGATTAAAAATAATTTTATAAAATATTATATTCACGTGATAGAGCAACGCTGCAGCTATATTATGGAATGGGGTGGGACCACGCACTCACAGAATACCAGCATAAATAGCAGCTTAATGCTGATGTTTTTCGTATGACAATAGTAGAGAACTGAAGACCCTTTTTGAAGGAAATGAGGCATTTCATATTGTTACGAGCTTGAGGTTCGTGACAATAAAAATTGCCGATAAAATTACCTAAATTAACACTTTAATTTACTTTATACAAATTAAAGTAAAAAAAAAAAAAAACACTAATAATTAAACACACTAATTCACTTAATTTCACTCCGAAGCTTCGCTTGTGTCGCCGAGTTAAACTCTGTCTCGATCGCATCTTGCGCCATCTATTTATTCAAATCAGCAAAACATCCGGAATGTTCAAGTAAACACGCGCAAGGTACCGAGAAATCGAGTATAGATTTTCTAGAAACTTAGTTCCTCGGGTGGCGCTGTTGGTCGAGAGATCGGCGATGTCATTCTCTGCAA
Organism: Parnassius smintheus behrii; assembly: GCA_036936625.1. Lineage (NCBI taxonomy): Eukaryota > Metazoa > Arthropoda > Insecta > Lepidoptera > Papilionidae > Parnassius > Parnassius smintheus. Next base: position 13,675,181 of record JAUPFT010000011.1, read on the forward strand.
AGCCCCCCCGCTCTCGCTCCTGGTACTAGATGGCGCTGATTTGAGCGCGGCGTAACACTGCCCCCTCCTAAGAGATGCTCGTCCCGAGCATCATCGGCCCCACAATAACGCGCCAAGCGATCCGCATGGACGATCTTAGGAGTCCCTCCTGCGCCTTGCCGTAACGGCTCCGCAATGTCAAGGGATGTCCTATCCCGTGGTGCACCAACATTGTACAATTTCGATGCTCCTCTACTCCGTGTCTGAGGTCCCCTCGCAGCCGCACAACTTGTACATGTACGACACCAATCCTCCACATCGTCACGATAATGGACCCAGTAGAACTGTTCTCGGACCTTCAGTAGAGTTCGTTTAACTCCCAGATGGACTCTTGAACGACCATTATGGCACAGCTGTAAAACATTCGGCACTTTAGCTTTAGGGACAACCAATTGCAAACGACAGCTGTCTCCTCGACCATTGTCCCGTTTACGGCACAGGACTCCGTCCTGAAGCAGCAAGCTGTCCCATTGGGCCCAATAGCTTTTCGTGGTTGAACTCATCGCTGAGACGTCCCTCCACTTAGGCTTGGTATCACGGGCCTTCATCCATCCCAGAATCGGCTTGATGTCTGGATCTTCCTGCTGTGCACGTCGTAGGCTGTCCTTCCACCCGTTACTGAGGTGGTCTGTCCTGAGCATCCTCACGGATACCACTTCCTTACCTTGCCTACTACAATGGTTACCATCTTCAGGACAAGGTCTTCTTGACAATGCATCTGCGTTGCCAGGAGATTTCTCGCTGCGATGTTCGATCTCAAAGTCGTATTCCTGCTGCTGCTGGGCGGTGCTGTTAGCCGCACTTCCTTTCTGAGACCGTTCACCTTCCCTTCCTAGGGTGTGCTTAGGGCAGCTGGACCGAAGATGGCCCCTTTCCCCACAGCCATAGCACCTAGGGCTGTATCCTTTATTGTGGTCGCGAACCGTAACTGCTGCAACCTCCCTAGCGTGAGGTGAACGATGATCCTGTCGCCGCCAGGCAGTGCCGTTAGCTGCACTACCCTCCTGATATCGTTCACTTTCCCTTTCTGCGGTTCGCTTAGGGCAGCTGGATCGAAGGTGGCCCTTTTCCCCACAGCCATAGCACTTTGGGCTGTATCCTTTGTTGCGGTCGCGAACTGCAGCTGCTGCAACCTCCCTGACGCGATGGGAACGATGATCCTGCCGCACGGCTTCCACTTCCAGTGCATGGGCCAAGGCGTCCCTAAGCGTCTCGTGGTGCCCGAGCCTCACAGCAGCTCTGACTTCCAGGTCGCGAATGCCGTCGATGAATGTCTGCACCAGGTTCCCTTCAATGAGCGCAGGTACAGACCGGTATGCTTTTCGCACCAGCTTCTCCACTTCTAGAGCCCACTGCTGCAGGTTTTCGTTGATGCGCTGCACACGATCTTTAAGCTGCGCACGAAAGACGTGTTCCAGGTGAGCGTCGCCATATCTCGCCTCTAATGCCTCAAGGAGTTGCTCGTAAGTCACTTCCTCACCGAGAGCTTCCAGAACTGTCAAGGCCTGGTCGCGCAGGCCTAGTGTGAGAGCAGTCATGGCCTGATTTTTATTCCAGCCGTTCGCCTTCATAACAGCTTCGAACTGAATTTTGTAGGCTGACCAGGAAGAGGTACCGTCGAACGGTGGCACCTTGAACCCACGTAGCGAAGGTGTTGTAGCTACTGCGGGAGCTGTAGCTCCATCTCCAAGTTTGAGTTCGTCCAGTGATTTCTTCATATCGGCCATCACGTTGTCAACCCGATGGTTCACATGGTTGATTCGGGTTTCATGTTCTTCGATTCGGGTTTCAGCTTCCGACAGACGGTTGTCGTGTTGAGCAACCCTATCCTTCACCTGCCTTATCTCTTTCCCAAAGGTAGCGTGAAGGTCCTTCATGAGGAGCATCTGCTCTTCCGACCGACGAGCCTGTTCCGCCTGCTGATCTTCCAACCGACGGGCCTGTTCCTCCTGTCGGCGGGCCTGTTCCTCCTGTCGGCGGGCCTGCTCCTCTTGTCCGCCCCGCAGCTGCTCTTCCAACCGACGGACCTGTTCCTCCTGTCGGCGGGCCTGTTCCTTCTGTCGGCGAGCCTGTTCCTCCTGCTGCTCTTTCAACAGACGGGCCTGTTCCTCTCGTCCGCGCTGCAGCTGCTCCTGTAGCATGGCCATCAGAGCACCTAAGTCAGGTGCCACAGACGTAGAAGCTGCTGACGGACCGGCTTCCGTGGCCGGCGGCTGGCCCTCAGACATCTGCGGCGTTGCACCACCAAATCTCCTCTGGTCCGTCTCCTGCTGGCGTTGACTTCGGGTACGGACACCCTCCGTTTCCTCCTTGGGTAAAATCGGCATTATTTTATCCCACTTCTGACACCAATTGTTACGAGCTTGAGGTTCGTGACAATAAAAATTGCCGATAAAATTACCTAAATTAACACTTTAATTTACTTTATACAAATTAAAGTAAAAAAAAAAAAAAAAAAACACTAATAATTAAACACACTAATTCACTTAATTTCACTCCGAAGCTTCGCTTGTGTCGCCGAGTTAAACTCTGTCTCGATCGCATCTTGCGCCATCTATTTATTCAAATCAGCAAAACATCCGGAATGTTCAAGTAAACACGCGCAAGGTACCGAGAAATCGAGTATAGATTTTCTAGAAACTTAGTTCCTCGGGTGGCGCTGTTGGTCGAGAGATCGGCGATGTCATTCTCTGCAAAGCCCCCCCGCTCTCGCTCCTGGTACTAGATGGCGCTGATTTGAGCGCGGCGTAACAATATTAGTCCTCAGGGGTGACAACGCATTTGCATTTTGATTCTTTGATTAATTGAGTATATAATATGTAGATGTCTATCGACTATAGAATTCACATACTATCAGATGAACTGTGTTTTATACGTGGTAGAGCTATGCTGCAGTTGTATTAGTAGTATAGTTGTAGCACGAATGGGTCGGCTCGACCGGGGAAGGACCACGCTCTCACAGAATACCAACATAAATAGCAGCTTAATCCTGTCGGGTTCTGTAGGGAAATAGTAGAGAACCGAAGACCCTTTTTACTGGAAACGAGGCATTCCATCTTAGTGCTCACGGGTGTGAATCATCTGCATTATGATTTGTAATCGAAAATAGATGAAGATATCTGTAGGCCACAGCATCCACTTACTATCAGGTGGACTACGTGTTCATTAGTCACCCTATTCTATTAAATTATATACTGAAGTAGTGTTTTATTTTTCTATACCCTATGTCTTAAAAAGTGAAATTATTTTATTCTTTTTAGTACTTAGAAGTCGAATTTATATTTTTATTAAAGGCATTTTCTTAGGGACTATTTTACGTAAATGATTTAAAGCTGGCATGGTTATTATAAGCTATTACCGTTAATGAAGATTTTTCGTAGAAGTAAAGATGGCAAAGACAAGCACACTGTCCACCAGTATAAAAGGTCTTCAGTCTCGTTACTTATACGAAACGCAACAGCGCAATGTCGCTCTTTATTACTGATATTCTATGGTAGCGTGTATTTCTATGCAGATGCGGTGTAGAAATAACTACCCCATGCTATCCTACGGTTGTCGTAAGAGGTGTCAGAGGAAAACTTGTACAGGAGACAGACAGCAACATATTTCTAAAAACTCAAATTAACTATGATTTCCATCACAACTACGACAAAATCTCCTCTCTAAGGCAATCTATGTGGAGGTCTTTGTTTAGCAGTGGACTTTAATTGACTGTAAAAATGGATGGAAATGAAGAGAACATGGACCTTTTTCGGTCGGGCCGTCTCTTTGGTGCTGTAACCATAATATGCTACAGGCTGCAGGATTACGAGAATTTTTTAAAACGTACTACAGTTTAAATCTGAGATTATACCCCTATTTGTAATAAGACAGATTGTATATTCTTTTATTTAATATAGAAATATAGCCTTAATGCTTTTAGGTAATAATTGATCAATTTCATTGGCTGTATTCATTAAATACCAAAAAAAAAATACTACGAGTATTTTCGTGTTTCTTCGATTCCCAGTTCATAAAAGTAACTTCAAAATTCTGTGTATGTTTGCTTTTTATATATTAATATATTAATACACTAATATGTGTGTGGTAAAAAAAAACGCATTTGCTATAGGTCATATAACGGATTTTTGCCATAATTTTCTTGCAGAGTCCAATCGTTTAATTTACCTCGTTTATGAGGTTATTTCATCACTTAAAACAAATAAATACATACTCGTACTAGGCTGCACTAAAAGTATCGGGAATGTAATATTTCCACTGTTCCTGTCATATTAAAATCCTTTTAATTGAAAACTCCTTGGTTTTAAAAATCGAATACCATTTATTTATTTAAGAAAAGATTCTCGGTCTTGTCACAAGGTTTTGTCAAACTTTTTTAGTCGTTGAGAAAATGGAATTGACTCGTGAAAATTCAAGAGCGATGATTTATTATGACTTTCGAAGTGGTTTAACACAAAAACAGTGTGTTGAACGGATGATTTCTGCATTTGGTGATGAAGCGCCATCCAAAACCACAATTTGTCGCTGGTTTGCTGAATTTCAACGTGGACGTATCAAGCTCAGTGGTGATGCCCGTCAAGGTCGTACAAAAACTGCAGTCACCCAAGAAAACGTTGATGCTGTGCGTAAGCTGATTGAGGAAGATCCACATGTGACATACCGCGAAATTCAGGCAACTTTAGACATTGGCAAGAGTCAAATACAAATAATCTTGCATGAACAATTAGGTGTAAAAAAGTTGTTTTCCCAATGGATACCGCATTCGCTTTGTGAAGAGCAAAAAGCGGCTCGCGTTACGTGGTGCGTCAGAACTCTCAAAAGATTCCACGCAGGATCCTCAAATGCTTTATATAACATCGTATCAGGCAACGAATCCTGGATATATGCGTACGAACTCGAAACAAAAAACCAGTCACGAGTTTGGGTGTTCGAAAATGAGTTACAGCTAACAAAAATTGTTCGTTCACGGAGTGTTGCAAAAAAAATGGTGGCCACGTTTGTCTCCAACGGCCATGTTAAGACTATTCCTCTTGAGGGACAAAGAACGGTAGATGCAGAATGGTATGCTAGCAATTGTTTGCCACAGGTCATTTCTGAACTCCGTAAAGAGAACTGCAACCGAAGCATCATCCTCCATTACGACAATGCGAGTCCTCACACCGCACACAGAACAAAAGAGTTTTTAGAGCAAGAAAACATAGAATTATTAGACCATCCACCGTAGAGCCCCGACCTAAGCCCCAACGATTTCTATACTTTCCCTAAAATAAAGAATAAATTGCGTGGACAGAGAGAAGAAGTGTGGCGCCTACAAAACAGCCATTTTGGAGACCCGAACTTCCGATTGGAATGGTTGCTTCAATGATTGGTTCCGTCGTATGGAAAAATGTGTCAAATTTCGCGGAAAATACTTCTTAAAGCAACAAATACATTTTTAAATAGTAATGTGTCACTTGCTTGATTCCCGAAAATTTCACTGGTAGTACGGAATGAACGGTACGGTTTGGTCATGTAGAAAGAATGAATGAGGAAAGAGTGACAAAGCAAATTTATATGGCAGATGTGAACGGCAGAGTCGGGAAGGAACGCCCTAGAAAAAAGTTTATCGACCAAATTGGCAATATTTTAAAAATGGGCCACCCTTAGCCGACGAGCATATATGCGTAGATATATGGATGTAAAGGAGGAGAAAGAAGTATGTCAGGATCGTGCCAAATGGAAATCCGTAGTCTCTGCCAACCCCTCTGGGTGACAGGCGTGAGTGTTTATGTTATGTTTATGTTATATGTTAGTACGGAATAATTATGGTAGAAGAACAAAAACTCGCGCTTGTTCATTTGTAGAGTTCTGTACCCAAAGGATATAATAGAGCCCTATCGATTTCACTCTGTTGTCTGTTTGTTAGTTAGTCCGTCCATCCATCCTTATATCACGGACTTAGAGTATACATAAGCATAGCTTGCATTATAATCTAAGTTCACGGATCTTTAGCTCGTAGACAAAATAGTTTTAGACCAGAAATCTGAATATATGATTAAAAATGTTGGCCTAAAACCAAATATTGCATAACAAATTAAGATATTTGTCAGGGTTAAAAGTCCTGCATGAAATAGGAGCTGAATTTTTTTTGTTACTTAGGCATGTGGAGTGTCATTGTTTGTTTGTCAACTCGCTGAGTAGAGTAAAATATATATTTATTATTATTTTTAATGGGATGTAGCCAAAGCTGTCAGTTTATACCGTTTAAAAATAAACTAGTTTAGAGTTTGAAGTTTATGCTTATCATGAACACTGTATTTTAACAAAACATACTAAAAACACCGACTAATAATGTAGTTTCTAAATTGAACGAATGTTTTTAAGATTGTAGCGAACATTCTTTAAGAAAAGCTTTAGGTTACAATATCTAAGGAACCCCAATATAGAGCGTTGTTATAATATGATGAATATATCAAAAGTAGTTCTTTTTTTGAGAATATGCTATGTTTTGGGACACTTTCATATATATTTATAGTATATATGGTAGTCTCATTGGTTTAGTGGTTGTAGTAGTGCGACTGCTGATCATGAGGTCCTGGGTTTGAATGCCGGGTCGGGCCAAAAAATCAATTATTGAGTTTTTCTCTCAAGAAATTCTCAGTAGCTGCCCGGAGTCAGGAAGTTGGCGGTCTCACGCCGGTTGGTCCAGCGCATGATCTCTCCACTGGTCGTGTCGGTTTACCGTCCCATCGGTTAACGAGAGTGAAGGAATAGAGAGTGCACCTGTGCTTTCGCATACACTTGGGCACTATAATCCTGTCCTGCGCCGATGGCTAGTCTCCGTTGAGGCAGGCCGCCGTGGCCAAAATTCGGTCTGGAGGACATTATATATATATATATATATATATATATATATATATATATATATATATATATATATATATATATATAAATTTATATATATATATTTTATATATATATATATATATATATATATAAATTAAGAGTACCCTTAACCGACGAGCATGTATGCGTAGGTATATGAATGTGGAAGAGGCGAGAAAGGTATGTCAGGATCGTGCTAAATGGAAGTCTGTAGTCTCTGCCTACCCCTCTGGGTGACAGGCGTGAGTGTTTTATATATTTTATATTATATATTATATATATATATATATATATATATATATATATATATATATATATATATATATATATATATATATATATATCCGAAACTTAATATATTTTAGTAACACAAGTAAATAATATTTAGTACGATACCTACATTAAAAAATTTTCATACACAAACAATTGCAAATATTTTATGTTGCCAAAGTTGTTAGCATTATGACCATGAAACAGCGGGTGTACAAACAAACGGCAGCGAGCAAACACTCGCAAATAGCGCCTGTGAAACGCTGGACAAAATTTCAATTCAAACCGCAACATCAGCGGAAATTAAATAGCGTTGCATTTTATATAATGATAATATAATGTTTGAACGACGTGCACTCACAGTTCTATTACAATAGTACAAAGCAGAGTTCTATCGAGGTTCGAGAAAATAAACAGTCGTATTATCCAGCTTTAATTTGTAAAAAATACTTTCTTACCTTGTTTCTGTTCCAATTTAAAACTTTTTTTACACACAAACATCTTTAATAAACAGTAAAAAATACCTGAACGACGAATTTTCAAATTATATTATACTTAATAAACAAAGCCGTGGTAGCTCAGATGGTTAACGCTAGCTGTAAACATAACAGACCTCGAGTACCCCGGGTTCGATCGCCGCCGGCACCAGTGAAATTGTTAATTGCAATTTTAAGTGCTGACTTACCACGTGCTCGGCGGTGAAGGAAAACATCGTGAAGAAACCTGCATGTCTGAGGAATAATAAAAAAATATTTCGAAGACATGTGAAGTTCGCCAACACGCATTGGGGCATCGCGGCCCTAAAACCCTCTAAGAAATGAGGGGAGGCCTGTACCCAGCAGTGGGACGTATATAGGCTGTTACTTTTTTTTTACTAAACAAGCATTGCTCTTTGTAACGTACGTTTTTAAATTCACCGAATAAGCAAATGTTTCAATATACGCATCAACGGTATTTGAGTGAACTGAAATAGCGTAAGTACCCATACTATGAAAAATGCGTGTAACGAAATACATTCGTGTGTAACGTTTCGTTACTCAGTACAAAATGGCGCACCCGTTACTCAATGCTCAGTACCGAATATATACGGTTTGCTACAACTTTACTAAGTATTCATACCTAACGAAGATTTTTTTATACGTGGTAGAGCCACGCTGCATCTATGTTAGTTTTATTCGTAATTGAAGATAGACGTACAATGTCTATGGGCCAAAGCACCAACTTACCATCAGATGGGCGGTGTTCTTATCTGCTACCCAAATGAGAGTTGTGTGTTTTCATTTCTAGGTATAATTGCTCTAGTTCATGTGATATTCTATAGAATATTATTATCACTATTACAATTTAGGAGAAGAAAGAAAGTAGTATTCAGTATCAAAAATATAAATTTCAGAAAGCTATCGATGATCACATTACTACATGTAGGTTTTAAATATTTTATATATTTCTATCTACAAGAACTGTGGATACAATTTCGAAACAGCTCAATTAGTACTCATGTTAATAACACATAGCAGCACATGTGGTCGAAATCTCGGCAGTCTTTTATCATAATTTGCGTATTGCTGGGTTACATTTACTGTTCCCGACAAAACTGGCAAGTGTAGCGTCCTTGAACGAATGGGGACACACACAGATGTTGGGGACAGTTAAGTTTATTTATAACACGACATGAAATAAATCCAAGCGCTCTTAAAAGGATTTTTTTAAATAAACCTTGATAATACAAATTTTTAATATAAGTACGTTTGTATTTTATTTATATATTTATATTGAATTACTTTTACAACTGAATTAAAACATTACCTAACTAAAATCTATTACACTTCATTAGATTATTAGTTCATATACCATTACATTATCACTAAATTTAACATTAATGCAAATCCAATTTTATTAAAAAATAACCGCTCATCAATAACCACTGAAATGTTTTGTGAAAAAATAATGACGGGTAGGTATTTCGTTCCGCTACTACTGTACTAAATGATGTCATATATTATCATGTATGTATCCCATGTATTGTATCCCTAATATTAATTTACCGGTACGTAGACAGTGCGCTCGTTTTTACTCTCACTTGCATAAAAAACGTTTAGTTAAATTGATACAAATGACATACAAGTAATCTAGTATCTTTAACTTATGTACGTATAAGTAATATGTTTGTAGATTTTTGAACTAATTTCAACTCTATGATGATAACAGTAGGTATAATAATACCAAGTTTCAACAATAAATGTTTCCATTGCATGTTTAAAAAGACGAAATTGCATTGTAGCACTTGCAACTTTGTCGCTATAGCCGTACGTTCCGTCGCAGCATAATTGACATTAACTTGTTACTAACGGAATAAGCGTAATTTAAACTGACATAAGAAAATACAGACTATAATAATATCAATCTGCGTATTCACAGTCTACCTGATCTTAGGATTGATTGTATTCATTGCTTTCAACTGCCAATGCGCGGTGTCGATGACCGATAAGTAACGGACCAAGCAGTTGTGCCAACGATGGCTTGTTTGCGCTGTTGTGCTTATCAGTTACCATAGATCTGACTTGAAAGCGGAAACACCGGTCGCGTTATCGTCTTGACAGAAATGCGACTTTGAATATTGATAAAAGAAAGTTTGAAATTGTACCTCGTTTCGCACGACGACGAGTATATATATATATATATATATATATATATATATATATATATATATATATATATATATATATATATTATATTAAACTTATCAAATCAAAAACTTATGAATAAAAAGCAAAATTAAGCCGACTCTTCGAAATCAGCTTAATTTTACATTTTTGCGAAAAAAGTTTTTTTTATCCGTTTGAGTGCTCCACATAATATCAAAATCTCTATACAGTCGAAATAATTATTTTAAAAACTTTGTTGTAATAATTATTTAGACACTATTTATAAATGTCATATTTGCGTCATCGGCGTCTGAACTGCAAATGATGGTTACATTAATGAACTGGGAATTAAAAGAAAGGGGAATGAAAGTGAACACATGTAAAACGAAAGTGATGGTTTTTGAAAGAGAAGAAAGCAAAACGGTATGTGAAATAAGAATAGAAGGAGAGTTAATTGAGCAAGTGGATGAGTTTGTGTATTTGGGATGTGTATTTAGCAGGGATGGTAGATATGATAGGGATATAGAACGACGAGTAAATGCTGGGAATAGAGTGAATGGGGCACTACACTCTATTATGGAGAACCAGAATGTGTCAAAACAGGCACGTATGGTGATTCATAATTCTGTGTTAGTCCCTACTTTAATGTATGGTAGTGAAAGCTGGGTGTGGCAGAAGAAGCACGAAAGTAGAATAAATGCTGTAGAAATGCGGTCTTTAAGGAATATGCTAGGGTTGAATCTGAATGACAGGGTGAGAAATTGCGTGATAAGGGATAAATGTGGTATGCAAGATGATGTTGTGACCAGGATTAAGAAAGGAATGCTTCGGTGGTTTGGTCATGTGGAAAGAATGAATGAGGAAAGAGTGACAAAGCAAATTTATATGGCAGATGTCAACGGCCGAGTTGGGAAGGGACGCCCTAGGAAAAAGTTTATCGACCAAATTGGCGATATTTTGAAAATGGGCCACGTTAGAAGTACCCTTAACCGACGAGCATGTATGCGTGGATATATGGATGTGAAGGAGGCGAAAGAGGTGTGTCAGGATCGTGCCAAATGGAAGACCGTAGTCTCTGCCTACCCCTCTGGGTGACAGGCGTGAGTGTTTATGTATGTATGTATTTATAAATACTTTCGGACTTTATCTTTATTTTTATATGAGATTACCCAAGAATTATAAACTAATTACTAAAAAAATCATCGAATTCGGTCCAAAATTGACGGAAATATCGCTCATCAAAACTTTACAAAAACCACAGTCGAATTGTAAAACCCGATTTTTTTGAAAGTCGACTCAAAAGTACATAGATGAAAATATAACTCTTAAATTGATGACATAAATACTTATAAAATGTTACATAATCAACGTGGATATTTTTCCTTTTTACCTTTACAACAAGTACCCAGCAACTGAATCAACAAACTGCAATTTGAAAATTGATTCACGGCCTTTAAAGCGCAGGAGCGTTGAACTTCAATAGTTAATGCTTGACCATCTATTAAGTTAATGTTTGTTTTATTTTACGGTGTACCTACACGGGATATTAGAGCGACGCCTACGTTTAATACGATAAAGGTGTTAAAGTTTTGAATGTACTAGAACGTCTTTTTTTGAAATAACGAGTGAACAAATCTCAAAATCCTGGTATGAATGGCCATATTATGTTATTCATCGCTCATAAATTGAAATTATGTTTTCGAAATATACGTGATGAGATTTTACATCACAGCATTAACATTTAAATTGGTCAAATATACATAACATAAAAGTAGTCTTATTTTTTATTTTAAGGGATTAATAGTAGTCTCGAAAACTTAACGCCGTATATAAAATAATGAATATTAAAAAGTGTACATTTGCAATCATATATTACGCTTCTACATAGCGAGGTTCTGTTCTGTTACAAACATAATACCAACCTTCGAGTACTGCTTAGTGTTAATAGCTGCACAGGAGATATTATAGTGCCTCAGTGTTCAATAGTCATACTTACTATTTTTGAAACTACAAATCTGGGATTAAAGCTTAATCATTAAGGTCAGTGAAAGACTTACGGCCTGGCCACGGGGATCGGCGGCGCGAACGGCGAAGCGACAGGCGGGGCGAAAATTCGCGCGGCGCGATTTGAGGGCCACGGGAATGCACGTTTGTCGCCGCGACCAGATAGGCCGAGAGTGAAATGTCTTTATCACAGTTATCTCGATATTGCTTAGAAAGTAATTGTTTTTTGATTCAAGACATAATATTTGGATGATATTGCGGAGTACTTGATTTGAATAGGAATCGGGTTATGGAGAATTCCACAACAAATAGAATGCATCTAGAAAAAAATTTCGAGTAAATACCAGAATGAGTGTTGCAACCTGCGATTATATTCTTGTTAATATTCAACCAGAATTGGAGATAAAAGTCAATTTGGATGGAATTTTAAGTTGTTTTTGTCGGCCAGGCATTTTTTTGCGGCGAAAACAACTAAAATATTTTGTTCCCTATACTATTCGCCGCGTCTGCCGCCGCGATTCCCGCCCGACCCGTGGCTTGCACCGTACTGATTCATACATTTGTTTCAGTCTCCCGCCGCGCCGCCAGTCGCCCGCGCGTGGCACGCTTCATACATTTCTATACATTTGTTTTAGTCGCTAGACGCCTCGCCGTTCGCGCCGCGCGAATTTTCGCTACGGCAAATGTCCCGTGGCCAGGCTGTTACGAGTACGTGCAGTATCAAAGATGCGGTAACTATATTTTCAAAACAATTTATATGTTTTACAATAATACTGGTTGCAGCAGGACCACACATTCCGAAGACACAACTTTTTTATAGTATAAGGGTGACAAACGAGCACACAGTCCACCTAATGGTATGTGGATGCTGTATGCGCTGTAGCCCATAGACATCTACATTTAACCCCGATTAAGAATCAAAATGCAGATGAGTTGTCACCCTTGAGGACTAAGATGGAATGCCTTGATTCCAGTAAAACAGGTTTCCGGTTCACTACACTCACCGTACGAAACACAGTAGCATTTAGCTGCTATTTTACACTGGTATTCTGTGAGAGCGTGGTCCTTCCCCGGTTGATCCCCGATTCATGCTCAAACCATAATAGCTGCAGCGTGGCTCTACTACGTATAAAATATACCACGTATTTAATAAATCTATTGAGTCGTAGGTCCTAACTTTGACCAATAATCAGGAGTCTTTACATTATGTAAATAAATATGATATAAGTTTCCTTTTTATTTTTTAGTCAACATTAGCTCGAAATATTTGTGTTAGAAGTGGTTCACGACAGGTAATCGAATGGTGGATGTATGTGTAATAGCTCACGACTTTCAAGCCTGCTGTTATTGTGTACACAAGTCCACTGCTGAACATAGGTATCCACCAAGGAATTGCTCAAATAATAATAATAATTTCACTTAAAGTAGATAAATGAAAGAATAATTGGAGAAATTTCATTTAAAAACGCTGATTGCTTGTAAATTTGGTCATGGGCAGCGGATTTACTGAAAGCCATTTATAGTTCATAAACCATATCTTGATCTCTGCGATAGCTGTCAGTAAAAATCACGCCTACGAAGTCCTGAATTTCTTAGTAGTACAGACAGTAGGTACCTGTCAATGTCATACTTTATGGGCATGCCGACCTAATTAGTGCATGCCCATAAAAATCACAATTATTCACATTAGGGTAGATACCGTAGTTTCCCAAGTATTATCCAGCTCAAATTATTAATTAAAGAAATATTTTTAATTATAATTTTTTTCCATAATTTTTTATTTTAATAATCATTGCAACAATATCTATAACTAATAGTAAGAAACTTATTTGAGCTTATAATTTGTTTCCCCGCTTACTGACAATGTTTGTTTTATTTTATTTACAGGGCAGCCCTGTAATTTAGTAAAAGTAGGTAATTCGATTATGCCAGTAATTGTTCGCTTAGTTAGTGCTTAGTTAATGCGTCTATAATTCTTTTTAAAACTGGTTTTACTTGTCATAGTGCGTACTCAGATGAAGTAAAAAAGGTAGATACAGCACGGCCTTTGTTATTGATGAAGCCAAAAAACTCCGCTCCTTTATGTAAGCTCACGCGTTCACGCACACACATGCATCAAACTACGCTCATTTTCGCTCAGTACTTCTCGTGGCGTTGTGCAGTAAATTTGCCTACAAAATACCGTCCTGTGTAGTTAAATGGTGCAAAAACAATACTAAAGTGAACAAAAAGTCTGAAGCAATATCGTTTCACTCGTAAACACTCATTTAACTATATTTTAATTTGTTATTCCAACATTATTTTGAAGGTTATTCAAAGCACGAATGTCAATGTTTCGAGATTACGTAAAGGGAGAAAGTTGCCAGTATTTCTTATTTCTAACGGTCCAAGCTTTGGGTATTTAATTTTTGGCTACGTTATAAAATATATGTAATCAGCATATTTTTTTAAATTAGTTGTTACTATGTTACATCAAATTGAAGTTAATGTAAATATTTAATTTTTTAAGTCGCTGATGTTTCTGTTTTAATTGTTGAGTACTTACAAACTATTTTACCATCAAAAAATATTTATGATTTTAGGCTACCAACGAATATTTTAATACTATTAGTAGTATAGTTATAGCACGAATGGATCGGCTCGGCCGGGGAAGGATCGCGCTCTCACAGAATACCGGCGTAAAATAGTAGCTTAATGCTGCTGTTTCGTATAGTGAGCGTAGAGAACCGGATTCCATCTTATTCCACACGGGTGACAACGCATCTACATTTTGATTCGTAATCGAGGATATATTATGTGTCTATGGGACACTGCAACCACTTACCATCAGGTGGACTATATGCTCGTTTGTCATCCTATCCTATAAAAAAAGAAGTATAGCTGCTATAAGACTGAGCTGAAATGAACAAAAATGGCAGCTATCCTCTTGACTTGACAGTGGTAGAGCCACGCAGCGGCTATTGATGTCACATGAATGGGCCAGTTTGCCGGGGTGGTACCACGACCTCACATAATACCTCTACATTTCGCTTGGGCTTACATCGTAGCGGAATCAAATAAAAACTACCCCAAGAGGATACCCTCACTCCTGGTAACGGAGAATCCCTCGCTAAACATCCACGACCAAGCTACTTTACTTTTCCTGAGCGTGGGTGCTTAGGCTCCGTGTGTTCTGGGGGAGGAGGTGGGGGGAGTCCTGCTCGCGACGAAAACTACTAAGGGTAGGCGGAGCAATAAGACCAAGACAACCCCTGTCACGCTATCCGTGAATTTTTGCAACATCAGGACACTTCATTTCAATCTTAATGCTGTCCACTACCACCCGGAGACGGTGAAGGCGGCTTTGCTCTTTTTAACCTAAACTCAGGTGTCCTCTCCAGCTGATACTTCATACCTCTTCTACCCGAGGTACAAATTAGGACACACCTTTGTGCCCCCGGCTGAAATTTGTTCTATTTTGCATTTACTAAAATATACTTTTTTTCATTTAGTAAAGTATATTATTAATTCCATGGAAATTTATTTTTTTATTCCAACTAGTTTTTTTAGTATTAAGTTATTTTTTATAATAAACATGTTTTAAATTACATATGTTGTATATTTTATCGATGCTTACATGCTTACTGGACAATCAATCAAGAAGACTTTTAAATGATATATAGACACCAGACAGCTATACTTTCGGATTTGCATCGCATATTACTCTCATAGTTGTAGTATTGTATCTCGATTTTCAGGGACTTTGAAAAAAAAGTGACAACACTTCTCTGACTCACACATAGTTATAAAATTGGTTACAGTTTCTCGTTCTAGGTGCGACATCTACCTTTTTTTACTTCATATGAGAGTGCGTAGTAGTATATTCTTGAACACGTCTATATCCAACAGCGAATTGAGAATGCTGATAAAAATAATAAGGAAGAGAGCGCATCTGCATTTTGAATCTTATCTTATGATAGTTGTCAGTGGGCCACAGCATCCACCACCATCAGGTGGGGTGTATTCTTGTTTGTAACCGTTATTGTATAATAAATAAACTACCTTAATTTACCTGTTCTACATTGCTTTTAATATCACGGTACTATGGCGATTTAAGGTAATCCATCCAGCTAGTATCGTGATATTCGAAAAATTAAAAGGGTACACGATATTATGGCTTTTATACGTTCAAATGTATGTGCTTGGCGGTTGTCTGATGAAATATCAATTTCAGAGTAATCAATCATATTTAGAGTGACATATAATTGCTTTGAAACGCGGCGTGATAATTTGCTCTCTTCTATGCCTATCGTTGTCACGAGAGAAGATAATCCTTTGTTGTCAACTACCCTCGTTAAGCACGAATCGTTAGCTTCGTTAATAAACATAAACGGAAGAAAGACGTACAAATTCACATAACGTAATAGCTTAGTTAGGTATGCGGGCCGCCTATATCTACTTCAGCTTATTGTTTTGCTAGGCTGTGAGTTCCTTTTGTTTTTTACAGAAATCCTCGTTACAGACTTTCTCCCGCATTTTCCGTAATGTCAAAGTCATTCAGGGTGCGACTAAAGGGCTATGCTCGGAATTTCTCTGCAAGACTGCAGGATTCTCAGCCTAGCAAAACAAGATGCTGTGGTCCTCTGAAGACGAAGATGAAATGCCTCATTTCCATTAATAAGTTCTCCGGTTCTCTACACTCACCATACGAAACACAGCAGTATTAAGCTGCTACTTAACGCTGGTATTTTGTGAGAGGGCACAGAATGATTTTCTTTTTCAATTATATCAGGCGGTTTTATATTTCTGCCGCCGAGCAGTAGTGTTGTTTTATTCCTGTATAAACGGTATTTAGATCCAGTATAATTACCGATAATTACCAGCTGTAAAGCATTCCTTAGTACTCAGAGTTAACAACGCACCTACCTATTACCTTCTATAGATGTAGGCGGCTGTTGATGTCCGTGGACTGTATTTCCAACAGGAATAAAAAATTATATAACCAATGCGAAGATTCAGTATCATCACCAGTTAATTAAAAATATCCTAAGTATATATTTCGAAGTGCGTCTAAGACGTTATTTACTTACTCGAGTATTACATTTACTACTCTAGTACTTAGAATTCTTATCTCACTTTACAACGAAGAGTTTTCATGATACTTTTTACGATCTAGCAAAACGAAAATTTGATTTTAGTGTACGGTAAAAGTTCATTAGCAAAAAAAATTGAAACCTTTTGTTTCTAATATACCTGGGTTTTACCTTAGGGACAGTTCGATTTCTATAGTGACCAGTAACCTTCTATTGTGTTACATAATAAGTACATATTAAGTGCAGATGTACATTTATAACCATTTGAAGAAAAATGATTTTCTAATACCATCGAATGCATTGGAATAAGTAAATTAGTATTATAATAAGAATACCATAGCTGTTTACTACTGCCGCTGACAAAATTACGGTAGGGTGTGACCAGTCCGATTGTGACATCGCACTTACGACATGTTCTATTTAGAGCGCCTTAAGTAATCAACTCTATCCAATTCCGCTCATCAGCTCAATTATTGTTCTTAATGCTGGGATTGTTCATGACCGAAATGCGATGCGAAATTTTTAATTGCTGCTTCGTCAGAAACCGGGTGAGAGAGCGTTGAACGTAATTAATTGCTCTTGTTGTCGTGTGGTCCGATCTCAGCGATCAAGTTTTCGATATTTTAAATTTATTTTGCAGAAGAAACGTGTAGGTACAGGTCCTTGATGTTGAATAATAACTAAATAATTGCAGCTTTTTAAGAACATTGCCTTCTGAGTAATCTCTGAGTGGTTTATTTATCAAATCATTTACAACTTCACCTCACCATAAAGGGTAAGTTGAGTCCCATAAAGAGCTTAAGAAATGAGGGTAATACTGGCAATTCAGCCATAAATTAATAAAACTGCTATTATGAGCGGCCATAAATAAAAATAAGAATAATTAAAACTACTTTTTTACTTAAGGTCATAATTATTGTCTTGGCATTCTTGAGTACTAAGATAAAATGCTTCGCCCCTGTATGTTGTAAGTTTATTTTAACTTTTGGGGATAAATAAACAATGGTACAATGAAATATTTGAACAGCAAAGATTATAAAAATAATCTTAGCAATTGTGACACCAACAATGTATAACAACATACAGAAATAAATTATTATTAAACGCTTTAAAAATAAAATAGGTAGTGCAATTATATTAACAAACAATCTTTTCCTCACGAGTTCGTCCGCGTGTAATTTATTACGATTAATTTCGTGTGTTATAATTATTATTATGAAATAAAAAAGACTTAAGCTACTCCTTATAACATCAGTTGAAATATATAAAGTTCTGTCAAAATCGGTACAGCCGTTTCAGAGATTAGTCGGAAAAAACAGACAGACAAAAAATTTAAAAATTGTTATTTGTAAATAAAACCAGTTTTTACGGATTTTATCGCATATTTAAACTTATTTTATATTCCTGGTTCAGCAAGCACACGCTCGCTGACATATTATGTCAGAGGTGTCACTGATAAGATTGGCTAATTGAAACGTGCTTCCACTAAAACATACTTCAAGCCGCCGAAGAAGATTAGCCAGTTTTTACCATCAGTCAAGTGTAACGTCTTTCTGCAATAGGACAAATAATAAGATCAATATAAAACCGCGTTAAAGAACACATAGCTGATGTGAAGAATAGACGCTCCGGACGTCTACATTCTGTGAACACCTACAGGATATCCCCCGTTAATACATAAGATTTGATAGACCACAAATCCTCGCTAAAGAACACCGATTCCTTCCCAGGATAATTCGCGAGGCCATTGAAATTAAAAAACATCCTAATACTTTCGTATATTTACGCGAACACTACACATTTAAATTATACTAGTTTTTACGGATTTTATCGTGTATATTTAACTTTTTAAATACCCGACGTTTCGAGCGCTTTGCAGCGCTACCACGGGTGCTGCCATCTGCTTGGGATCCTATAATAAATAAAATTAAATCCCAACCCAAGCATACTGCCAGACTTCAAGATACGATAAGTTCATACTGTGTAGATCGGAACAAAAGTAAAATTTTAATCTATGGCAACCGCGGTTAACTATGACATCTGGACGTTGAACATCTCAGCCCCCCTAGGACCATGGGTGCTGTAAAGCACTCAAAACGTCGGGTATTTAAAAAGTTAAATATTCGCGATAAAATCCGTGAAATCTAGTATCATTTAAACATCCTAATTTCAATAGAGAAGATGCTGGGTCCTGCCATCTGCTTGGGATCCTATAATTAACAAAATTAAATCCCACCCAAGTACACAACTGCAAGACTTCAAGATTCTATAAATTCATACTACGTCGATCGGAAATCGCAACAAAAATAAATAATTTTAATCTGGAGGTAGCCATGGTTGACTATGACTATTGGGACATCGAACACCTCAGTGACCATGGGTATTGTAAAATGCTCAAAACGTCGGAAGTATAAAATAAGTTAACATACGTGTGGAAATTCGTAAAAACTAGTTTTATTTGTATGTGTAGTGTTCGCGTAAATATAAGAAATCAATAATTGTTTCATTGTTATCGTATATACTATAGTATGCATTTACTAAAATGCTCTTATTTTTAAATTACAAACAGACACTTCAATTTTATTTATTTATAAGTTTTTTGTTAGAAACTTATTTTTAAAAATACTGCGACTTGATGCCGTAATATCTACGGAATTACATATATAAACCTATATAGTTTATATATTGTTTAATAAAGTAGTTTTTCCTTGTTCGAAACAATCTTTTTATGAATCATAACCAATGTTAAGTTAAGATACCTACTAAATAGAGGTAGACATCATCTAACTCATTATCGCGCTAAGCTTATATTATGAATAGTTTACTTAATATTTGACACATTATAGTACAGAGAAAACACATTTTTGATTAAAGTGCTAGTAAACATGTGTCGGCTTTCATGTCATGGATTTGTGTTTTATAAGCACTACGTTCGAATATTCCTCAGAAACAAAATTAATAAAAGTGCATAGTTTTCCGCCTAGATAATTAAATAAAAGGGGGCAATAGATTCTAATTAGTGTCGGGATATCAAAATTCTTTTCTGTGCTTTTTGGATTGCCAACCAATTAATTTCATTAAGGCATTCTTTTCGTCGCGGTCGTCGTTCTCGATAACAACTAAAACATTTTTGAAATGCTTTAATCTTTTCTGTTTGTTTTCTAGAGGATCTGGTTAGTGAACGGAATTTTAATTAAAGAGATTTTATTTTAATCCGCAGTTTGTTATCTGTATCAAAAACAACATAATAAAACATAGATAATATACTATATAGGGCATAATAGAAGATGATATCCCAGGAGAGATTAATACATTTTATTAAAATTTAATAAAAGTATTATTCCGTAATTATTATATTAACTCTTGATCAAACTCTCGCGAAATGGTTTTCATTTGTTAAATTATTATCCGTTAGCACATTGCGTCCCATGGGTGCCTTAAAAAGCGACAATAGAAAATATCAAAAATCCATTGAAAATAATAATAATTTTTTAAAAACAATATTTTATTCAATATTATTTTAAAAAACATATATTTTCATAACATTCAAGTAATATGTACTTACGTACTAGAGCAGCTATTTAAAAAAAATGTGCGCTACTCTGTGTTCGGAATGATCAGTAGAAATTATGAAAAGTAATTCCTTGGTTTTTACTGACATTTCTAAATTCCAGTAGCTAGACATTTTTAAAATGTTTCTAGATTTCCAGTTTTTTTACCCTAAAAATTTGCTAGAAGTTGCTAAAATGTTACAGTAGATAAGTAGGTTACAATAAAATGCCAGTTTCTGATAATCATTTATATTCGTTAATTCCAACGAAAAGTTAAATTAAGTCCTGTGTACGCAATTGAATAAAAAATAAATTAATCAATTAAAGAGGAAGATGTCGATGGCAGGGGTTCAGTATAGATACTGAACCCCAGCCTATCTAATGCAGAGGTAGAAAGGTTATTTATTCTCTCAAATGAATTAAGTTAAAAATAAGCAAAAAAAACGAAATGAGTTTGAAAACTCTGAACTCAGTCCTCTGCATTAGAGACTCCCTAAGGAAAATTGGTAAATGCTGCTATAACTGTGTTTTGCCTAAAGACGTACTGCATAAAATGGGCACCGTTATGACCATAGATTTTTTTTATTTCGACTCGGCACACTACTCGACGAATTTCGATAGACTCACGTCTCATGATGAAATGAAAAGTTAACATAATGATTTCTTATATTTACGCGAACACTACACATGATTAAAACTACTTTTACGGATTTTATCGCGTTTATTTTTAGTTTTTATTTTTAATTCCCGACGTTTCGGGCGCTTTCCAGCACCCATGGTCACGGGGGACTGAGATGACTGACGTCCCGATGTCATTGTTAAACCCGGAGTACCTTCAGCTTTTTTAATTATTGTTTATGGTCCAGGATTGAATGATGACCTTATCACAAAAATTGATAGGGGCGTACTCCAATGGTTTGGGCACGTTGAACGAATGAGTGAAGACCGAATGGTGAAGAAAATATATAGAGCGAAAGTAAATATTAAAAGGTGTCGAGGTAGACCGAGACTAACTTTCGAAGACCATGTGAGCAAATTGCTCGAAGAGGGGAGGGTCAAGAGTACTCGGATACCTAGACGTGCATGTATGAAGAAGTTAATGAACCTGAAAGAAGCGAAAGAGGTATGTAAGGATCGTGACACTTGGCGATCTGTTCTCTCTGGCTACCCCGTTAGGGATTGTGCGTGACGATAAGTAAGTAAGTAAGTTTATGGTCCGATCTATGCAAAATGAACTATGTCTTGAGGTCTTGCAGTGGTATGCTTGGGTTTAGTTTTAATTTTATTGATTATAGGATCCCAAGCAGGTGGTAGTACCCAGCCTCCTTCTCTATTGAAATTAGGATGTTTTTTAATCTCAATAGCCTCACGTATCATCCTTGGTAGGAATCGGTGTTCTTTCGCGAGGATTTGTGGTCTATCAAATCTGATGTAATGGTTGGGGCCGTCTAGGATATGATCACAAACTGCGGACTTCCCGGAACGTTGATGCTTCACATCAGCTATATGTTCTTTTACGCGGGTTCTAATTGATCTTTTGGTTTGTCCTATATAAGAGAGACCACATTCACAATCAAGCTTGTACACTCCTGCATCTTGTAGAGGAATATGACACTTGACGGATGGTAGAAACTGACTAATCTTCTTCGGCGGCTTGTAGAATGTTCTAATAGAAGCTCGCTTCAAGATATAGCCAATCTTGTCTGTGACACCTCTGACATATGGTAGTACAGCAGGCACACGCTCGACTGTGGCCGGCTTCACTCGGTCACTGTGACGTAGGCGCGGGACCTGAAGCTTGTTGTCGTGCAGAACTTGCTTGACGTGCTGAAGCTCGGCGGCCAGGTGTTTGCTGTCACAGATCCCTCGTGCTCTCTGTAACAAAGATTTGCCCACGGTAGCTAACTGTGAAGGATGGTGGTGAGATTCACCGTTTAAATATCGGTTTGTATGGGTCTTTTTCCTATACACAGTGTGACCAACGGTGTTATTAGGATTTCGGATGACTAACAAATCTAGGAAAGGTAAGGAATTATTTGCCTCTAACTCCATAGTAAATTGAATTTTAGAGTTTATGGAATTAAGATGTTCTAAAAATGCAGTTACTTTGTCTGATGGTAAAATTGTGAAAGTATCGTCTACGTACCGCTTGTAGATCCTTGGTGTAACAGGTGCAGTAAGGAGGGCTTTCTCCTCAAAGTCTTCCATGAATATATCAGCGACAATGGGAGATACAGGTGAGCCCATCGCCACACCATCTACTTGCTTGTAAAACTCTTCCTTCCACAATAGAACGTCGGGAATTAAAAATAAAAAGTAAAAATAAACGCGATAAAATCCGTAAAAGTAGTTTTGAAATGAAAAGTTGCTAGTAAAAGTAGCTAAAAAATTTAGCTACAAGTTTTATTAAATTGTAGCTGTCTGTCGCCAAATAATAGCTAGATCTAGCTATAAAGTTGCTAAGATGGCATCACTGATACGGTTGCACCGCAGTTGAGTGGAATTTGTTCCAGTAGCTGAATGCAGTGTCGCCTCTAGTACGTAGTACATAATAGCTCAATGTAATATGACAAAGATTTTTTTTTATTGAAACTAATTTTATTACCAGTAAATGGCGCCATGCCATCTTGAAAGTGACAGATATAAATACGCAAACCGCCGGCGGGGATCAAGGTCAAAGTTGCGAGGCATTTTATACGAAATATAGTAATCCAATGTAATATATTTGTAGCAATTGTTATAACAATATATAATTGTAGCAATTGTTACAAATCCTCTCAACAAGGCGTGAGGCCTATATTTAGAAATAGGCTGCTATGTGCTGGTAAAAAAGCAAAAAGGAGTTGAATAAAATAGGAGTAAACTGCATAATCAGAGTACCGCTATAGATGTAAAAAAGCAGATTGTTGGTTTTCGATTCTAAATCGATTGATGATCGTGCTTTACGTCTTTGGACTGCATACATCTATCTTTCTAACTATGTCTACTTTTGATGTTCGCGCAAAAATCTTACGTCGGGTAGGTTGAAATGAGCAACATCGTCGTCACTATCATCATTACAACCCATCACAAGTTCACTGCTAAACATAAGTCTTCTTCATAGATTACTCCAAGGGACAAAATCCCACGCTACCTGCCCGCATGTTTCATCAACTCGTCATCTCCATCTAGTGAGGATTCCAATACAAGCCACTGGAGAACCCTTTTACCTCGTCGGTTGTCAGTACTAGGAAACGTATATTACTTATTACCATGTAATTTAAATGTTAATAAGGTGACGAATTTCGCGCTGTTCAAATGAACTTGTAGCTAAATCCAAATTTCGGATAGGGTGTCACGTTCTCCTACTGATTCATTCATCATCGTCGTCATTACAGCGCTTCACAAGTCCACTGCTGAACATAGGCCTCCCCCAAGTAATGCCACAAAGCACGGTCCTGAGCCACCTGCATCCATTGACTTCCTGCATGTCTTACCAGGTCGTCACTCCATCTGGTAGGGTACGAGGCTGCCACTCGAGAACCTTTCTTCCTCATCGGTTATCGGTTCTTAGAGCTATATGGCCGGCTCATTGCCACTTCATCTTACTAATCCGTTGGGCTATGTCGGTCACTCTGGTTTTACTGCGGATATCCTCATTTCTGAGTCTATCACGCAGAGAAACTCCGAGCAGAGTCCTCTCCATAGCTCGCTAAGCGACCTTGAGCGTCTTCATACAGCCAGCAGTGAAGGACCACTGATTCATTGGGATATGTCAATTAATTCCGTGCCAATTTGTCCTGCTGTGAAAATCGTTGCTACGGATGTTTTCACACAAAAACATATATGAGCTTTGAGCTTTCCATAGCTCACTTAGTGATTTTGAGCTTTTTAATACATATACGACTACCAGTACAGGTAAAGGTGTACGTTGCACGGTAACACGCAACATATTTATAATATGGCATCATAATAATTGTTTATTACAATATTATTATTATAAAATAAAAATAAGTTCACTGCTTTTCTATATTTTTATGTCTGCAATTTTTAGGGTTTTTGTGACTCTCGAAAAATACACTACATGTTCAGAAATAATTAAATAAAATTTTGGTTTTGTTTATTCTTGTTATACAGGCCACATTAAATGGAGTACCGTACTGTATGCTAAGTGAAGATTGTGTTCCAAGAAAAATATTTTAGTTATCTAGAGATCTTAAAGTATAGGGACATAATGGGGCCGACTGCTATAACTTATTTTAAAATCTTAAAAGAGCAGGAAACTTTGGGTTTCTTATCATTATAATATCCTGAAATTCTTATCATCATTACATCCCAAGTAATTAAACTTTATACCTGAGTCAACTAACCTTCTATGAAACTTCTGAGGTCTAAGGTTATTTTATAAACCTGAAGTGACAAACGAACTTACGGTCCTCCTGATAGTAGGTGGCTACTGCAGTCCAAGAATACCTGCAGCTAACTTCAAACACCTACTGCAGTCCAAGAATACCTGCAGCTAACTTAAAACACCTACTGCAGTCCAAGAATACCTGCAGCTAACTTCAAACACCTACTGCAGTTCAAGAATACCTGCAGCTAACTTGAAGCACTTACTGCAGTCCTATAATACCTGCATCTAACTTCAAACACCTACTGCAGTACCTGCAGCTAACTTCAAACACCTACTGCAGTACCTGCAGCTAACTTCAAACACCTACTGCAGTCCAAGAATACCTGCAGCTAACTTTAAACATCTACTGCAGTCCAAGAATACCTGCAGCTAACTTTAAACACCTATTGCGGTCCAAGAATACCTGCAGCTAACTTCAAACACCTACTGCAGTCCAAGAATACCTGCAGCTAACTTTAAACACCTACTGCAGTCCAAAAATACCAGCAGCTAACTTCAAACACCTACTGCAGTCCAAAAACACCTGCAGCTCACTTCAAACACCTACTGCAGTCCAAGAATGTCTGCAGCTAACTTCAAACATCTACTGCAGTACTATAATACCTGCATCTAACTTCAAACACCTACTGCAGTACCTGCAGCTAACTTCAAACACCTACCGCAGTACCTGCAGCTAACTTCAAACACCTACTGCAGTCCAAGAATACCTGCAGCTAACTTCAAACACCTACTGCAGTCCAAAAATACCTGCAGCTAACTTCAAACGCCTATTGCAGTCCAAAAACACCTGCAAATAACTTCAAACAGAGAAGGCTACAACAGGTTCATTGTTACCCTTGTGGACACAGCCTGAAGTTATACTGGTAAAAGGTAAACTTTTACAACCCAGCCATGCACTAGTGGTTTTTTTATACAATGTGAGTGAAAAACGATCAAATTATCTATCTGATGGTTAGTGAATGCAGTGCCCTATAGACATTTACATCCACCCTCGAATAATTATACAAGCAAAATGCATATTTATGCGTTTTCACCTCTGAGAACTGAGATGGTATGCTTTGTTTCCAGTAAATAGGATCTCCGGTTCTCTACACTCTCTATTACCTCCTATTACCTCTTACAGCAGCATTAAGCAACTCTTACAGTAGTATTACATTTAGAACTAGTCTTCGGGGTAAGTCAAAGGAAATCGATATCAAAATGGTCATAGCTAAAAAAAAAATACCCTGTCTGTGAGCTTTGTTGCAGTCAGGCAATAAAGACATCATAAAAGGTAACATAGAATGCTTCGAATGTTAAATACAGCTTAAGATAAAATAAAAAGTTTGTCATCGAGTTATCACTTCTAGTCAAAAATAATTCTCTATCAATGTAAACCGATTATCATTGAAGGATACTTATGGGGGAGGGGAGGGGATATCCGGCTGATTGACGAACAAGTCTCTTGCTATCTATTGATATTAAGAAATTCTTACAAATACGCTGAACCTGAATTTACTTTTACCTAGACTAGTAATAGATTGCAAAATTACCAGTGCAGGATTAATCCGTTCTGCGAATACTAACCAGCATATTAGCGTAATGTGTAGTTTAGAAAATACCAAAAAATTGTTAATAAAATTTGTTTTTATAAAATAAGGGTAACAAACAAGAACACAGTCCACCTGGTGGTAAGTAGTTGCTGTGGCCCATAGACAACTACATCTATTCCCGATTACAAATCAAAATGCAGATGCGCTGTTATCCGTGATGAAATGCCTGGTTTCAAGTAAAATGGGTCTCCGATTCTCTACACTCACCACACGAAACACAGCAGCGTTGAACTGCTATTTTAAGCTGGTGTTCTGAGAGAGCGTGGTCTTTCCCCGGTCGACAGCATGGCTCTACCACGTTTAAACCTGTTTACCACTTTGAAATAATACTAGTTTTTACGGAATTTATCGCGTATATTTAACTTTTTAAATACCCTTATATACTGTTTAATACTTGTGGCCTGTGGTCTGTGGTCCTATAGATGCTCTTGTTCTTTCCTTTGTAGAAGGTAGCGTGATAAGTTGCACTCCAAAATCTCTCCGGACGCTGGTGTAAGTATAATAAATAACATTTTAATAAACACTTTTTGCTACTATTCCAACAAAAACAAAACTGATAAAGGAAATTAAAAAAATAAAAATAAAAATGAAAGTAAAATAAAATAAAATTTTATATTTTTATTTTTGTTTTTATTTTATTTTTATATTTATTTCATTTTCATATTAATTTTTATTTTTACTTATATGTTTATTATTATTTTTATTTTTTTAATTTTCTTTTTATTTTTATTTTTATTTTCATTTATTGTAAATATGAGTCGTTTTGGTATATCAGAATTGGTTAATAACTTGATACAGCGCCGAATATCGGATCGTTACACAGCTATGAACTATAGTCTCGATAAAACAAAATTATATTGTGTGAGTATGACCTCGATCAGTCGAGCTTCGGTCCTTCAAAAGTTATACGATCACTAACAAAGGCACCAACGATTTTACATCTATATAAATATTGGTAAATTTACTATCTAAAAACTTTAGAACATGTCATATTTGCTGTTTTCAATGTGAATTTACTATACCACTTGAAAGTGTAGGGATAGCGTAGATAAGCGCCGAGCAAACAACGAAGCTTATTATAGACACACATTAACATCTGGTTCGGTCTACACTTGATGCTGTTTCTTGAGATAGAGATGTGTACAACTACCGGCTTCCCACGATACTTTTAGTTTATTTTTCTGTTCAAATATTGCCACATTAGCTTTATTTTACGGCGAGCCTTCAACAATAAACATTACCATCTGATGATATTTTGTACTACGTAAAATATTTTTTACGTAGTACAAAATATATATTTAAATTCAATAATGTGTTAAATATTTAATAATCTTAAAACAATCCTCGAATATAATTACTAAATTAGTTGACTTTCAAACTCTTATTTATTTAACATTAATTATTATGCGTGGTAGAGCTACAGCTATATTATAGTTGCAGCACAAATGAGTCGACTCGACCGGGGTAGGATACGTAATACGATTCGCATGGTGAGCGAAAAGAACCGGATACCCTCTTTACTGGAAACTAGGCATCTTAGTCCTCAGGGGTAACGCATCTGCATTTTTACTATTATCCAGATAAAATGAAGACGACTATGATCCACGACATCTACTTAAAATTAGGTAGACTGTACGCCCTTTTGTCACCCTATTATATAAAAAAGATACTTAACTTAATTGATTATTTTGATATCGTTTTTAATTATTTCAAACATGTACCTCGTACATAGATTTCATTATGGGGGACATATTTGCCATAATTTCCCCGTTTGGCAAATGGGTTGCCAACAATGAATACAATAACGGTATGTAAAATATTTAACGATATTCAGTTTCACAAAAATAACAGACGTATATCAAAAAGAAAATCTACAGACCTACGTATGATACTCCCAATTGCCAGTACCCAGTACCTTTTAAAAAAATATTTTAACTTTATCCCAAAATTATAAGTCAAATTAGTTGTTGCGTAACTATAATCCTTTGTTTATAATTAAATGCGGCGATGAGTCGGTACAATCGGCGGTGACTTTACCCAACTAACTAACACATACACACACTGGATTAATGTTTATATTACAAAGCTCGACCCTACATTAAAGTCCACGCACACTAGTGCACGTGTTATCCCGGATAAACAACAAGTATTATAAACATAACCCTTAAGCGTATTAAAGATAACGAGGGAGGTATGAAGATCAAAGTATGCTGTAACGGAGTTTTGTATCACTTTTATACAAATATAGATAAGTTTAAGGCAAGTGAAAAACATTATATTTTCGCTGCATCGCGATATGTGCTATTTAATACAATGTTAGTTAATGATTGTGAGAGGGTTATTGTTCTAACTGACAATGACTAACTGTTCTATGACGGAGTTATCTGTTATTGAAAATCACATCTATGATGATGATATATTTTTTACGGTACATGAAACAAAGGCTCATTGTTATGATGTGTTGTGATGTTCTTAAAAATAATCAAGATATTAAGAGTAATAATAAACTAATTTTCTACTATATTTGAATTAATTTAGCTAAAGTTTATTGTAGAAAGTGTTCTAACCTTACCTTTCTTAAAATTAATATTAACTTTCATGACGGTAATAATAAAAAAAGAGTTTCAACTCTTTTTTTATTAGGTCCTAGTAACTTTAGTATAAAACTAACTTTTTAATGTCGTTATTATTATTGTGTTTTGTCTTTGGTGAATATAAGCTATATTTAGTGATATTATATTCTTTGTGTCATAGAGGAAGGAACTGCCGTCTGTGATACAGGCTAGGTCTAGTACAGCCGGCAGTAACAAACCTTAAAATTTGTAAAATTTGTAATTAACTTATTTTAAACTTGTATAGGAAAAAAAATTAACTATGCTAATAAAAGTTTTATCATTATTAATTTTCAACAAATCATACAATTACAGTACGTTTGTTTCCATCCTTCCACCATCCACACAATAAAACCTAATAGAAGTCCACTGCTGAATATAAGCCTCTATATATATATATATATATATATATATATATATATATATATATATATATATATATATATATATATATATATGTATATATATATATATATATATATATATATATCTATATATATATATATATATATATCTATGAGGCATCATATACTGCCTAATATGTTTTTGAAAGGTGTTTTTACATGAAGTAAATGAAACCATTTCATTTTATTGCACTTACTTCGTTTTTATATTTTTCACTTCTTGTAGTGAAATGTTTTATAGGTCCGAAACCCTTGTTTGAACCATTTACCGGTTCATTACGCAATTGTTGAACGAAACAATACGGCAAAAACTATCGTGGACTGACAAAGCATACGCGTACAATCCGTAACGGATCGTTGGAATAATGTAGTTCCTGTCATTGTCTAACCAACCACCGCAGTGAACGACTTCTGTTTACAAGAACTTTAATCGCACGGAACTCTGTCAGTTCCCACGGGTAATTGTATATTTCTTTCTTCAAAATACAAAACTATTGTTTTTCGAAATCTGGTGAAAATATAGACATATTTTATTTAATACTGCGGCCAAACAATTAAAAAACATTATTTCCTCTAGACTGAATTACGGTCACGGCGGCCAGTCTCAACGGAGACGAGCCTTCCGTGCAGGACAAGATTATAATGCCAAAGTGTTTACACAAGCATAGGTGCACTTTTTGTTCCATCACTCTTGTAGACTGATGGGACCAAAGATAGTGTGTATTATAAAGATACACTACACTATCACTGGATGGATGACTGATGATGGAACAGTAATTCGTGACGACCGTTGAAAGATCACGCACAGAACAACGCGTGGTTGCTGTGGCACGGGGTGAAACGTTGCCAAATTCCTGACTCCGGGCAACTGCTCAGAATTTCTTAACGAGAAAACTCAGTAACTGATTTTAGCCCGACCCGAGATTCTAAACCGAGACCTCATGGTCGGCAATCGCTTTGACGACCACTAGACAAACGAAGCAGTCACTGGTCAATCACTTTCAGAAAAAAATTATGTAAGCATCAAGCAACAAAGAATCTTAAAAATCTGCTTCATATTTTTGTTTAAAATTATAATTATAACAAACTAGCGTTCTGCCCCGGTTACGCACGGGTGATATCTGGATTCTACAACAGCGCCACCTACCGGTTCCAACTATGTCTATAACATTCACGGAAGCGCATACAATGTATTGACAAAGTTTTCTGATTTCAATCTGGTGAATGGTACGGCAGCGCATAAAATACCAACAAAAAACAAATTCTATTTTTTGTATATTAGATACTGTAGCGTATAAACTATACAAAGTTAGAAAGTATAAAAACATAACTTGCATAGAGAATAATACGTACCTGGCTAAATACTACTTATCACATATAAAATTAAAAATTTGACTCATGTGAAAAATATTATCTTTTGCTTAATTAAATTGCAAAAAATCAAAGAAACCTACAGATTAAGGTAAATTTGTAAAAATGATTTTAATGTTAAATAACCCACAAAATCATTGTTAAATTAAGGAAACCAATTTTAAAATATGAAGGCGTTGAGTTGACTTAAATTCTCGAATTTACCAACCAATTTAAATTCTATTTACACACTCATGCTGAGATCTATAAACCGTACTTTGACTTTGCTCAGACTTTGCTTAGCAAAATCTTAGCTGAGTATATGCTTAGCATAATCTTTGATTCCGAATTTATAGTTGTATCGGGCTGAGATTAAGCTAAGCATATGCTAAGGTTCAGACTGTCAAGAAGTTTATGCATGCTTCATTCCACGCATTATGTTATTGATTTTAATGTACAAAATAAAATAAAATATATATTTAAAGGTCAAAAACAGTCCACACTGCACTTCATAAATATGTTACTAATACATGAAATTGAAAAATAGCGTGTTTAAAGAGAGATACAAGTACATTTAATTAATTTTAGTTTGAAAATATGAGAAAGAAGCGGAACGTTTGAATTGCTGTCACATGCGCTGTAAAATCACAGTTACAACCTGTGAAGCTTTTGGTTTATATTGATATTGATTATATTGTGTGCATTTTAAGTTTTATATATATTTGAAATTCCTGATCTTTTTGTTACGACTGGCTTTTGAACTTGGACTCCCGATCCTACCTACCTATTCGACCTACGCTTCAGTAATTTGGACTCGACATTCGAATCGAGAATCTTCGATTTTCTTCAAGCTTGTAATTATAATGGACAATATTGAGAGAATTCTATCTACTTTAGGAAATATAGATAGATTGGGAACTTCAGCAGATATCAATTTTCGGCGCATGCCTAAATACTATGTTCGAAATGAATATAACCAAAACCCATTTGATTTGTATGACGAAAATGAATTTAGAAGAAGATACCGATTCAATAAACACACTGTTTTAAATGTAATATTACCTTTAATAATTGCCAATTTGGAGCATTTGGACAATAGAGGCTTGCCGATTTCTCCAAAACTGCAATTACTTATTGCATTAAGGTTTTATGCTACAGGATGTTTCCAGGTAATTATTGTTTCATAGAGTAGAATGAATTTTTTATTCAAATAGGCTTTTATTAGTCAGAATCTACTACTGGTTATATACATAGAAAATATATTTTATACACAATAAGTAATACATATATTCTTTGATATTTCAGATGGTGTGTGGTGATTTGAACGGCATAAGCCAATCCACAGTATGTCTTATAATAAATAAGGTATCAAGACAATTGAGCCGTTTATTACCAAGATATATACATTTTCCCACCAATATGAGTGTGGTAAAAAGAAAATTCGAAGAACTCGGAAGATCCAATACTCAGCACGGATTCAACAACATTATTGGTGCTATTGACTGCACACATATTAAAATAAATAGACCCAGAGGTATCTCCCATTCTGAAATATACCGAAACCGCAAAGGATATTTCTCTATTAATGTACAAGCTATTATAGGTCCAAATATGGAAATTTTTGATATAGTAACCCGCTGGCCTGGCAGTTCACATGACAGTAGAATATTTAGAAACTCTCAAGCTTATGCTAGATTTTTAAGGGGGAATTTGCAAGGAGTTTTAGTAGGCGACAGTGGTTATCCATCTCTTCCTTTCCTTTTAACACCTCTTATAACTCCAGTAACAAGAGCAGAAAACCAATACAATTATATTCAAATAAGAACCCGTAATATAGTTGAGAGGTTTTTTGGAGTATGGAAAAAGAAATTTCCCTGCTTACAGTTGGGCCTACGCTCTAAGCTCACTAATACGAGCAACATAATTGTAGCTTGTGCAGTATTGCACAACATAGGTATACAGTGTGGGGATGCTTATGATGATGGTAACAATGATCATACACCAGAAGTTGCAGAAAGACCAAACAATGAAACATCATCCACTGCAGGTCTAGCATTTCGGCAGTCTATAATAGCACAATTTAGCTAAATAATTAGGAAATAAACTGAAGTAAAACAAAACATATTTTATTCATTTATCGCTTTATTTTTTAAAATGTTTTCTTTTTCTTTCTTTATTTCTAAAATTTCTAATTCTAAAGCACGTTTTTTTTCTAAAAATTCAGTTTCCTTTAAATATTTTTCTTCATTCCGTCTCCTTTCATCCTCATATCTCTCCTTATTATATTTTAATTCTTGTAGTATTAGTTCCTGTTTCAGTTCATCAAAAGTTTTCTTCTGTTTTGCTTGTTTTTTTGGGTCACTGTACTGAGCTGACCGGATGGTGCTGGGCTCACCAATGGTAATTGGCATAGGGTTTTCTTTTTGTATGTCTTCTATTACTTCAATCTCTATATTATTATTATGCTCCACATCAGACACACGAGCTCTCTTTGGGAGCCACATTTGCTCGTCGTTATCTAATCCAAGATTATTATCTAGAAATAGAAATACAATCTAATAAGTGAAATTACAAGTACAAATTATGTCATCTTACTGATTAAATAAATACTATTCATTATTGAGCTCTCAATTGTACATTTATAATCAGTTATTTAAGCTCCATGTATCATAAATTAATTATTTTATATTACAAGTGAGTTAAATCCACTATTTTAGTTGTAAAATTATAGAATACTAAATGATTATACAGACAAAAATCTTGTTAGAACAAGCAAAGCAGTAGTGATTTCTCTTTCTTATTCTTTCTCTAAATGTAAAAACTAATCAAGAATATATAGTAGCATCCATTCCAACTCCATCTATATTATCTACCAATCAATGTTCATTTGCTCAAATTCAATAAAAACATTATTTGAAATCAATCAAAAATGTTCAACAATCAACAAACAAAAATTTTAAATCTAAAATAACATCATGTCGGAATGAAGATTTGATAGTAAATACAAGGAATTAAAAACTTTCAATATAAGAATTACAACATCAATCAAAAGATTTAATTTAACAGGGCCAAAAGTGCAACAAGACTCGAATTACAGAAGTTTTGTATGATGTAGATGTTGGCTTATATGTAAATCATTTATCAAACCTGTATTCACGATGATCTTATTCTTTAGCAATTGTAATGTGACAGTAAATGGTAGTAATAGTAATTATGTTTTTAATAATTATACTTTAAAAATACAGTCCAAGTTAAAAATATATATATAAAAATAAATACAAAAAATTTAAATGACTTAATGTCAAGTATTTTTTATATTTCTTGATCAAATGATTTAATGTTTTGTTTGTTATTTAAAGTATTCTAATAAGATGTTACTAATTAAAGTTCTATTGTTCTGTATTTATTATTAAGTTTAAATAAATGTTTAAATTTTTTTATTGTAAAATAATATAAATTTTATGTGTGACTTAAGTTAAACATAAATACAATAATCGGCTAGTTAAGTCCTGCATGAGTATGACTTAATGTGGTTTTAAGTCACCATGTACTATAATTATATTTAAGATGTTAAATCATTCAAATTAATAGTGCTAAATACTAAATAAAAATTATTTATATGACTTATGAGTTAATTATTTAATAGAAATACATATTTGATGCAATTATGTATTATAAAATCTAATCCATTTGTTAGTTTTAATTACAAAAACTGGGAAAACTATACAGTAGGTATGTGTGGCAGATAAAACAATAGGCATATTCTTTTAAAAGTTAAAAGTGATCGACTAGTCTTCATGGAATATCTTCAAAATGCCTAAACCAATTTTGGCCGTAAAGAATTTTGCAAGGAGTGATCTTGGTTATTTTTTTATTTTATTATTTTAATTTAAACAATGTTAATAATGAAAGTTAATTCAGTTTTTTACACAGTTGAACAGTGTACCTACTGGATTTCTAATAGGCCCAAATTTGCACTAATGTCACAGGCAAAAGCTAATTAGATTTATAGTAATTTTAAATTATATGATATAATATGATAACACATTTTTATCATGATTAACTTACCAATAGCTAATGTGTCACTGTCAATTTCTACACTGATGGATGGCAAAACATTTGGCATGACAGCTATAACTTGAGACTCCAAAGGTCCCATATCTGGTGGAGTTGGTCCTCCGCCTGTTCTCTTCCTTTGGGCCTCCAGAGTCTTGGCATCCCTGGCTTTGGTTTTTAAATTTTGCCACATCTTTTTTATTTGTTTAGTATCAGCCTGAAAATGAATAGTAGACAAGTATTATAAATGGAGTAAAATATTATAGGTAAGTATTTAATGTATCTGTAGGAAGAATTTATAATTAAACTTATTTGTGTGCCTCTGTACGTTCATATAGTATCAGTATGAGACTCGGACTAACACGAAAATTAAGCCAAATAATTAAAACTACTTGTATGAAAATAACTAAAAACATTTCAAAAATTAAATTATTTAGGTACTTTTACTTACAATTTGTGTGACGTTTGAATTGTTGAACCGCGAGGTAATTTCCTCCCAAGCTTCACTTTTTTTTCTAAGGGAAATACCGTCCGTCTTTCTGTTCTCTATAATATTGATTTTGGCTTGAACCAGTTGTATAAGAAATTGTTTGTCGTACTCCGAGTAAGGCTTTTGTTTCCTTTTTGCGCTTTCCATTTTAATAGTTTAGTGCTTGGGAGTCCGTAAAAGATTAGCCGTGAGTCAGTCGTGTAGCAGGTACAAAATCCGTTAAACAGGTAGCCGTGGTCAGTCGTAAAAGAAGGTACAGAGTCAGTTAAACAAGCCGGGTTGAAAATAGGGATAGGGAAGTATCGTTCTGTTTTAAAAAAAAAGTAATCTAATTCGAAACAGCAACTGGCGTAGAATAGAATAAACCAAAGTTTTTAGGTGATTGGTGATTGGTGCGTGAATGACTTTAGTGTTGCCATGGACAATTCTAATTTTTCCTTTGGAGTCATTTTTAAAATACATTTTTATCGAAGTAAAAAAGCACACAACCTTCAAAATTATTTTAATATATATGTATATAAATATGTCATCAATTTTTTTGGTTTCTACAGAAATGATAACAGCATTAATGTTAAATTTTTACGTGAAAGTTTTACGATTTCCTTAATTGCATGAAGTTCTCTCCAACCTGGCATCATTGCAGTTGAGAGAATACGACAAAGTTAAAGAGTTATCAGTTGTACGTAATGTAAAATAATTTTGGACCATTACTTTTGTTAGGGTAATATCCTGAGTTTTTCTTAAGTCGTCAATTTCGTTGACTCAGGCTTTGCTTAGCGCGCACTCAGCACGACTTCGAAGTTAGTTCTATAAATACCGACATTGTCTTAGCTCGAAAGTGGAGTCTGAGCAAAGTCAAAGTACGGTTTATAGATCTCAGCCTAAGTATAGGCACACAATCTGGGTGCAATTTATTTTTAATTAACTTTAAATGGCGCAAAATGTATTTGTGTAGTTCAGAGAAGAATATTATGGCATATTCTTTATTTTATTTCCTTTTTTTAAATGTTGAATTCACAGTAGGATTTTCTTCTGTATCGTGGAGGCAGTATACAAACATAAATTTCGCAAGGACAAACATCCAGACAGACAGACCCGGAACAATTATTTGTAGGCCATACAATTACTTGTTTCAATAATACATACTACTAATTGGGTACGTACACAGAAAATATATTATGTCCTTTTTTAACCACTATAGGTCTTTGGGTACGTATTATTTTAATTTCGATAGTTTTCAATTTCAAAATTTTGTTGTTATTTTTTTAGTACCGAAATTTTATTTAAATTAGTAGTATTCATTGATAGATCAATTTCATGATGTGTTGTAAAATAAAAATTTGTAAAATATCAGTGCCATAGGCTTCTTTACCGTTAACCTGTTCTTACACACAATTTATATATATATAATTTGTGTGTAAGAATCAACAACAAATTATATATATATATATATATATATATATATATATATATATATATATATATATATATATATATATATATATATATATATATAATTTGTGTGTAAGAATCATCATTCATCATCATCATCATTACAGCCCTTTACAAGTCCACTGCTGAACATAGGCCTCCCCCAAGGTATGCCACAATGCACGGTCCTGAGCCACCTGCATCCATCGACTTACTGCATGTCTTACCAGGTCGTCACTCCATCTAGTGGGGGGTCGCCCTACACTTCGTCTACCGGTACGAGGCTGCCACTCGAGAACCTTTTTTCCCCAACGGTTGTCGGTTCTTCGAGCTATATGGTCGGCCCATTGCCACTTCAGCTTACTAATCCGTTGGGCTATGTCGGTCACTATGGTTCTACTGCTGATATCCTCATTTCTAAGTTTATCACGCAGAGAAACTCCGAGCATAGCCCTCTCCATAGCTCGCTGAGCGACTTTGAGCGTTGTCATACGGCCAGCAGTGAAGGACCACGTGTCAGTATATATATATATATATATATATATATATATATATATATATATATATATATATATATCTTTTGTTATTTAGCCAAAAATAATTAATTAGGGTAAAAAGTGAAGTAAAGTTACAGCCTAATACGTACCACAGCTGGGCACAGGCTTCCCGCCGCGCTGCCCCAATGCGTGTTGGCGAACTTCACACGTCTTTGAAATATATATTTTTTCCTATTTATTAGACATGCAGGTTTCTTCTTTCTTTTTTCGTTTCTTCTTTTACTTCTCCGCTGAGCACGTGGTTAATTAGCACTTAAAATTACAATTAACAATTTCATTGGTGGCCGGCGGGGATCGAACCTGGTTTGCTCGCATACTGTGATATTTACAGCGAGCGCTAACCATCTGAGCTACCACGACTCTTTTATTAATTAGGGCTTTATTATTTATTAATTATATTAATAATTTTATTAATATATTATGGTATTTGAAAAGGACGAAGAGAGAACGAAATGTGAAATATGGGTAAATCAGGAATGTCTAGAACAGGTAAATGAAATTGTATACTTGGGGAGTACTTTCAGACGGGATGGAAGATGTATGTATGATAAAAGGCAAGGCGTGGTGAAGAGTGCACGCCTTGCAATACATAACGCAGTATTGGTACCGACTTTGTTATATGGCAGCGAAACCTGGGTATGCCAGAAGAAGCATAAAAGCAAGTTGAATGCAGTGAAGATGCTATCTCTTCGTAAAATGTGTGGCGTTACCATAGCAGACCGAAAGCGAAACGAAGAGATTCGCAATATGGCAGGATTGAAAGATGACCTTATCACAAAAACTCCAATGGTTTGGGCACGTTGAACGAATGAGTGAAGACCGAATGGTGAAGAAAATATATAGAGCGAAAGTAAATATTAAAAGGTGTCGAGGTAGACCGAGACTAACTTTCGAAGACCATGTAAGCAAATTGCTCGAAGAGGGGAGGGTCAAGAGTAGTCGGATAGCTAGACGTGCATGTATGAAGAAATTAATGAACCTGAAAGAAGCGAAAGAGGTATGTAAGGATCGTGACACTTGGCGATCCGTTCTCTCTGGCTACCCCGTTAGGGATTGTGCGTGAAGATAAGTAAGTAAGTAAGTAAGTATTATTTATTAATTAGGGTTTTATTATTTATTAATTAGGGTGTAATTATAGATATACTATGCCAGAATGAAACAGCACTGACTATTTAGATGAAGCAGTTAAATTACCTTTACCTTAAGACACACGTATCGTGGAAAACGTAATTAACATTACTTAACTTACAAAAAATTAAACTTTTAATAAAACTAAACCTAAAATAAAATCATTTCCTCATAACTAA
The DNA here is from genome assembly GCA_036936625.1 of Parnassius smintheus behrii. Lineage (NCBI taxonomy): Eukaryota > Metazoa > Arthropoda > Insecta > Lepidoptera > Papilionidae > Parnassius > Parnassius smintheus. Next base: position 13,713,818 of record JAUPFT010000011.1, read on the forward strand.
CAACTAACAAACACATAGCTTCAGAAATCGGTACTAAGACCAGATGTATAGAAAAATTAAAGATCTGACCCAGAAGCGGTTAGGTGGAATTACTTTATTATATTTAATTAATTCTTTGAAGTTGGTTTTTAATTTTCATAAAAAATTTAATTTTTAACCTTCCGATTGTACTTAATAATACACGAGCTCATATTCATAACTAGAATGTCGTTTCTTTATAGAATAAGGGTGACAAATGAGCACACAGTCTACCTGATGGTGGGTGGATGCTGTGGCCCTTAGACATGTACATTTATTCTCTATAAAGAATTAAATGAAGATGGTTTGACACCCCTGAGGACTAAGATAGAATGTCTCATTTCCAGTTAAAGGGTCTCCGGTTCTCTACACTTACCATATGATACACAGTGGCACTAACCTGCTATTTTAAGTTGTTATTCTGTGAGTGCGTAGGTACCGGTAGAGCCGACCCATTTGTGCTATAACCATAATATAGCTGCAGCGTGGATCTACTACGTATACATATAGTTACATTATGATTTTTTTATATATGGAAGGGGGCAAGCGAGGCGCGCCAGATACAAAATTTCTACCGTCATCCATGAACACCTGCAACATCAGGAGAATTGCAGATGCGTTGAAGACCTTTTAAAAGAGTCGGCTTTTTTCTTGAAGGGCCTTAGGTACCGTTGATTCCACAAGAAACTTTTGCGAGGATGAAAAATTCCTTAGAACCGCACAATTGTGGACTGCTAATCATCCAGATGTTAATGGTGATTACCAAATTTTCCTACACGTGTTTTTTCAAAAATTTTATGAGAACACCCCTTCGCGTATGTACACACAAAAAAGAACATATTATGGTCGAATTAAGTATCTCCTCCTTTATTTGAAGTTTTTTAATTTAATTAATGGTGACATGCGAGCACACAATACACCTGATGGTGAGTGGATTGTGTGCCCCATAATAACTACATCTATCTTATAAGGAGAACAAAAATTGCACTGCGTTGTCACCCCTGAGGACTAAGACGGATGGTGTGCCTTGTTACCAGTAATAAAACCGACCAAATGCGAGTCAAGTCACGTTCTATTAGGGTTCCGTATTTTAAAAGAGCCAGACGAAATAACTTATAAATAAAACATAAGACACCTAATTAGATTAATTTTGTTTTGGGTCACAGTGTGGCAAACACAATGTAAATTATTGTTTACATTATGTTTAGTTTAGATGCAGTATATGGAGTTTTTGCTATAGGCCCCATAACAAAAACGGTGTAAAACCGACAAATTTGATGGTCTTAATTTTGTTTATTTTTGATGGAAAATTATTTAAATATTTTTCTGTTTTTACTCAGTAACGTCTATCACCAGCAATGCAGCCAGACAGTCAGCCATACAGACACACAGAGGGAGACAGACTGACAGACGTTTTACTCTTTTTCAAATATGTCTTTCTTTCTTTCTTTTTGCACGGAACCCTTAAGAAAAGGTCTCTGGTTCTCGTGACCCAACCACACGGAACCCAGCAGAAACATGCTGCTTTTTTACGTTGGTATACTGTGCAAGCGTAGTCCTTCCCCGGTTGAGACATCATTTCCAAGTCATAACTAACAAGTAAACATAAAATCATATTGATTTATTTATAAAACCATGATTTTTCTGTGTTATAACTTATTTATCACATATTATATAGAAAATATTTTTTTTCGTTAATTTATTCAAATATATTCAAATTATATGCCTTTGCCCTGAAAAAACCGAATTAGAAAAGTTGTTACAACTTCGAATAACAGAAATCTAAACGCCTTTTTACTGTCATTATTTTTAAATGTATCAAACGTGCTGGCACATTTTATTAAATATGAAATCACCTGCCTTTGCTGAGGTAAACAAAAAAATGGTACATGTCGCAAGCTACTACTTTCACTTAACAACGTTCGCTACAAAATTTTGAACATTCTTTAAATCGATGAATATTTTAATAGAAATACTTAAAGTATATTTCAACTTGCTACTTGGAAATAAGGTACAATTTAGCATGATATCCACCTATTATAGCGAACAATGGCAAGCATCAGGATTTGGGCAAGGGGAAACACGGTGTCAGCACCTACCGTTTTATACAGCTTGTGCTTTAGAGTATCCTACTGTATAGGTGAGTTGAATTCCGATGCTACTTGATACTTTTTTTGTGCACGCTACTTTATAATATTTTCGTGCGACCTGTGGGAAATCTTTCGCGCAGTATTGAGATTGACTAGGGAATTTGGGATTTAGTAATCTTTGTTTTTTCGTACTGTAACGCTCTCCCCCCTCTCTCTATATAATAAAAATTTTATAATATTAAAAATATCCCCTTTTTAATAACATTATATATGTGACCAGGATTAATAAACTATGTTTAGATCTTTCTAAATGATCTCTCTAAAGGTTTAATAATAGGCCGTTTGTAATCTTTTGTCGTGATCGTCTTAGTTAGGACCCTTATTTACGTTGTGTTTGTTTGTAACTTAGTTCTTTTAGGTGTCTTTTGGAAGAATGAATATTCACTAGAGCAATTGAAAGCTGTTGGTAGTGCCTTATAAGCTAAGTGAACCCCGTTCACGAAGACAGGGCTCGAAAAAGGTTAAGAACATAAACGTCTCTATTCCACTTGTATCAGGTTTACATTATTAATTTATTATCATTTATCCCTTTCCGCTTGGAAAAGGCTCACAATATATTTATACAAAAAATACCCGATACAAGGGCTTCGCTCTCCTATATTTATTTAAAAAAATGTAGGGGAGGTACACGGCCGCACACACGCCGTGCACGGTGAGTGCCAACCATTTTGATGCACTCCCCCCGAAGGGAACGCTAATTCGGGAACTGGACCGTAGTCCACAGCAAAATAACTGGCGAACCAGTAAAAGAGGCTTGGCCCCTTGTTAGTGCGTAAGCACAAACATCGACCGAAGTCGCGCATGTCAATGCGTGTAAACGCTATACAGAATACGAACGAATCCAGCCACAGTGAATGTACGTCACACGGTTTAGGCAAATAGGCACACTGGCCGTAAACCCTCCGTGAGCGCCACCACCTGCCAGACCGCCGCTCCTGCAGACGTGATGTAAGTGTATGGCATCACCACCAATTGCATGATCAGCACGGCTACTAGCCGCAGAGCGTGTCATGAGACTACTGCTCACCTCAAGGGAATGGGGTCCCACGTTGTGCGGCTTTCGGCCGCAGCCTTGAGAGTCTCCTCAGATCCTCCCGCCAGCTACCACCTGCATGAGGTCGACACATATGCTCCACCAACCAATACAACGGCAGATATAGCCAAAAGGCAGTTATAAGATAAGAGTAATAATTCGCCATCAGAAAGGGTTTGTGTCACTGACGTTGAGTAAATGCATTTTCGATCATGTTTGTCTCACCCACCAACAAGTTGCCTTCAATCATTCAAAGGTGGGAAAGTTACAGAGATATAATATTATGTTGTTATATAAAACATCGTGGAGGGCAGACAGTCTGCAGTCCCGCAATGAAGGGACCCGACTTGGGCAAAGCTACTTAGGCGTGAGTCAAACCAAGATGCAGAGAGCGCCACTGAGAATAGCGTCCCATCAAACAACCATTGCAGAGACGCAATGCTGCAGAACGCAACAAGCATCAATACGACTATCGTCGGGCTTACACTATTCCAAGGTCCCCCATACATCTCAGCAGACATCACCACCCGCATACCTCCATCGACCAGAACCACAAGAGAGCGTCGAATCAGGCGCAGCACACCCGCAGATCCATCACAAGACGCAATACCGCAAGTAGCAGTAAGCATCAATGCAATTATCATACGGATGGCGCCCCATCACAACACATCCACATGATCCCTATCGACTTTGGTAACAAAATTGGTATTGTTGTTATATAAAAAATATCACCAACGTATCATAGTAGCACGCTACTAAGACGCCAATGAACAAAACTCCACGTATCATAGCGCTAATGCACTAAGACATGAAGCTGAATATGCCTGTTACACTTAAAAGTGCTACCAAACACACTCAACATCCCCATCCGAAAGATAGACGACGCATCGCTATGCGCTACGACGCCGCCCACAAACGGTATGGGTGTGCGATGTCCACGGGAAAGCCGTATTGCTACAACAAACCCGCTTACCACCGACACTAAGATGTTAATTGTATACCTCCATCGACCAGAACCACAAGAGAGCGTCGAATCAGGCGCAGCACACCCGCAGATCCATCACAAGACGCAATACCGCAAGTAGCAGTAAGCATCAATGCAACTATCATACGGGCGGCGCACCCTCACAACACACCCACATGACTCCTATCGACTTTGGCAACAAAGTTAGTATTGTTGTTATATAAAACTGCACCAACGTATCATAGTAGCACGCTACTAAGACGCCAATGAACAAAACTCCACGTATCATAGCGCTAATGCACTAAGACATGAAGCTGAGTATGCCTGTTACACTTAAAAGTGCTACCAAACACACTCATCATCCCAATCCGAAATATAGACGACGCTTCGCTATGCGCTACTACGCCGCCCACAAACGGTATGGGTGTGCGATGTCCACGGGAAAGCCGTATTGCTACAACAAACCCGCTTACCACCGACACTAAGATGATATGTCTAGGACACATCGGTTAGCGAGTCCAAGTTTACCTCGGACCAATTGCTCGTGAAGCAGCACACACGCCACCATAATATTCCTTTTCAAGTCCCTAATAAGGACTAGTCATTTTGCTACAGTACTAGGAGCAGTCAGTCACCCGACCACCCTATACAATGCTTATGCATCAAGGAGACCTCCTATAATATTGCTTTTGTATCATAGACCTTACTTTCATAAGTCATGTATATATAGGATTCGAACCCACGACCCTACTATTGTAAAGCATATTAATCACAGAGACCTTCTATAGTATTGCTTTTGAATCATAGACCTTACTTTCATAAGTCATTCATTTATAGGATTCGAACCCACGACCCTACTATTGTAATGCATATTAATCACAGAGACCTTCTATAGTATTGCTTTTGAATCATAGACCTTACTTTCATAAGTCATTCATATATAGGATTCGAACCCACGACCCTACTATTGTAATGCATATTAATCACAGAGACCTTCTATAGTATTGCTTTTGAATCATAGACCTTACTTTCATAAGTCATTCATTTATAGGATTCGAACCCACGACCCTACTATTGTAATGCATATTAATCACAGAGACCTTCTATAGTATTGCTTTTGAATCATAGACCTTACTTTCATAAGTCATTCATATATAGGATTCGAACCCACGACCCTACTATTGTAATGCATATTAATCACAGAGACCTTCTATAGTATTGCTTTTGAATCATAGACCTTACTTTCATAAGTCATTCATATATAGGGTTCGAACCCACGACCCTACTATTGTAATGCAAATTCATCGTGGAGACCTTCTATAGTATTGCTTTTGTATCATCGAGTTTAATATCATAAGTCCCTAATATAGGACTAGTCATTGTGCTACAGTACTTCAGGCAGTCAGGCTCCCGACCACCCCATATATATGTAGAACTGCAGGAATGTATCTCCGGCAGCTCATCCATACAAGACATCTATACGTGAACACCTTCCATAACTTAGGAAAATTTTCCTTAATACATGAACTCCTTTAACAACTTAAGGAAATTTCATCTATACGTGAACTCCTTCCACAACTTAGGAAAATTTTCTTTTATACACGAACACCTCCCATGACTTAAACAATTTTTAACAGATTTTCTAATTATCTTATAAACGTTATTTAACTTAATTTTTTAATATTTTTTGACTTGTATTTCTATTATTTATCTTATTTTAAATATTTTTACAAGTTTTTATAATAAATTTACTTATTACGAGAAACAATAATTTTGCCCTTAATTTGCTATGTTATTGGGATAATGTCTGAAATATATTAACTTTATGTTTATTAATTTGACTTAATTGCTTAATATATATCTTTTAAGACTATTTTTGACGCCCCTTTATATTGAATTTAATTATTAATAATAATATTGGGCCGTCACAGTACCAATATAAAAACGTCGGAGATCTCTTATTTCTTATAAAACAAAGAAACCCCCTTATGCACTACAGTTACGACATTGTTCAATCAAAAACAACAAAATTATCTTTACATTGTATCTCGAATTTAACTTCTCACTAATAATTACTCGTTACGCATTGAACTAATATGTACATACTACATAAGAGCTCAATGTCGTTACGTTTCAATTTAAAGAAGGGATGTAATCGGCCCGAATGAGCAATGCACATATAGGTGTGTAAATGTATGTATAAATAATAATGGCTAGTATTATAACAGTGGTTAAGCGAATTGAATCACCAATAAACAATTGCTTCAAAACTGAATGTTTGTCTATTTACAATACAGATGAAACGTAACGTTTTCTTATATTTACGCGAACACTACACATTGAATATCACATAAGGTGGCCATGGGTGAAAAGTGTTTGTACCTTGTATTTTCACATATTTTAAACGTTACACACAAGTAATCTCACGTATTGTGGAGCCAGTTTAATACATAAATTGTACAAGGAAAAACATCCAGACCCGGAACAAAATTACTTGTATGTCGTACAAATATTTGTTTCGTGCGTACCCCGGTACCGTAACTCATTATATCAGTAACTACATCAGGAGACAGGGGACATCAAAAAACTTTAGTCAAAAACATTAGTAAACAGGGAATTTTTTTAAAAGTATTCAGTAAAAGTTATGATGTGTTCTCTGCAATGAGTGTCGCGGGTTCGAATCCCGCACGGAACAAGTTTTTGTATGGCCTACAAATAATTGTTCCGGGTCTGGATGTTTGTCCTTGTGCGATATATGTTTGTAAACTGCCCCACGATGCAGGAGAATATCCTAGTGTAGGTGTAACGTTTTTTATAAAGAAAAAGAGTTGGACAACGGCAAAAATTTTCCCAAATTCAGAAGTAACTTAACTGTATCTTACATGATATTTGTCATGCGGTGACGGCGTAAATAAATCTATCAATCAATTTGTCCCAAGAGTGTCGTATGAGGCGACTATATGCCAGGGAGATCATATGAAATTATGGATACCGATATGTGAGGGTATAACTATCCCACTTACTTAGTGTAACGATTAAGGCATTCATCCCTAAAAGCGGAGATACTTATAACTTTTACGGACTAATGAATACGAAGGCATGGCTTATACTCTACCTCGGGTGTAGGTCGTATGCTTAGGCCAGGGACAGTAGAATTTAAAACGACTATAAAACTAAAACCGATTGGAATTTTTGTGCGATTTATATGTCAGCAGGATCTCATGGCTTCATATATATGTTAATATAATTATCTCGTATACGTTTATAATTTATAATTTTTAACTCATTCGTTCTATTTAGCTGGTCTATTTGGACGCCAATTCACAATATTTGGGCTAGTCGGGATCATATCCAGTCGGAAAGAGAAGCTGGGGTTGAGTGCGCGAATCTCTTACTACAGGCAGACTCTATTGGCGCGATGCTAATCTTGTGAGCTTCAACGCCTCCCAAAATAAGCGTCTCTTCAGCGCTAAAAGGAGCCCGCTCATCCCGGCTCCTGCTTCTCGTAATGTATCTTTGGAGTACACTGACCGCTTTTAGTTGTTAGGGTTTGAGATTTCTCCGAACCTCTGGGTGGTTCATTGAGTTCAGTGCCAAAGAAAAAAAGAAAGAACATATTTATTAAAAAAAAACACAAAGCAGCCGCAAGGAAAACAGATATCCTAGCATGGGTGCGGCGGTATTTCACGCCAGAGCTGGTGCTGCAAAATGCCATCTAGCAGCGTTGGTCTCACTGGAGAGACGTGCTAAGAGGCTTATTCGTAACCTTGATTTGGTAGAAACGAATCTTATCAGCCTCCAGCACGGAAGCAGAGTAGCCAGCGCGTCAGTGTTCTATAAAATACATTTTGGAGAGTGTGCGCAGGAATCTTCTACAATCTAGTAGTGGGCTTACTGGGTGGGTGCTATAGGAACGGTGGCTTGTAGCTTGTTTATTCAAATCAGATTATTCACATCAGATATTAGCAAATCTTCCCTACGATGGGGGAAGGTGATCTTCAGCAGTAAACTATCTGTTAGCTCACGATATGAGTGAGAGTACTAACTTTATTTAATATATAGGTTTTAATATACCGAACGTATGGAGCCAACGGCCAGAATTGTCATTGACGAAAACTATGAGAACCAAAATACATTTTGTTAGTCATCAGCGGCTTAAAATCGACAATAGTCGTCATAAGGTAATGACAATTTGATTCCAGCAGTTGGTTACACTACATTAAGGCAGATTTGGACGTGTGTGGCCACAGGATGTCGTTTCATAAATCAGTCTCGGTGATGTTGGTGGGTCACGAAATCCGAGTAATAGATGATTGTAATAAGAGGAAAGTCGTTGTAACATTACTAACATTGTATTTTTTTCATTCATTGCAGATTATCATAGGCCTCCTTCAAAAATTGCCTCATAGAGAGAATTTATGCCATAGCTGCCGAACTTGGCAGACGAGTTGGCATTGGCAGTTTTTTATTATTTTGAGTTGTTATTAGGAAATGCTGCTGCCTGTGTATCAGTTACCCTTTGTCGCCTCTTACGTCACCGAAGGGGATGAAATGGGGTGGTGAATTCCCTTCTGCTGCCACTACACTACGTTTCTTTGTAAATATTAAAATAAAATTTGAATGATTAAAATTTGTACTACCATAGAATTATTCTAAGTTTTCATAGTAAAATCTTTTGACACCATTAATAACAAGAAATTAATAGATATAATAATCCCTACTGCAAAACTTTTCTGTATGAGTATAAGTAAAATTTTAGTCCGGACCCTAATTTGCAATTTTTATTCTTTAAATATATTTTAATAAATTACCGAAATACAATCGTCGTACTACTGGTCTCAGGTTCCCATTTCGATGCAGAAACATATCCTACGTGGCTTATCTACGTGAATTATCGCTTTCATAGGGTTTTATGGTTAGAGATACATTTGTATGTCGTGTCGTGTCATATTGTGCTTCTTATTCTTCTTTTGCTTTCAAGAAGTTTCATTACTAATAGAAATTGCAGATTTCATAAAAATCATTTTCCGAAACTCAACAAAACGTTATATACGTTAAACGCTGCAAAGGCTCGACAACTACTGTTCAAAAATAACGCCAGAACCAGAAACCAGAATACGCCACTAGACGACAGATTAGCGTGCACACTCACCGTCACAACGGTAAGCAACACGACACGCAACGATAACTTCATTTCTGAGATCTGAGAGTCAGGGAAGAGTCCGCCGCGCTGCTTCAATGTGAATTTGTGGGGTTTGCATTTTTTATATTCTCGAACGTGCAGACTTTCTTTAACGCTTTAATTTTAAGGCTTGGTAAACAGCACATAAAAACAACAATTATAATATATAATATAAATAATAATAATAATAATATTCCACTTTTCACTACTATATATATTCACAATTAATAAATTCTTTGGTACCGAAGAATCTTCTCCTATACTGTAAAATGTATCTTATGAGTTACCATGGCTCTATTTTTAGTCATCATACCATATTTTTAATAAAATCCCAGTCTACAAGTATTATAAAAAGTTACAAGAATTCACGTACCTTATTCATCTTAACTTTAATTAAAAAATTAAAAAAGTGTGGTAATATCTATGTAACAGTAACAAACTACATACGTCCCAACGCTGGGAACACGTCTTCTCATAATATCCTGTAGAATGATTTGATAACGAAGTCCACCCTGGCGCGTTGGCGTACTTCACGGTACTTCACAATGTCCTTGAAAAAATTTTTGCCAGATATCGAGACTATTTTTCTTTTCCGTTAATTTATTAAGAACTCAAGTTTGTAGGTAGTAGCATTTTTATGCCCATCGATCACTGATCTATCACGACACTAATACAACATTTCTATTACTAATAACTTAGTAAAACTTAGTTCACACGATTTCAAAAGACACGCATTATCCATAAGTCGACGTGTCATTGCCGACTGGAAATTACTGAGTTTGTTGATCGAACCTTTTCTAACATAAGCGAACTCGTAAGTAATTATAGTTAATTACATCGGCAACATCCGCAGTAAAACTTTTGTCGTGGGATATTCCATTACTTACACACCTATACATATTTCACAAATATAGTAAACAAAACATTTTGTATGTGGAGAATTTAATATAGTGAAACATTCATTCTGTTGTAATAACCATTACTGTTGATTGCTTAAATCCAAACTCCAGCATGCCACTGCAAAATTTTAAGGTGATGTAAGATTGTTTTGCGTGATAAACAAGAACCAAAATTAAGAAATTAAAAGTGAAGCTAGTACCCGGAATTGGTTAACAAAAACATCAGGACGTTCAACTCAGTTACCTCTTTCCCAAGGTTTCAATAAGTTACCCGAAACCATAGTAATATACAAAAAAAATTACAAGAGACATTATTGGTGGAGATCTATAACACACACACACACACACACACACACACACACACACACACACACACACACATATATATATATATATATATATATATATATATATATATATATATATATATATATATATATATATATATTTCCAATCATTTTCTCTTTGCTAATTCCAAATCACACAGAGAATGACTTACTACTGTCCTACCGATATTCGATGTCATTAGATAGAGAATATACTTTACAACAACAAAAATTATCAGCGACACGGAGATACGAAAATCAAAGGTCTGTAAAATAAAGTCTTTATTAAGAATTTTTATTCAAGCATAATTGAAAGAAACGAGCTGCTATTTACATATTTCAGGTATTCGAAGAGAAAACAACAAAGAACTGTTAAAAATATCGCGACGCTTTAAATAAATGTCATCTATAATTGTTTATTCAAACCACTTGCCTGACAGGCTTGTAGAGAGACGCTCTTCAAAGGGTAACATGCATCGTTGGCACTATTTATAAATGCTCGCTTAACTTTTTTTTTAATCATGGCTTTACTCCTGTGCAACGGAGCGCGCGCGCACCTGCCGGCACCCTCGCGGCTGATTGGTCGATGTAAACACATACAAGTCAATAACATCCAACTCCTCTACAGTGGCCACCCTCGTGATTCTCCTTTATCTTTTTTCAAACAAGTCGTTATCTTGCTATATATATTTCCTGCTAATTTTAAAACAAGCAATCTCAGAGGTTTTCGAGTAAAATTAATACTTCTGAGGCATTACTTACATCGAATACAATTTCAAATTGTTCTTGAGACAGAGCTCAGGGTTAGACAGAGTAGGCTAGGGAGCTTCGAGACACAGCTAGGGTTGCCAGATGGTTGGGATTCGTATGGATTCTCCCGGCATTGCAAATGATCTCCAGACTTCCGACAAAACTCAAAATCTCCAGGCAAACAGCTTCTCGGAGAGTTTACGTATGGCCCTTGATTTAATAAAAGTGGAGTTAGCAATTAGACTGCCGTGTAATGGCGGTTGAGAATATCCACTACCCCATATCTTCCCGTGGTAGTCGTAAAAGGCGACAGAGGGAGACAGGCAGGAGATGGGCAGCAGCATCTTCCTAATAACAACAATAATATAATAAAAAACTGCGGTTGCCAACCCGCTCGTCAAGCGTGGCAACTAAGGCAAATATCCCCCCATGAGTAACGACGCAAATAAACGCCAGTCCCCGGCGGCCCCGCTATTCCTGGCTACGGTGGCGACCATGGTAACGGCGGGGCAGGAGGTGCTAAGAATCTCCGGTGGAGGTTCGGTTACCACCTACGACCACTCGACCTGGCTACTTATAACGCACGCACCCTGAGGACTGACAAGAAGATACTGGAGTTGGAAGAAGAGGTAAACAAGTTGCGCTGGCATATTATTGGATTATCCGAGGTCCCAAGAGTGGGGGAGGACACGGTAATCCTCGAGTCCGGCAACTTGTTCTATCACCGGGAGGGCGAACATCTGTCGAAAGGAGGTGTCGGATTTATCATCCACAAGTCTCTCGTCAACAACGTTGAAAAGATTGGGAGTGTGTCGACGAGGGTCACGTACCTGATACTCAGAATCACCAAACGGTATTCGATGAAGGTCATACAGGTTTACGAACCAACCTCGGCACATCCTGATGAGGAGGTGAAGGAAATGTATGAGGATATTTCTAGAGCCATTCATTACTCCAAAATCCACTACAAGGTGTTGATGGGAGATTTCAACGCAAAAACTATTCACAAGAAAAAGCGGTGAGCTGAAGTAAGGGAAATTTGGAGTAGGGCAATGGAACCGTAGGGGCCAGCAGCTGGCCGACTTTATGGAGAAAGAGGGACTCTTTATGCTGAACTCTTTCTTCCAGAAGCGGCCCCACAGGAAGTGGACCTGGTCGAGCCCCGACGGTTCGACAAAAATGAGATTGACTTCATTATGACGACCAGACACCAACTGTTCAGTGATGAAAGGTTAGAGGCACACTGAACTTAAACGTTAAGTTGGAGAGGTCTCGTCTAATGAAGTCAACGCTCCGTCCCCCTCGTGCTCTAATCCATAATCCCGAAACCTTTCAGCTCGAGTTACGTAACCGCTTTCAGTGCTTAGAAGATTGCAATGCAGTGGACGATATGAATGACAAGCTCGTGGAAGCTGTCCATGCGGTCGGAGCAAAGTTCTGCAAGACCGGCCGCAAAAGAACACAAAAACTCTCCGACGACACTCTTAATCTCATGGCTGTTAGACGAGAGATGAGGCTGCAATCGTCAACAGATTTGACAGCATACAGGCAACTGAACTCCAAATGCATGCGGCGAGGCTTAAGCAACTTTAATACTGCTCGTATTAAAGAAGCGATCGAGCGGAACCAGGGCTCCAAAGTCTTTGCCAGAGATCTGTCTGCCAGAAAGAGCCAACTGTCAAAGCTGAAGACTGAGTGTGGCAGCACCATTTCCGAGACACCTGAGATTTTGAGTGAGAGTGAGAGGTTCTATGGGAAGCTGTACACATCATCGTTAGAGCCACACGTGTGAGTAACGATCCAAGAGCAAGTCTTATCGATGATATCAGTCTGAGCAAGATTAGAATGGCTCTCCAGCATCTTAAAAAAGCAAGTCCCTGGGCGAGGATGGAATTACAACGGAGCTTCTGAAAGCGGGTGAAAAACCGGTACTTGAAGTCCTTCAGAGGCTCTTTAAGTCCGTCCTCCATGGTGGCATGACTCTGGAGGCGTGGAATAGAAGTTCGGTGGTCTTGTTCTTCAAGAAAGGTGAAAACGCCCTCTTGAAGAACTACAGACGCATTTTCCTTCTGAGCCGCGTCTACGTGCTGTTTTTGAGAGTCATTACAAACCGTCTCGCACGCAGACTCGACGACTTCCAGCCTCTCGAACAAGCCGGTCTCCGAAAAGGCGTTAGTACCATAGACCACATACATACCCTTCGGCAAATTGTACAATAGTCCGAAGAGTATCTGCCACATTGTCTGGCGTATGTAGACTATGAGAAAGCCTTTGATTCCTTCGAAATTTGGGCGGTGCTGCAGTCCCTTCAGCGGTGGCAAGTTGACTTTCGGTATATCGAAGTGCTGAAGTGTTTGTATAGTAGGGCTACGATGGCTTTCTGAGTACAGAACCAGAGTATGAAACCTATCCAACTGTAGAGAGAGGTGTAAGACAGGGTGACGTTATTTCCCCGAAACTCTTCACCGCTGCATTGAAAGACGTTTTCAGGCAACTGGACTGGAAAGGTTACGGTATTAACATCAATGGCGAGTACATTACTCACCTTCGGTTTGCCGACGATGTAGTCCTTATGGCAGAATCGCTGGAGGACTTAAGCACTATGCTCAATCACCTCAATAGTGCCTCCCAACGCATAGGTCTTAAGATGAACATGGACAAAACAAAGATCATGTTTAGTGTCCATGTCACGCCCATGCCGGTAGTTGTTGACAAGTACGTTTACCTGGGATAAATAGTCCCATTAGGTAAGTCCAACTTCGACCGAGAGGTCAATCGACGGATTCAACTCGGCAGGGCAGCGTTCGGGAAATGACGACACATCTTCTCGTCAGGTATACCTCAAAACCTGAAAACTAAGTTGTACAACCAGTGCCTGTTGCTAGTTTTGACCTACGGAACCGAGACGTGGTCCTTCACTGCTGGCCGTATGAGGACGCCCAAAGTAGCTCAGCGAGCTGTGGAGAGGGCTATGCTCGGAGTTTCTCTGCGTGATAAACTTAGTATCCGCAGTAGAACCAGAGTGACCAACATAGCCCAACGGATTAGTAAGCTGAAGTGGCAATGGGCCGGCCATATAGCTTGAAGAACCGACAACCGTTGGGGAAAAAAGTTCTCGAGTGGCAGCCTCGTACCGATAGGCGAGATGTAGGGCGACTCCCCACTAGATGAAGTGACGACCTGGTAAGACACGCAGGAAGTCGATGGATGCAGTTGCCTCAGGACCGTGCTTTGTTGCATACCTTGGGGGAGGCCTACGTTCAGCAGTGGACTTGTGAAGGGCTATAATGATGATGATGATGATAGTAATTAGACTGAACTTTCAAGTAAATTGTTTGAATTTTAAATTTTTTCTGAATACTACTAAAAGATCCAAATTATGGTGGACTCAGTAAATTCCAATGCTAATTACATGTGGCAATCGAAAAATTGAATGCACATAAATTAATTTTGTTAAAGTATTTTTGTGGCCTCATCTCAAAAAAAACTTTTTATTTTTAATATTTATTTCTTCCGACAACAACCCCAAAATCTCGACATTTTCAAAATTTGTCGAAATATTTTGGTCCGATCCGGCAAAACATGACACAGCCTTTTATAATTTCAAAGTATGGTTTGTTGCGTCAAAGTCATGATAGATCTGAGCGCATCTAAAATCTTATTTCTTATATTTAATTGAAGTAAGAAAACTAACAGTCTACCTGAAGGTAAGTAAGTGACTACTTTAAGCAAGCTCAGGTGCGCTCTCTATTCCCTCCTCACTTTTAGTAGGTAGTAAGATTTCTTTGCTGCCTAGGAATTTATCTGGAGTACTTCCAACATATTGTCACGCCAAATAGCAGTGGAGAAAGTGATGTGTGATCCAGTGTGAAGGCACAACCAATATAATTTCAGTCTGCGAGGTATTCCATCTTAGTCCGGTATTTAGAGCCTTCTTCGCTTGAAGTTGGCTGCCGATGTCCATGGATTGCGGTAGCCACTTACGATCAGGGATCAGAGACCCATTTTACTGGAAACGAGGCATTCCATCTTAGTCCTCACGGGTGACAACGCATCTGCATTTTGATTCGTAATCGAGGATAGATGTAGATGTCTATGGACCACAGCAACCACTTACCATCAGGTGGACTGTGTGCTCGTTTGTCACCCTATCCTATAAAAAAAAAAAAAAAAAAAAAAAAGGGGGACTGTAAGTTTGTTGGTCACTTCAGTTAAATAAAATTAAAAATACTTGTTCGTAAAGGTCCAATAGTGGACAATTCAACACGACCGAATACAGATAAAACACAAGATTAACGGCTTTACATTCTTTGCAAGGTTCGGAGCTTCCCGTGTCATCCCTAACTTCCTTACTTCGAGCCTCTATTGAGAATTTTTAAAGTAAAAGCTTAATTACTAATTTAGCTCGACTCTGGGTTCTAACCCGACCTGGTAGACCCTACCAAAAATCTAATTTTACGGAAATATTTCGATACCTTAAAAATCTATAAAACTTCACTAAAACAAAAACGACAAACTCAACTATTCCACAATCATAATTTTTTCTAGATTGAAAAAAAGACTACATCAGTTATTCCTCCAAAGCCTGACACATTTTTATTGTATTATTTATTTAAGCATATAACGAAACAGATGTGAGAAAATAATGAGAATGGAGTCTCATTTCATAATATTGTGTTTGTCTAATACATTAGTCCTCATACAATCACTTGATTTCATCTCGGACTTACTGTATACGAATAGTATAAAAAGACTTGAGTAACGGCTACTTTTGAAATGCGTACAAAGATTGACAATCGCTGATAACGTTCAGATTCTTCTTGTCTATAGGCAGCCATTAAACAAATGGACAGCTCTAAGAAGGCGAATTGATTGTTGTGATAAGTCACTTTGACGACTACATACATTTCATATGAAACATGTACTTGATTCATTTGTACGGATTTCACATGATCAGTTAAAGCAAATTGCCGTATTGAAGAACGGATATATTTGTATATATATAATAAAGGATGACAAACGAACACATAGGCCACTTGATGGTAAGTAGAATCTATGGCCCATAGACATTTACATCAATCCTCAATTAAAAATCACAATGCAGATGCGATGTCACCCCTGAGGCCAAAATGGGATGCCTCGTTTCCAGTTAAAAGGATATCTGGTTCTCAACGCTCACATACGAAATACAGCAGCATTAAGCTGCTGTTTTATGCTGGTATTCTGTGAAAGCATGGTCCTTTCCCATTTAAGCCAACCCATTTGCGCTTCAACCATAATGTAGCTGTAGCATAGCTCTACCATGTTTCATAAATAAATAATATAAATTGTTATATTAAAATTAATGACAAGGAACCAATACAAAACTTGCCCTATGTATAAAGAGGGAAAGAAAATGTAATTGTTTCGTGGCTAAAACTACTAATATTATTATAAATTAATGGATTAATACAATGAAATAAACTTAAAGAGAAACATTGTAAGGTTGGAATAAATTGTAGGGTGAAAAAAGGGCGTTTCGCGTTTGTGATAATCCTAAGTCCAATCAAGTGTTAATAACTTAAATAGAAAAATTGAAAAACCCCCGAAACAAAAAAAAAACTGATGATCTTCAAACGGCTGAATCGATTTTGATAAATGTCTAAGAACCACCGTTAAAAATCTAGTTTTAAAAATTGGTACACCTATTTAACAGACAGACATACAGCGGTCAAAATTATAACACCCCTCGTTTTCGTCGTTGGTTAAAAAAATATAACTATTAGTAATTTGGAGTTACAATATTTTATTATATATATATATATATATATATATATATATATATATATATATATATATATATATATATATATATATATACCTTGATTTATATATGAGGGTACTGTGTAAAAATTATTTAATTATTTTTTCAGCTCTTTGATTTTGGAGTAAACTTTGCACCTCGGGGGACTACAATGGAATGCCTAATACAAATTATGCCATATAAAAATTAAGTGCATGTCTGTAATAATAGAAATAACTGGCCCAGAATTCTGTTAAGACATAAATTCTCAACTCAACCATTTTTTTAATTTTTTGTCTGTCTGGGTTAATCTTTATGATGAAACTTTACGAACATATAGCAATGCTAGCAAGGCTTTAGGTTATATTTTATCCGAAAGACTTCAAAATATTTTTTAAAGAAGAAAAAATAAGTAAAATAAATTATATTTGGTTATTTTTAATCTAAATAACCAGGCAATAACAATAACACAGAAATAGTAATAATTACGATTTATGTGAATAATAAGCATTCACTAGTTTTAACCGACCTGATGTTGTGATGCACTTTCACTGTCCGATTTTTAGATATAATAGATAGCCAATAAATATAAGCCATAATATGTAATACATAAAACAAGGAATGGGTTAATTTAACTTATGCCAGGGTGTTGTATCTGAGAAACGTACACACACAACAAACATAATAGCTGACTTCAACTAGGATTGGAAATTAAGGACCCGGTTTAGTAATAATTTTATTCTATATTACTCCGGCCGGTTTCAATGGAGACTAGCCATCTGCGAATAACATTTTTTCATAGAATAAGGGTGACAAACGAGCACACAGTCCACCTGATTGTAAGTGGATGCTGTGGCCTATAGACATCTAGATTTAACCTCGACTAATAACTAAAATCAAGATGCGCTGTCACCCCCCTTAAGGACTAAGATTACCTCGATTGCAGTAAAAATGGGTCTCCGGTTCTCTACACTCACCATACGAAACACAAAAGAATTAAGCTGCTATTTTACGCTGGTCCTTCCTCGGTGGAGCCGAGCCATTCGTGCTACAACCATAATATAACAGCGACGTGGCTCTACTACGTATAAACATGATTATATATCACCAGTATGTGCGTAAAAAATGGCGCACTCTCTATTCCCTCACTTTTATAGTCCGATCGGACTTAATCAGGCACGACTTGAGAGGTCAGGAGCAACGCTTAGTAGCCTTACGTGCTTTTTGAGACACGGGGTGAAAGACCGCCTACTTCTTGCCAGTTATTGAGAATTTCTATATAGGAGAATATTTCAACACTCTCCGAGTGCCAACCTACCAATCCTATACGTAATATAACATTGACACTCTCTGCATTGGTAACCTACCGATGACAATTGAGAAATGAAGATAGCTTTGCGCTCACGTTGCCACCTTCCAGCGCGGTGAAATGTTCAAAAAATGAAGCATTAAATTGCAGTAGAAACGGAATGACTAGACTAGAATAGAATGTAGGTACGCTTATTACATTTGATATTATTAGAAATAGAATGAAAGAGATATAAATCCGTTAATGTTAAAAAATCTAATAACTGTATTAACATTTATCTAAAATAAACCTTTGATAAAAAGCAAATCCGACAGTAAAGAACTAAAAAGAAAAAGAAATTCACATTCTGAAGACGACTATGTCATAGAGTATTATATATTTTATCCTTTCAAGTCCTTTAAAGCCGGCTTTTAATCATTTATTAATATTAAAAGTTATTGATTTACGCCTTTGAGTGTACCTAATATTCTTAATGTTGTCTAAATAATTACGGTAAAAACTTCATCCTCTATTTTGATACTCTGGCTATGATGGGTTTGAACTTTTATTTCCAAATTTATATGGGACCACCCCTAACACATTTAATATAAAAGATCATCAAAATCGTTTCACAATTGACGAAGAAACGCGTAACATCATACATATGAAAAATAACATGTAATGTATAAACCACTTCTTTTTATGAAGTAAGCTATAAATCAGAATATTTTTTGTTGAAATTTGTAGTCATAAAAAGAAACAAGGATGAGCTATGAGCATCCGACTTTGGCTGTCAATTGGTAATAGCAACTGACGAACAACCATTGACATCTGAGTTGACCTCTAAAGCCACGACCAGAAGCTACTTTCAATTAAAATGTAGAATATGTTCTGCTTTTAATGTTGAAATGAAATGAATTATTTATTTGACAGAACCATTTCCTCACTCACACACTATTCTCGACATACGGTTCAAGGATGTTGTGTGTTGTTGAATTTTAGACGGTCAGGGCATTTAAAAACAAGCATTTAAAACAAGGAATATAATTCCGGAAATATTCTGGACCTGCAGCCCCGTATTGGTCACCGTATTGAAGTACGCATCCTCCCCCATTATATGGAGTCACAACCTGGTAACAAATGGAGGAACTCGATGGATGCAGATGGCTCCGAACCATGCTTTGTGCATTCCTTGGGTTAGGCCTAAGTTCAGCAGTGGACTTGTGTAGGTCTGCAACGCAGATCATGGCTAAATTTTTCACAATGACTGATCTATTATCTAAAATAATGTATTTATGTTTTACCTTAGAAGGAAACGTAACATTTAAAATGTGGAACATTTAATCACGCCTTGTGCCAATACCGCGTTATCATTCAAGTGTGAACTCTGTTTGCAAAGAAATCAATAAATCATGGTTCTACTGATGTACTGAGGTCTACATGTTACTTTTTCATAGTAAAAACAATATTTACTTTTTAAAGAATTAGTGTTCTTATTGTGTGTATATTCTAGAATACATAATCTCGTTGCCTGTATTTGGGGTCTATATTTGTATTTTTTCGGTTTAAAAGTTGTTTACTACGTCGTTTGTTTAGTATTCCTAAACGCGACTGCTGATAAGGAGGTCCTGGGTTCGAATCCTGAGTCAGGATAGTATCAGTTATTGGGATTTTTCTGTAAAGAAATTATCAGTAGCAGTCCGGATACAACGAGTTGGCGGTGTTTGCATCACAGTGCCTCGGAAAGGATGTAATGGATCCAGCGCCTGGTCTCTCTGGTTAGTGCACCTGTGCTTGCGTATACACTTCGGCACTATAATCGCTTCTGCGTAGGTGGCTAGTCTCCGTTGAGACCGAAATTTGGTCAGGACGTTATTATTTGTGGGTCAAAACCTGGATTTCTTGTTTTATAACTTCTACATCTGAAGTAAATGGATATATATAATTTTGTTTTCGAATCGCGTAGTGGTGACATTAGAGAATTCACTACCTTGTATTGTCTCATGAGTGCAGTAAAAAGTGACAGCGAGAAATGGGCAGCACTTTCCTGGTAACAACTATGTAATAAAAACAAACGTGGTGACTAGAAATACTTCCCTTTTAAAATCATAAAGAATGAATCGTCAAAGTTTGGCGAAAAACGTTAAGGTATTTGAGAGTTTTGAAAGTCTTTTAAATTTTGTACTTATGATTTTATACAAAATCAATGAAGTTGTAAAATTTTTACTTGAATTTTATAAAGAAAATCCGATAAAAATGTCAGTGAAAAATCTGTTAAATATATTAAAAAAAGGAAATTAAAAATATTGCTGCAGTGACTAAATTTATAAGCGCTAAACTTAAGTAATTAATGAACCATTCTTTTCACTTGGCTAAGCATCGGCAATGCTTAAAATTTAAAGGACACACATATCAACAAATTTCCTGTGAATAAGCCGATTAATTCTGGCTGCCGCTACATTATTTTATAGTCCATAAATAACTTGTAAATTGCTTTCTTAATTAAGTTCACGAAACCAGCTTACCGGTCCAGCCAGACTGGCTCATTCAAAAGTAGCTAAATATAATAAATATGTATTCTAATTATATTCGTCTTTTAGATATGCTATTTAAGTGGTATATTTTTTTGTAATTTATCTTTACAATGGTAACGAATTATATTACAACATTTTAATAAAATCCATTTTACAATCATGAATATTATTTAAACCATTTATTACTTTAATAAAAAATTTATAAATTCGTCTTAAAAACTATAATGGAAAAATGAAGATGAAGCAAGTCGCATTTTTAATTTTGTCATAGCAAAAATTTAGTTTGGATTTTTGAATACCAAAGTCTAGGGCAAAGAACCCTAACAATATCGTCCCGTCTATCTTTCCCTGTGATTGGAAAAGACTGCAAATTAGTAGAATGCTCTTTTAATATATTTTTAATTTAAGTGTTAAAAATATATTAATATAAAATTAATAAAGAAAATAGTAAAAATGTTTTATAGAAAGATGTTACAAATCATTTGATTGCAACATGAAATTCCATCACGTTTAAAATGATGAAATAAAAATCGGATGACAAGAATTAATAAAATAATAAACACTGACACCCACGGCCGTCTTTATCCTATGGAGGCCCTGGGAACATTAGTTGGAATAATCGAGCCCTATGACCTTGACAGAGTACTTTTTTGTCAGAATAGACAAATAAAATAGATAAGATAAGTTTTAGATTTATTTTTGAATTGATAATAATATAATATACCATATACACAAAAGTAACTATTTTAGAATTCACAGGTTAGTGTTTAAAAATCTAAAATGTCATAAGGCATTAAGTCCGCCCTTTATATCCCTTAGTATATAAGGTGTATAATGAAGATTAAATAAATAAATAAATAAATAAAATAAAAATCTAAGTCGAATGAAGAGGTACTCCTCTAGATATGAGATGGTCGTTAACTACTTCTTCAAAATCTACGTTTTTGAATAAAACTATATTTAAGGATTCTATCGGGTTTAATTTACTTATTTATAATTTCCGACGATTCGGGTGCTTTACAGAACCCATGGTCACGGGGGGACACCCGAAACGTCAGGAATTAAAAATAAGTTAAAATATGTAAATGAAACGCGATAGAATCCGTAAATAATAATAATAATGTCCTCCAGACCGAATTTCGGCCACGGCGGCCAGCCTCAACGGAGGATGGCCATCGGCGCAGGACAGGATTATAGTGTCCAAGTGTATACGCAAGCACAGGTGCACTCTCTATTCCCTTACTCTCGTAAATCGATGGGACGGTAAACCAACACGACCGGGAGTGGGATCAGGCGCAGGACCAACGGCTTTACGTGCTTTCCGAGGCACGGGGGTGAGACACCGCCAACTTCATGACTTCGCGCAGCTACTGAGAATTTCTTGACAGAAAAACTCAATAATTGATTTTTTGGCCCGACCCGGGATCATATCTCAAACATAATCCAGCCGTTCTGTCTTTTTTGATAGACTTCTCAGTCAAAGTTACAATAAATTCAACTCCTTTATTTCGATTATAGTATTTTATTAAAGCAAAATTATGTACAACTATTATTTTGCTCTCCATATAAACCGTGAAATAGGAGCCGTGGTAGCTCAGATGGTTAACGCTCGCTGTAAATATAACAGAACGCGAGTAACCCGGGTTCAATTCCCGCCGACACCAATGAAATTGTTAATTGCAATTTTAAATGCTGATTTACCACGTGCTCGCCGGTGAAGGAAAACATCGTGAGGAAACCTGCGTGTCTGAGGAATAAGAAAAAAAATATTTCCAAGACATGTGAAGTTCGCCAACACGCATTGGGGCAGCGCGGTGGACACTTCCTTGCCCTAAAAACCCTTTCAGAAATGAGGGGAGGCCTGTGCCCAGCAGTGGGACGTATATAGGCTGTAACTTTACTTTTTTTACTTTTACTCCATATAATACAATAAAAAAATGTTCCGTACATAATATTTTATATTTCTTTCGAATTCACTCGTGGTACAAAATGTTTGTATTCAAACAGTTATTCCTTTTATTATTAGGTAAGTACTTGGTGGTACTAAAAAAAAAGGTTTTACCGAGCGTGCCGACAACTCGGAGCGTGACAGCTCGCGGGTGCTCTGCGCCTATCTCTAAAGGAACAATGCCGGTAAAAAGCAATCATTACAAACTAAGCAAATTTAAGCTTTATTCTTTTACAGTAAGGCTGATTACCAAAAATCGATCCTAAATTGGTAAAATGTTTAGGAATCTGAAGTCCTTTAGAATTAATTTCTAATTTCAACGTTACCGTTCATAACTTATGTTTTATTTTCCACTGTCCTTATTTTAGAGGATTTGCTACGCTTGTATCGGGCGCTAATAAAATGACACAATAGAACGGTCAATGTGTCTCGTGCCATAATTTTGTTGGCCAAGCGGCTCAGAGAGCCGTTTGTTTTTTGTCCAGTAATAGATCACTTTTTAAGCTTATCGAAATCACGTAGCACCGTGATATACAATGAGCTGTCGTGAGCGATGAACGAAAGAAATTTTTAATCTACTTTTTCCAAAGTTATTTTGTCACAGTAACATTACTTCACTTTTCGCTCTATTACATATTCTACGGGTTATTGATCTAACAGGCTACCTGTATTGTCATGGTTGTTAAATTCATATCTTACTGGGTTCAAATCTTTGGTACCAAATAATACTATCATGTCTAAATAGTACCAAAATGAAAGAAATAGATAGATGGTACTACCATCTATCTACTTCTTTCATTTTCTCGTAGCTCTAGTGCTTGTAAGTGGACTAGCGCGACTGCTGATCATGTGGTCTCATGTTCGAATCCCGAGTCGGGCCAAATTTTTATTATTTTTTTCTGTTTAGAAGTTCTTAGTAGCAGCCAAGAAGTTTGGGAAGTTGGCGGTGCTTCAGCCTTGTGTCGGAAAGCACGTAAAGCCGTTGATTTTGCGCCCGACCTCTCTCCAACTGTGACAAATTGCCGTCTCATCGGACTGTGAGATTAAGAAAATAGTGAGTGAGAAATTCTGTCCAATGTACATTCTTACACACTATCATGTATACGACAAATCCGAAAAATAGCATTAGAAGCCTTTTTCTTGTTCTTCTTCATCTATCTATTACTGGACATCAGCATTTCTTCTAGTAAGAATGATTGGTATAATTACCAGAATTAGCAAGTAGATTTATCTTACACCAAAGATATTATTAGTTACTTTGCAACAATCCGCTCAATTAAATACAATGATGTGTATTACCTAGTTTGAAGAGCACCTCCAGCCCACCCTCAATTGCGTGCACTAATCCTGTCACCACCAATCCCAGTACCACTACTCCCAACACCACTACTTCCAACACTACTATTCTAGGAAAGACACACCATCGACGATAATACGACACGTGATTCGTATCTACACGAGGCATCTTCAGGTGATGTAGACTCTACGGCGGCTGTTCGCTAAGTCTTAGTGGCTTAGAGTCTACATTGATGGTGTGTCTTTCCTAGAATAGTGGTGTTAGAAGTAGTGGTGTTGGGAGTAGTGGTACTGGGAATAGTGGTGACGGGATTAGTGCACGCAATTGAGGGTGGGAGGGAGGTGCTCTTCAAACTAGGTAAGACACATCATTTAATTGAGCGGATGGTTGCAAATGCAAAGTAACTATTAATATCTTTGTTATAATGAAATTCCGCAAACTAACGCCTGATTTTTTATCTTACACTTTTAATAAAGCTACTGCTGTTGCGGTTTCACTTAGCTCTATTTCACAAATTTTTGCAAAAAAAATGTTTATGTTCCATATTATAGAATCACCAAATTATTTTTAAGTTAAAAATGTAATAAACTTATACACCGAGCTAAGCTAGAAGCTAATCATGTCATGAATGCATAATATTTATTTAATTATATTTTAATTACATTGCATTGATTTCAATTTATTAAGTAATAATTTAAATACTAATAAAATGTAGAAAAAAAGGAAAGACGCACAGGCAATGTGTATATTCAGACGAAACATTTCGAGCTATTTTCGAAATTCACATAACTCAAAAACTATAAGTACATTTATAATTAGGACTAACTACAAACATAATAAGAACACCATTAATACCTAGAATGCCTGATTTAAGCAAACGATATGGAACTTGGCAGCCGTTCAGATTTCAACTCCTTTATCGGCGAAGCTAACAACTCCGAACGTCTTTTATAACGAACTTGGCCTTTTTACAATTATAATTTTGGCTGAATTAAATATAGTATAAATAATTAAAAAAATTGAGTTATTGTTAAATACGATCAAAATTTTACTATAATTTAAAACATCCAATTAAAAATGATAGTGAGTTAAGTGATACATGTACAAATCAGAAATAAAACCAGCAATTCGTACGACCATGGAATATAAAAACACTCCTAAGTGTTTGTAAAAACACTCCTATGTGTTGCCGCTGTGGTGTTTGAAAAATTAAAATATATATGTATGTATATATATATATATATATATATATATATATATATACATATATATATACATATATATATATATATATATATATATATATATATATATATATATATATATATTATAATTTAATATAATAATGTAATAGAAAAAAATGTAAGGCTTTATCAGCTCTGAAATAAATCAGTCTATTGCATTTTTCTTTTCATACAGAAAGCTCCAAAACCATTACTTCAAAAGACCATTCGATTAACTTTTATTGCTACCGTCGTCGACGTTTCTGTTATTTACAGCAAAAAGCAACAATAACAAAATGAGAAAAGGAAAGTAATTAAAAACATCATTAACTCCCCTCGTCTCTGACTAGAATAATATTCGGCCTCAGGGTCATTTAGTGAACACCCTAGAAAGTATTACTAAGTGTAGTTTCTTGTTATTAAAATATGTAGCTACGTGCTTACATTACGGACATGTAATATATAAAACTATGTGTCCAGAATCTAGAATATATATATATATATATATATATATATATATATATATATATATATATATATATATATATATATATATATATATAGGGTAAGTCCGGGGGAGTTGGCCGTAAGGAAGAGATGGCCACTAAAAAAAAATCATAGTTACACTTACTAGATGGCACTACTTTCTCGTTAGTTCAATTTGTGCTGTGCGTGGGAACGACATTTCGCTCCATCTCCGGTGAAAAAAATCGAAAAAGTAAGTAAAATGTACCTACATTTATTTGTATATAGCCTAAAGTTTTCAAAGGGTTTACGTTATACAGTGTGGTGACAAGACGTCATAAAAAGTAAGTACTTTTTTTAAGTTAAGTGCTCAGTTAATGACCCACACTTTAAAATAACCTCAAAATGGCGCGTGGGTTGTTTATATTTTTCTACAAGTAATGTGTGGCCATCTATCCCGGCTGATTAGGAGAGATGACCGTACATAATCGGTGTGAGATGGCCTTATGGTCATACTACCATATATGTAATGCGTAATGGTGAAAGTTATATTATTATAACTTGATATATTTTTCTTTATTTATGGTGCTATTATACTTATTTGGTTTTAGTATTTCATATTACAATATTTTATTTTTAGATGCCAAATAAATACCAAAGAAAAGCTTGCAGCTCACGAGGGAACTGGAGTGAAGAGTCACTTAGGGCGGCCATGGACGCTGTTAAAAAAGGTGAAATGACTATCTACGCAGCTTCAATAACCTATCAAGTACCAAGGAAGACTCTCGAAAGGCGATACAAGAAAAATAATGACAAAAAAAAACCAATGGGACCATCCTCTATATTCGGCGAAAAAAATGAGAACAAACTCGCTAACCATATTAAAACTATGCAAAAAATGGTTTCCCATTGACTATTGATGACGTCAGAAAGATTGCGTACCAGTTCGCGGAGCAATTGAATTTGAATCACAGATTTAATAGAGAAACTGAGAAAGCAGGATATGACTGGTTGCAAGGTTTTTTACTAAGAAACCACGATATTACATTAAGAAAGTCAGAAGGAGTATCTTTAGCTAGAATAACTGCTATGAATAAACTGGAGGTTGACGCTTACTTTGAGCTTCTTGAAAGCATATTGACAGTAGACGATGATGTGTTGAAACCGAGTTGTATCTTCAACATGGACGAGACTGGTCTTCAGCTTAATAATCTACCAGGGCATGTTCTAGCTGAAAAGGGTTCTAAGGCTGTATCTACTTCGACTGAAAAGGGAGAAACGATTACAGTTATAGCCTGCTGCAATGCTGAAGGTACATTTTTACCACCTGCCTGTATCATGAAAGGCAAAAACAAAAAACCTGAGAAAAAAACCGGGATCGAAACTTTTCATGTCCCCAAAATCAGCGTACATTACATCAGATTTATTTATTGAATGGTTGAAAACACATTTTGTTCCGAGGAAACCAGCTGGAAGAGTACTTATTTTACTAGATGGTCATTCAACTCGCTGTAATTCTGTGGAAATGCTGGAATATGCAAAGGACATTGATATCACCTTACTTTCAATGCCAAGCCACACGTCTCACTACCTCCAACCACTAGATCGTACGGTGTTTAAATCACTTAAGACTCATTTCTACGAGCAGTGTCGACTTTGGCTAAAACAAAATCCTGGTCGTCGTATAACACGATTATCATTTGGAAGATTGCTTAATAAGGCGTGGGGAAAGGCAGCTTCTGCAGAGAATGCAATTGCGGGTTTTAAAGCTACAGGTGTCCACCCCTTCAATCCATCTGCAATTCCCGACTACGCGTTTACCCAAGAATTGACAAAGCAAATGTCTAAATCTCAAAATGAGTGTACAGCCACTGTTATGGTCGAGGAGCAAGAAGAAAATACTAGTAACATAGCTTCTGCTAATCTGGAACCAGTTCCAAATACTTTCGAAGTGCGACAAGACATATCACCTGCAATCGCTGAGCCAAATAGCTCTGTTCAGCGAATAGTTTTAAACGCAAGTCCTGAGATGATTACAAGAAGGCCTAAAACATTATTTGCTACTGCTTCAGCAGCAATAATTAAAAAATGTCAGAACAATTCCCTCCAAGAAGCGATTTGCCAGATCTGACTCCAACACGTATTTTAAAGCAAATATCGCCAGTTCCACAAAAAATTATTGAAGTACGCAAACGTGCTAAACAGGTAGGCATGCTTTTAACCTCAGAGAATCACATCAAAACAAGAAAATTAAAGGAAGCGCTTAAAAAAATAGGGAACAAAAAATTCGGAAAAGACATTAAAAAGGAAAGAAAAATTGAGATAAAACCAACAAAACGAGCACCAAGAAAGAGAAAATCATTAAGAAAGTTATCTGAAAGTAGTGATGAGGATGAAGAACTAATATTATGTAATTCGTCTGATGAAGAAGATGGAAACAGAGAATTGGATAACTACGTAGGTTGTGGAGAAAATTATTACAAAACGCAACTCATCGAAGATTGGATTCAATGCGTTATATGCCAACAGTGGGTACATGAAAATTGCACCGAATTCGATAATAAGTGTTCATCATGTGGACAGAAAAAGAAGAATGAGCTAAGGCTCAAAAACTTAAAGAGAAAAAGTGATTAAAATGTAGATTAACAAACTGGCCATCTCTCCCTTGCTTCTATGGCCATCTCTACCGGGCACTACGGGAGAGATGGCCAATCGTGATTTGAAAAAAAAGTAAATTATGAGACTGATTATGTTAAAATGACAAAAAATGTTGTGATTTTCTTTGAGTTTAATGTCGAAAGTTTAATAAAAAGTTGATTTTTGTTAATTAATCCTTGTAGTTTTTATTTTAGTGACTTCTTTAAAAACTATGGCCAACTCCCCCGGACTTACCCTATATATATATATAATGTCATCACCTCATTAAGTATTTGTTTTATATGCTTTCTGCCTTGTAAAACTATGTTTAACTAATCAACTTTATTTTTTTATTTATGATTCGAAACTTCATATTATGATTAATTGAAAAATCATATGAGTTTAAGTTTTAATTCTGGCGCTGTATATCTATGTATGTGTTCATTTACTGTATTAAAAGTCTAATTATTCCTCTAATTTCACCCCAAAACAGAGACTACTGCGAGAGTATACTGAGTCGTAGAGGTCTTTTAATAAGTTAAATGAATATATGTGAACAAAATCAACTAGCTCGAATTTAAATCTAGTAAAACAAAATAAGTGAAAAGTACTATTTTATGTTAAAATGGAAATACTGATAATAAATCTGTTTTCTAACGAACTAGTTCTAAATCTGAGTTACGTATGTAAATGCTAGAGACAGTTTCACTTCAATCTAATCGAGATGAAATTTGCATTTGCGTGCACAAGCCAGGGGCTCCGGGGCCGTCGGATTTAAATAGAGCGCTCAGACTCGTTACAGACTTGGTGCAAAAACTTTCAACGACTTTCAAAATGACTTTCAATAACAATTACTTATAATCTATCTTGAATTAAAATAAGTTTTTCTTTTTATCAATTCTATATTGCTTAGTGCTTTTAAAACTTTGAAGAATATAGAATATTCAAAAACTATATTTAAAAAACTAAAATTACTAAAAAAATCTTAAATTATCATACCTCGACGGTATCGTGCCAAGAACGCTGGCTACGTTTCCTCGCTGAATGACTATACTTAGCCTTCGAGCGAGAAAAGAACCAGCCCTCTTCATCACCAGCAGCGACGACTAGTCGCGGATAGCGCTTGCAGTTCCTTTAGGAACTTCACCGAATTTCAAATTAACCTACGTAGTCTTATTACGAAACCTTATTGATAGTAATTTTATAGTTACACCTGAGTTTAAATAAGAGACTTTGTCACGAAACGCGTCCTCGAAACTCGTCCCTTAGCGAAATTTTCATTTCGTTTCTAATTCAATATTTAATATTTTAGCTCGCTAATTTTCCACTTTTCCACGGAACTTCTTTATTGAAACAGACACTATTTTTAACGTGAGACTAATTATGAACTACTATTGATACATTAAAACAAACAAATAAAATTAAATTGGCTGTTTGTAATGTGAAAATAACGTCCTTTTAATAAACACATATAAAATTATATACAGTACCTAATTATAAAAAAAAACATTTTTTTAAATTTTGCCTGCCTGTCCGTCTGTCTGTCTGTCGGTCTGTTTGTCTGCCTGTCGGTCTGTCTGTCCGTTTATTCAGCCTAATCCCCGAAATTGATACACCGATTTTGACGGTACGTTCACTGGTAGATAGCTGATGTTTTAAGGAGTAACCTAGGTTCCGCGTCAAAAGATCAAAACCCATGAAATTCAAACGTTATGAATTCCACGCGGATGAAGTCGTGGGGAACAGTTAGTTTGTAATAAGTCGACAAGAGTTTATTCACATTCATCGAGTATGTTATTTATAATTTGCGAAATTTGACATTTCGTGTCAAAAATTTAGTGCGCTTATTTGCCACTGAACCTCAATAATGGAATAGACACTTATTTTAAAGTGAGACGAATTAGACTCGTAAACTATCACTTGTAATATTAATACGACGACACGGATTTATTAACAGTAATCGAAGATGTTATGACACTGTACGAACCTATTTATACCAAAAAAAAAAAAAAATAAACGAACATATAATTATTGGTAGTTTTAGGAAATCGCCTGCTCCGTTATTTTTAATCTCTAAAAATTAAATTTAGGTTAGATCTAAACAGTAACTTACCATGTAACGGTCGTACAGGAATATGCACTACGCTATATCATCCCGATCCCGGGGATGTCGTAAAATGCAACAAACTGAAACAAATCATGAGGCAGCAGGGTCTTCCTAATAACAACTAAAAATAAAAAAGCGTGGCAACTGTGGCAAATAAGACAATCTATGAAGAAAGTCTATGTTCAGCAGTGGACTTTAATAGGATGTAACGTTAACGGTAAATAGTAATATACCATCGGTTCGTAAAACTAGACCTTTTAATAGAAAAAAAAACCTTATGAAAATATTTAGGATACAGTCATTTTTCCATCATGTTAATGAGATGGTTATACCATCTATCGCAAGCTATTAGATTTTCCTGGTATTTAACATAGCTACTTTTAATGACACCCAAAGGAACAAAATGGGGTGATGGACTCCCCCACCACACGGTGAATATCTAAAGGTAATGTGTAATAATAGTATTAGGATTTATTAAATTCTGGAATTAGGATAGGATTACTTTAAGCATAATTAAGAAGGTATATACAAAAAATATTAAACCTTTCAGAAATATATTTTATAAAAACTTCATTCATTTCATAAAGCCCTTTTAGGGATACGTTACGTCTACACCTGTGACTGGCACCATAATTTAACGTTCTAACTTATACTCGTAACAGCTGCTTGGTATAATACCAACAGAGTAAACTTGTCAAATAGAAAATTTGACTGAAATAATAATAACTACTTCCTCTCGATCTACAATATTGTATAATAAACTTATTAGCATGTTTTCTTGGTAGATTTGGAAACGAGAAGGTTCTAAATTCGATTGGTAATTGTAATTGTAAATAGAATTTTTAATAAAATAAGCTACTTAGGAGTGAATCAATATAAGTAAATTCCACCCCTTAGAGTGGAAAAATAGGGGATGAAATTTTAAATGTTAACATTGTGATGACATTCTTATTGCTTGAGCTCCTGGTATTGCTTTGTCCACTCAAAAGTGTAAAACAAATTACACATAATAGTTCCGATTTGGGCATAGTTATGTTCATTAATAGACTTCTCATTGGCTGTTATGTTAATAAAAAGGATCATGTCACCATCACTGGATTGTCACTGAAGCTATTATCACTCATAGTTTCTAAGGTCAGGGCTTTATTCCTACTATAAACTATGACACAAATTTTTTTTGTGAAGTTCTTTGTATTCGGTTTTTATTTTTATCAAAAGTTTAATTTTATGGCAACTAAATTTTTCTTTTATAATTCATTTTTATATATTTTATATACTTTCCTAAAATGTAACGTTATTGTAAAGTGTTTTTTATGTATATATTTTTATTACCACACCCTTTTTATATATTTTAAAAGTGTGTTAATCATGTCTGAGATTAACAAATCATTTATTATTGTTTCATTAATTTATAATATTATATTAACGTAAGATAACATAACATAACATGTCACACATACAACGTATAAGATAACGTAACATGGTTGGGATGTAAGTTAATTCACTACCTCAACTAAGACCTACTTCTTTTATAGAAGAGGAGGCAAACGAGCACGCGGTTCACCT
The DNA here is from genome assembly GCA_036936625.1 of Parnassius smintheus behrii. Lineage (NCBI taxonomy): Eukaryota > Metazoa > Arthropoda > Insecta > Lepidoptera > Papilionidae > Parnassius > Parnassius smintheus. The sequence goes on from JAUPFT010000011.1 coordinate 13,745,987, forward strand.
GATGTTAAGTGACTACCGCCGCCCATGATCAACCGCAACACCAGGGGAATTGCAGGTGCGTTGCCAGCCCTTTAGAAAGGAGTAAGTTCTTTTCTGGAAGGTCCCCAGGTCGTATCGGTTCGGAAAAATCGCCGATGGTAAACTATTCCACAGAGAGGTCGCACGCGGAAGAAAACTCCTTGTGAAACGTACAGTGGTGGACCGCCAAGCATCCAGATGGTGTGGATGGTATTGGAACGTTTGCCGCGTAGTGCGTTCACAAAATTTGGCGGCTGGGATTAATCCGAACAATTCTTTCCCCATGATATATGCGAAAGAAAATGCAAAAAGGTGCAACATCTCTTCGCAGTGCTAATGAATCGAGCCGATCGGAAAGCACTCGGTCGTGCAGTCAAGTGAAAGGAGCTGAAGAAGGTAAGCAGAAGGCAGACAACTGAGCAGGAGAAGGCACTGGGGAGCCCGAGTCCAGAGATGGGAACAGTATTCCATTTGCGGCCGAACCTGCACCTAGTTGCAGGCAGTGTGCCAGCATGAAATACTGTCCCGTTCTGCTGAGCACACCAAGCTTTTTAGAGGCCAATTTGGCCTTCTTTTCCAAGTGACCATGAAACTGCACGTCACTCGATATGTCGAAGCCGAGGATTCCGATACTGGCTGAGGCAACAAGGGGAGTGCCTTGAAACAGAGGAGACGACCAGATTTAGTCGCCCGCAACCCGAGACTCAGTTCAGCAAAGACTCGACTTCAGCCACAAGTCTGTCCCGGTACTCGGAGACGTTTTCCCGAGAAATATTAGCACAGCCGGTGTACAGACCATCACCAGTGCTGTCGTCTGCATTGCAGTGAATGTGACGGGTTTGCAACATATCATTGATATTGTAACGATCCCCCCCTATATATATATATATATATATATATATATATATATATATATATATATATATATATATATGTATATATATATACGACTATCGTCGGGCTACATCATCCCAAGGTCCGCAATACACCCACAATACACCCACATGATCCCTATCGAATTTGGTAACAAAGTTTGTATTGTTGTTAACTAAAAAATATCACCAACGTATCACAGTAGCACGCTACTAAGACGCCAATGAATAAAACTCCACGTATCATAGCGCTAATGCACTAAGACATGAAGTTCAGTATGCTGGTTACACTTAAAAGTGCTACTAAACACACTCATCCCAATCCGAAAGATAGACGACGCATCGCTATGCGCTACGACGTCACCCACAAACGGTATGGAAAGCCGTATTGCTACAACAAACCCGCTTACCACCGGCACTAAGATGATATGTCTAGAGCACATCAGTTAGCGAGTCCAAGTTTACCTCGGACCAATTGCTCGTGAAGCAGCATACACGCCACCATAATATTCCTTTTCAAGTCCCTAATAAGGACTAGTCATTATGCTACAGTACTAGGAGCAGTCGGTCACCCGACTACCCCATACAATGCTTATGCATCAAGGAGACCTTTTATAATAATGCTTTTGTATCATAGACCTTACTTTCATAAGTCATTAATATATAGGACTTCAACCCACGACTCTACTATTGTAATGCAAATTCATCATAGAGACCTTCTACATTATTGCTTTTGTATCATAAACCTTACTTTCATAAGTCATTCATATATAGGACTCGAACCCACGACCCCACTATTGTAATGCAAATTCATTATGGAGACCTTCTATAGTATTGCTTTTGTATCATTGAGTAAGTCCCTAATATAGGACTAGTCATTGTGCTACAGTACTTGAAGCAGTCGGGCTCCCGACCACCCCATATATATGTACAACTGCAGCTATGTATCTCCGGCAGCTCCTCCATACAAGACATCTATACATGAACACCTTCCATAACTTAGGAAAATTTTCTTTTATACATGAACTCCTTCCATGACTAAGACAATTTTTAACAAATTTTCTAATTATCTTATAAATGCTATCTATCTTTATTTTTATAATATTTTCGACTTGTATTTCTATTACTTATCATATTTTTAAATATTTTTACAAGTTTTTAAATTCATTTATTTATTTATTTAACAGTTTATGTACACACATACTTTTATAGGAAAATAGTAAAAACAAAATTATGTACAAAGGCACTGCTTATTCCATAAAGAAATTTCTTCCAAGAGGCCTATTGAAGGATAGTTGAAAGAAATAGAAGTAGTCAAAGTGTGCACTTTATTAACATATACAATAAAATACAAATTTACAAACCTTCATATATATTATACACATGCGTACATATATACACATACATATATATACATATACATACACGTATATCGGTATATATACATAAATATAAATTACAAATATAATATATTATAAGAAAAAAGTTTTTTTTTGCGGGTAGTCGCAAAGTAAACACGCAAACTCAGTGTGCTTATTATATTTATTGTTGTTAAATTATTTAAAGTATTCTATTTCTAAATAAATGTGTTAAAACACTGCTAAAGTCTACCAACACGTGCTGTTCTTAACAACTTCTATCTTTTTATTGCTAAAGCACAGTTTTCCATAACAGTCTAATATGGACCCACAGCTTGTAAATAACCTTGATGAACTGGAAAAATTATTTGCTTCTCGCATGCGTGAGTATGAAGATAAGCTTTTAAAAGCCACAGTTGTTTTCTCGCCAGTTCAACCAGACATTTCTTCACTGTCCAAGGACTTCAACGATTTCAAATCCTTTGTTTGTCAATCGCTATTGCTGATCAGAAAACAATTGGACTTAGTTACATACAATATTGACAAACATGAAACAGCAATGAGAAGAAAAATACTGCTTATCCATGGCTTTTCTGAAAGACAGAATGAGAAGTTGCATGAATCGGTATTAAAGCTGTTTTCCGACCAAATGAAGGTGACCGATTTGAAAGTCGAGGATTTACAAATATGCCATCGTCTTGGATCTTCTCAAGCCTCAACACGTCCAGTGCTTGTTAAATTTGGTAGTCTGGAGAGTCGTCGTCTTGTCTGGGATAACAAAACTTCACTAAAAGGTTCAGGTATCACGATATCCGAGTTTTTGACTAAGACAAGGCACAAAGTATTTATGACAGCTCGTAAACATTTCGGGATTAAGAACTGCTGGTCCGTAGAAGGCAAAATAGTTATTATTTTGCCGGACAAATCACGTCAGAGGATTGAGTCTATGGCAGAACTAAAACCCCTTATTTGCCGATATCCCGACAAGTGTAGTACGGTCAATGACCCTGGGCAGTCTAAGGAACCCACTTCTCCAAAGGAAGTTGCGTCCAGATTGACTACTAATGCTCCACGGAAGGCTCGTCGCCGCAACTAATCCCTAGTTTCGTTGTTTTCTTTCAGAAAATATAGGTACATATCATAATCATTTTTTTTTTGTTTGTTTTTGTTAGCCGCTTTACAACCACTTTGTAATACTGTTTTATAATTACTTTATATTTCTGTAATAATGATACATTTTTCCAGCTGGTACTTTCATAATAAGATAAGCATTTAATTACACACAGTAGTTATCAAAATGTCTATTTTATCATTCACATTTGCGTAAGCATCATCGTAGTCTGTGATTTATATTGAATTGCATTGAATTGACGCTCGTGAGTTTTGAGATGACTATTATGCTTTTTTTTATTTACTTTTTCTCTTAGTTGTGACGCACGGCCCTTTGGCCACTGTGCTACTCTCAAGTTGTAGCTTGGGAAAATGTATTATTTATTCTGCTTTGCAGTAATATGTAATAGTGTTTTTCAATATTTTTATTAATCTCTTAAGGAAGTTTAATATTATTAACATTTTAAACTTCTTTTCTTTTTTTTTTTATCGAATCTTATGTATAAATTATACTCTCATAAGATTTTTTTTCTTCAGTATTTCATGACAGTTCTGTGATTGGTGATTTTAGATGTTTTTTAATTTTTTTTCTGTTCCGTTTGTATTAGATTATACCTAAGTTTTGTTTTATTTTAAATTAATTAATTGCTAAATTGATATTTATAAATATATACATATATATTGTATTTACATATCATATTTATACATATTTCACAAACCGTATTATTATATTTACATTTTATATTATATTATTGTTATATTACTATACATTATTATATTATCTTAATTAATTTGCTAAATGGATAATCTTGATGTTTTTGATGACAGTTTCTTCTCATGCACTTCATCTTCATGTAGTTTTACAAGTGCGGATAGTGAGTTACCTTTAACTTTGTATGACCAGATTTCATCCCTGCGCTCTAAATTTCCTAACAACTTTAATGTTGCACACATTAACATCCAGAGTGTTCCTCGCCATTATCCTGATCTTCTAGAATTGTTGCACACATTAACATCCAGAGTGTTCCTCGCCATTATCCTGATCTTCTAGCATCAATTAACAGTGCACATCTCGGTGCTTTACTAATTTCTGAGTCATTTCTCAAGCCATCACTCCCCTCTACACAGTTTGCCTTACCTGGTTTTGTCCTTATTCGTAATGATCGTATAGGAAAAGTTTGTGGTGGGATAGCTATATACCTGCTTTCGGATATATTTTATAAGACCATATGTGCCTCTCCTTCTATTTACTCTCAATCTGCTGAATATCTCTTTATAGAAGTTACTCTCAATCATGTAAAAATGTTGCTGGCGGTATTTTACAGTCCTAACATGCACATAGATTACTTTGATACGCTTGAAAAAATCCTTGCTGATTTTAGTACTACTTACGATCATAATATTCTTATGGGATGATGATTTCAACACCTGCCTTATTAAAAATGATTCTCGCTCCCAAAAACTTCTGACTTTGGTATCTTCCTTCAATCTTCTCGCTCTCCCTCTTCAGGCAACTCATCACTTCCCTAACTGTAACCCTTCTTTGCTTGATATTATGATCGTTTCTTCTCCTGATAGTGTCATGTCTCATGGACAAATAACTGCCTCTTTTTCATACCATGATTTAATCTACCTCTCTTATCGTCTCTGTCCACCTAAAAAGAAATCCCAATACTTATTCCTTCGTAATTACAAGGGAATAGATCTGGAGTCATTGCAGCGTGATATAAGTAATGTTGATTGGACACCTATTGTTGACAATACTAATATTAATGATAAGGTTTGTAACTTTAATGATATAATTTTGAAGGTATACAATAACCATGCCCCGCTCAAACGCCTAAAAATAAAGCGTAATCCTGCACCATGGATTACATAAGATATAAGAGAACTTATGGGCCAGAGGGACAAAGCTAAGCAAAGAATTAAACGTCTCCCATCTGAAAATAACTTAAATCGTTTTAAATTTTTACGCAACCGCTGCAGTCGCTTGTGTTGGTATGCTAAAAGACGCTACTTTTACAACTCTCTACATAATAAAAATTCTACTGAGATGTGGAAGTTCCTTCGTTCTGTTGATGTGGGTAGGTCTCCGATCCTAGAATACAATGACGTTAATGTAAAGGATCTAAACAATCACTTTGCTACTCCTCCTACGACTTTAGATCCTTACATCAAATCAACCACACTACTCGCATTGGCGGGTATACCGAAACCGCCCGTTTGCCATTTTCATCTTTCCCTTGTAACGGAGGAAGATGTAAAAAAATCCATCCTAGCCATCTCTTCAAATGCTGTTGGTATTGATGGTCTATGTGCGAAGATGATTTTGCTAGTTCTACCTTTGCTTTTACCAATTCTTACTCACATATTTAATTTTTCTATATCGTCATCAGCTTTTCCTTCAGTTTGGAAACAAGCATATATAATTCCTCTGCCTAAGGTTTCTAATCCTTCTTCTTTGTCCCACTTTCGTCCCATATCTATTTTACCCTTTCTTTCTAAAGATTTGGAACACATCATCCATAGTCAACTCTCTCTCTCTTCTTATCGTCTAACTCCTTGCTCTCCACTTATCAGTCGGGCTTTCGTCGTGGACACAGCACTGTCACTGCTTTACTTAAAGTAACCGATGATATTCGTTGGGCCATGGACAATAAATCTCTTACACTTTTAGTTTCGCTTGACTTTAGTAGTGATTTTACCTCAGTAGACTTTGATATTCTTCTCCAGATCCTGGAATCTATAAACATTTCCCCATCTGCCATTGCATGGTTTGATTCATATCTTCGTGGTCGATCACATTGTGTCCGTGTTAATGACACTCTATCCGATTGGTCTGGTATCACTACGGGTGTACCTCAGGGTGGCGTTCTTTCCCCCCTTTTATTTTCCATATTTATTAACTCTATTACGAGTGTTATTACATCTAATTACCATCTCTACGCGGATGACTTACAGCTTTATCGTCATTTTCCGGTGGGTGATACAAATAATGCAATTGCAGCTATGAATGCGGATCTGGGCCGCATCTGTGAATGCTCTGCATCCTTCGGACTATTAGTTAATCCCACGAAATCTCAGGCCATCATAATAGGCAGTAGGCATTTGCGTAATAGATTAGAATTTATATCACTACCTTTTGTTTGTTTTAATGGCGTTCCTATACCCTTTGCCAATACTGTCAAAAACTTAGGCGTCATATTTGATCACCATTTAACATGGACCACGCATATCGCTGAAGTTAGTCGCAAGGTCTACTTTACTTTGCATTCGCTTAAATGTGTACAAAACTTCTTACCCCTTAAAGCTAAAATTTCACTCGTGCTTACTCTTATCCTACCTCTCCTTGATTATGCTACAGAGGAGCTTCTTAATAAACTTGAGCGCTTGCAAAATCAGTGTATCCGTTTCATATTTGGGCTCAAGAAATTTGACCGTATATCTCAGTTTCGTAAGCAACTCAAGTGGCTCCCAATTCGACTTCGAAGGAACACTCGATTGTTATGTTTCCTCTATAACATTTTGCACAACCCTTCCTCTCCCACATACCTCAGAAGCCGATTTTCCTTCACCCATCCTCCGGACAAACCATGCAGATCCCTTGTTAAAAATCTACTTGATTTTCCCGTCTTTAATTCCGGTTTTTACTCCCACTCCTTTTCAGTTCACGCGGTAAGATTATGGAACTCACTACCGTCAAATATAAGAAATTCCGAAACTTTGTTGGTATTCAAGAAACGTCTTAGAGGTAACTACTTTGCATCCTGTTAATTTATATATATATTATTCTATTATATTAGTTTTAGTTTATATATATATATATATATATATATATATATATATATATATATATATATATAAAGGAAATTATATTTAAATTGCAAACTTAGTGCATACATTAGTACTACTAAAAAATAATTAATATACACAATGTTACGGAAATTATATAAAATAAAACAATAAATAAAAATAAAATAAATCAATAAATAATAATAATAATAAATACGATAGTTGCATATGATATATATATATATATATATATATATATATATATATATATATATATATCATATGCAACTATCGTATTTATTATTAAGTTGCAGTTGCATATGATATATATATATATATATATATATATATATATATATATATATATATATATATATATATCATATGCAACTATCGTATTTATTATTATTATTATTTATTGATTTATTTTATTTTTATTTATTGTTTTATTTTATATAATTTCCGTAACATTGTGTATATTAATTATTTTTTAGTAGTACTAATGTATGCACTAAGTTTGCAATTTAAATATAATTTCCTTTATGGGTCTACTGGAAGATATTTCAGCGAATTTGGAATAAGTAGAACCTTTGTACGTAATTACCATAAGACTGCTTCTGTACCTTAATGTGTGTACATAAAATAAATTAAAAAAAAAGATATGTAATATAATTCAATATTTTATATTTTTAATATTACATAAATGAATATCTACACATCACGAATTAATCATTATGGTGTGAATGATAATGCTCTTTAACGAGTCTTTTAAACATAGACATCGACTTAGAGTCACGAATCCTAAAGGGAAGTGAATTCCACAATCGTACTGCATTAACAGTAAAAGAATGAGAATAGAGCATTGTATTGAAAGACGGAAATCTTAACAGTGTTCTAGTATTTGATCTACATGGAACATCTGGAGGATGAACAAAAGTAAAGCGATTTTTTAGATATAGCGGAGTATCAGGGTTATGTAGAATATTGAAAAGAAGACAGAGGATTCGAGTGTTCCTGCGAAGGCGGATGGGGAGCCATTTAAGCCGCTTGCGATAAACAGAGACGTGATCGAACTTCTTTAAGCCAAATATGTATCGAATACATAAATTTTGCAAGCGCTCGAGTTTATTAATTTGCTCCTCTGTAGCATCCAAATAGCAGACATCAGCGTAATCTAAAATTGGCAATATAAGAGTCTGGACTATAGATATCTTAGTAGACAAAGGTAGAAAACTTTGAAGGCGTTTTAGAGAATGAAAGGCGTGAAATATTTTCCTGCTTACATCCGTAACATGTGCGCCCCAAGTCAAATTGCAGTCGAAAACTATTAATACAGCACTTTGAGCGCGTTCCAGTGGTAGTAGTGTAGTTTTAGCTGCTCCACCCCAAGAGGTTATACAATAGGTGAGTATTGACTTACATAATGCGTAATATACTTGTTTTACTACCTTATTATCAGCAAAAGAACGAATTTTTTTAAAAACAAACATTAGTTTACGAACTCTATTGCATAGATGGTTTATGTGGTTTTTAAATGTAAACGTAGAATCTATAATTATTCCAAGGTACTTAACAGTTTTTGTATTAGAAATAACTGGGCAGTAAAATTTAGACTCTGTGATTGAGTAACATTGATGTGCATAAAGTTCTGGAATGTTTATATGCTGGGTTGAGCTGCGCATAGAAAAATGAATATATTTGGTTTTGGCCGTATTTGGTGTTAATATGTTTTGTTGGAGCCATTTATTAACTCTATCAAAACCTTGCTGAGCATATGAGTAAACCTTGTCAACTGTATTTGCGGAAAAAAGTAGCACGGTATCATCTGCGTAAGATATTATTTTACCTGAGTTAAGTTCAAGAATGCAAAGGTCATTTATATAAATCAAAAATAGGGTTTGCCCTAATACACTTCCTTGAGGCACGCCAAAATAAGTATTTTTTGCTCAGAGCTAACAACCTTATCGATTTTTATGCATTGATATCGATTTTCTAAATAATTCTTAAAAAGTTGAAGCTGCTTACCTCGAATACCTATGCTCTCTAACTTATTTAATGGGATAGGAATAGAAACCGTATCAAATGCTTTTGCAAGGTCAAGGAAAATGCCAATTTATTGGTTGCCTTTATCTAATTCTTGAGAGACGTAATCGGTCATTTCCTGCACAGCATCAGCAGTGGACATTTTAGGCCTGAAACCATATTGCATATTCGATAATATGGATTTACTTTGTAAATAATTCATTAATCTGTTGTTAATTAATTTTTCTAATATTTTAGACGTGGATGAGAGTATCGAGATAGGCCGTTAATTGGAAACGTTTCTTTTGTCCCCTGATTTGAATACTGGAACTACAATTGCTTTTTTTAAACAATCTGGGAAAATTCCTTCCTTTATACGTGGTAGAGCCATGCTGCAGTTATATTAGATGTATAGTTGTAGCACGAATGGGTCGGCTCGACCGGGGAAGGACCACGCTCTCACAGAATACCAGCGTGAAATAGTAGCTTAATGCTGCTGTATTTCGTATGGTGAGTGTAGAGAACCGGAGACCCATTTTACTGGAAACGAGGCATTCCATCTTAGTCCTCACGGGTGACAACGCATCTGCATTTTGATTCGTAATCGAGGATAGATGTAGATGTCTATGGACCACAGCAACCACTTACCATCAGGTGGACTGTGTGCTCGTTTGTCACCCTATCCTATAAAAAAAAAAAGACAAATTCTGAAAATATGGGTTAATGGTGGTAGTAGAATTTGTCTATATTTTTTTTAATATACTAGTGGGTAATCCGTCCCATCCAACCGCGCTTGTTTCTTTCAGTCCCATTATAATCCTTTTCACCTCACTAGGGTCCGTATCTAATAATGTGAACGAGCTTAATTGGCAGTTTTTTTGAGTTAATAAAGTGGCCCTGTATTCACGATTATTGTTAGAGTTGTTTGTTATCTGCTCAGCCAGATTTTTACCAACGTTCACAAAGTAATTATTTACTTTATTTGCTGATATAAGCGGCGAGTCATTATTTTGTAATAATTCTGACGAAGATTCATGCTGTTTGGAAATAAATGCAATATCTTTTACATGCCGCCAAATCTTTTTATTATCTCTACCAGACTCTTCTAGTAAGTTTGTAAGATAATTATACTTCAACTTTTTTAATAAATTGTTACAAAAATTCCTATATCTTTTATATGAATTTTGTAAAATGGAATTATCTGAAGAGGACTTTGCCATCAGGTGTAGTTTGTCCCTGTGTTTCATGCACCTAATCAGACCAGGTGTAATCCAAGGCTTTAAGTTATTATTTTTTTTAGCTACTGTTCTATACGTAGTATTGCTAGCAATGGCATTTCGAATGTTATTTATTAAGTAAGGCAAAGAAATGTTTACGTCATCGGTTTTATAAACTGGGCTAAAGTCAATGTTTTGAATTGCTTGTTCAAGGTTTTTCGTATTAATTTTAGTAATAAAGTACTTACAATTAGGTTTCGATATTTTAAGGCTTAAGTTAAGAATGTCTACTCGGACTGGTTTGGCATCCAGAAAGGTATCAGACAGGGCTGTGTAGCTTCCCCTTGGCTGTTCAACCTATTTATGGACCGGTGTTTGCAAACTTTGAAAGATGAAGAATGTGGGTTAAGAATGGGCGAGTTAACCGTCAAATGCCTTTTGTATGCCGATGATCAAGTCATATTTGCGTCATCGGCGGCTGAGTTGCAAATGATGGTTACATTAATGAACTGGGAATTAAAAGAAAGGTAAATGAAAGTGAACGCATGTAAGACGAAAGTGATGGTTTTTGAAAGAGAAGAAAGCAAAACGGTATGTGAAATAAGAATAGAAGGAGAGTTAATTGAGCAAGTGGATGAGTTTGTGTATTTGGGATGTGTATTTAGCAGGGATGGTAGATATGATAGGGATATAGAACGACGAGTAAATGCAGGGAATAGAGTGAATGGGGCACTACACTCTATTATGAAGAACCAGAATGTGTCAAAACAGGCACATATGGTAATTCATAATGCTGTGTTAGTCCCTACTTTAATGTATGGTAGTGAAAGCTGGGTGTGGCAGAAGAAGCACGAAAGTAGAATATATGCTGTAGAAATGCGGTCTTTAAGGAATATGCTAGGGTTGAATCTGAATGACAGGGTGAGAAATTGCGTGATAAGAGATAAATGTGGTATGCAAGATGATGTTGTGACCAGGATTAAGAAAGGAATGCTTCGGTGGTTTGGTCATGTGGAAAGAATGAATGAGGAAAGAGTGACAAAGCAAATTTATATGGCAGATGTGAACGGCCGAGTCGGGAAGGGACGCCCTAGGAAAAAGTTTATCGACCAAATTGGCGATATTTTGAAAATGGGCCACGTTAGAAGTACCCTTAACCGACGAGCATGTATGCGTAGATATATGGATGTAAAAGAGGCGAAAGAGGTATGTCAGGATCGTGCCAAATGGAAGTCCGTAGACTCTGCCTACCCCTCTGGGTGACAGGCGTGAGTGTTTATGTATGTATATGTATATAAGCTAAGAATGACGGCACTATGATCGGTTACTATAGGACTGGTGACAAGGGTTATTGATGGTAACCTAGTTTTTAGTAAAGTGTGGTCTAAACAAGAATCACTTAGATGTGTAGGGAGCAAATGTGCTGGAAGCAGGCCCTGGCATGCACATATATTAAGGTAGTCTTTTGCTCCACCTTCACTGCCTTCTGGGTTAATATCAATATTCATATCACCCGTTAACACAATATTTTTGAACGACGACAGTTTCCCAAGTGTAATGTCTAATGACGTGATAAAATTGTCTATTTGCTTAAAACCACAAGGTCTGTAAACAGCAAGGATAGTAGTTTCATGACCCACTTTCACCAATAACCTGCTACAATCTAGCATATTAGGCTCTTTGACTGATATGTTCGTATTTTTTTTCGCAAAGACTACTACACCGTCATTTTGGTTATATACATTTTTACTACTAAAAGTATTGTAACCTGGCAGTAATGGGAGGTTGCGTTGGCTCTTAGATAGCCAACATTCTGTTAGTATGATGATGTCGCAGTCAGTGTCCAATTTTCGAAGGAGGATATGGAAATTATCCATGTTTTTATTTATACTACGAATGTTCTGTGTTAAAATAGTAAGAGAGTTCGCAGGTTTGAAGAGATATTCTTTGCACATATCAATTTCACATGTTTTGCCACTGATAAACTGACAGCATCGATTTAATTACTTAACTTATCCATATTATTCAACAAAAATAATAACAATATTTAAATATATATATATATATATATATATATATATATATATATATATATATATATATATATATATATATATATATAAGCTAAACTTAAACTTATTAGTAACTTATAAATTAGGGCAAAAAGAATTAAGGTAAAAGGTGGCGCTCTTAGGCGCCCTCATTAATATAATCTATGGAATTAATATACCTATTTTCAGCCATCTTCCTAGCCGGGCATTCAGGGTCACCTGTTTTATGGTCGCTCGGTTTTTTAAAACGCAGGCACGTTGCACACTTTGCTGGATCAGTATTCTTAATGCAAGCATTTGACTGATGTCCTAATTCACTACAATGTCCACACGTGTCGATTGTTTCCCGGCAAGTTCTTGCAGCGTGTCCATACTGTTGGCATTTGAAGCACCTGGTCACAAGTGTGAAGTCTCGAACTGGGCACGACGTCCAATTTATGAAGACTCGCTCCTGGTTGATAAGTGCCTTTCTGATGCCAGCTGGCACTTCCAAAATAAAGTTGCATGAAAGTGCTTGTTTTTTACCCGATTTATGACTTAGTTTTATGGAGGACAAAAAAGATTCCCACGTTAAGTTAGGGATCTTATCGGCTAAATTTTGTTCAAAAATGCAGTCAAAGACTTCTCGTTCGCTAAGGGCGGTAGGTATTCCTAAGACTATAATCCTTGGTCTTCTTTTATGGGGCTCTTCCACCTTTAGTCCGGAACTACCAAGCTGGGTAGATTCTTTTAACTTCTCAATGTCCTCCTTTGAATCAGTGTTGATAATAACGCCTCCATTTTTAGTTTTTCGTAGTCCTCTTACGTGTAGTTTCAATTGTTCGGGGCATATAATTTTCTGGACAAGAGATTTTGTGTCTTCACCTGTTTTTAATTTATTCTCAGGGTGAATTGCTATGGAACTGAATGTATTGGGGCGCAAGTAATTATTTTTGGTAGTTTTGACCATATCAGCAAAGGACATTTTTTTCTGTAGATGGTTTGGAACAGCTTTCTTGAATCGTTTCCTTGAGTGATTTTCTAAAATCATTTAGGCATTCCATTAGGTCTTGTTTTTCTCTCAGTGCTTCAAGAGAGGTGTGCATTAAAATAGCCTTTTGCTTCAAAGATTGGTATGTATGTGGTCTATGGTACTGGAGCCTTTTCGGAAACCGGCTTGTTCGGGAGACTGGAAGTCGTCGAGTCTGCGTAAAGTAAACTGCCATCTGAGAGGCTGCATTACCGACCTTGCGCGATAGGGAATTGATTCTCAGCTTTTGTTCAGAATTCAGTTTTCCTTCCTGTGCAATATGGCAAACTTCATTTAGACACTGCTCGATTGAGGTCATCCAATTCTTTATGTCACTGGTGGCTAAAAGTGCGATGGGGTCTGCAGCATCCTGGTGTGGTGGTTGAGGCGTGCTGGGCGGACTCCGAGACGTAATGGTGCTCCGATTGAAAGGACTATTTTCGTATGTATTAGACATGTTTTATATCAAATGTTTTTCATTATAATTTGTTATTCGTGAAATCACAACTCAACAGAAATTTTTCAATGGTTTATCTAGGTCACAGTTTTATAGAAAATATTTAAACACTTAGTATTGCTGATAGGCACGACTGCTCGATTCGAGCTCCGTAAGCGAATCAATATTATCAATACTACAAAGAACTCCCAGTAACATTTGTGTGTGATTAAGAGTAATTTCCAAAAACAGGTGTTCTGCAGAGTTAGAATATATTTGTGGAGATATACTGATCACCTTAAAAGGTATTTCAGCACGCAGATAAATAGAAACACCTCCACCGCCCTTGCCCACTCGGTCATTGCGTATTAATACATAACCAGGAAGTGAGTATAGAGTGGAAGGAAGAGTAGGTTTAAGGAAATTTTCAGAAATCAAAGGAGCATCGAGATGAGTACTGCTAATGGATGCCAGAAGGTCAGAATAGTGGCCAGGAACACTTTGCGCATTGATGTGGGCAATATTTAAGTTTACAGGGTATTGAGAAAATGCAGCTCTCTTGAAGAACTACGGACCAATTTCCCTTCTGAGCCGCGTCTACGTGCTGTTTTCGAGATTCATTACGAATCGTCTAGCACGCAGAGTCGACGACTTCCAGCCTCCCGAACAAGCCGGTTTCCGAAAAGGCTCCAGTACCATAGACCACATACATACCCTGCGGCAGATTGTGCAGAAGACTGAAGAGTACAATTTGCCACTTTGCCTGGCGTATGTGGACTATGAGAAAGACTTTGATTCCGGGGAAATTTGGGCGGTGCTGCAGTCCCTTCAGCGGTGCCAAGTTGACTGTCGGTATATCGAAGTGCTGAAGTGTTTGTACAGTAGGGCTACGATGGCTATCCGAGTACAGAACCAGAGCTCGAAACCTATCCAACTGCAGAGAGTTGTAAGACAGGGTGACGTTATATCCCCGAAACTCTTCACCGCTGCTTTGGAAGACGTTTTCAAGCTACTGGACTGGAAAAGATACGGTATTAACATCAATGGCGAGTACATCACTCACCTTCGATTTGCCGACGATATAGTCCTTATGGCAGAATCGCTGGAGGACTTAAGCACTATGCTCAATGACCTCAATAGTGCCTCCCAACGGATAGGTCTTAAGATGAACATGGACAAAACAAAGATCATGTTTAATGTCCATGTCACACCTATGCCGGTAGTTGTTGGGAGCACTATGCTCGAAGTTGTTGACGAGTACGTTTACCTGCGACAAATAGTCCGACTAGGTAAGTCCAACTTCGACCGAGAGGTCAATCGACGGATTCAACTCTGCTGGGCAGCGTCCAGGAAATTACGACATATATTCTCGTCAGGTATACCTCAATCTCTAAAAACTAGATTGTACAACCAGTGCGTGCTGCCAGTGATGACTTACGGATCTGAGACGTGGTCCTTCACTGCTGGCCGTATGAGGACGCTCAAGGTCGCTCAGCGAGCTATGGAGAGGGCTATGCTCGGAGTTTCTCTGCGTGATAGACTCAGAAATGAGGATATCTGCAGTAAAACCAGAGTGACCGACATAGCCCAACGGATTAGTAAGGTGAAGTGGCAATGGGCCGGCCATATAGCTCGAAGAACCGATAACCGATGGGGAAGAAAGGTTCTCGAGTGGCAGCCTCGTACCGGTAGGCGTAGTGTAGGGCGACCCCCCACTAGATGGAGTAACGACCTGATCACCAAGATATGCAGGAAGTCGATGGATGCAGGTGGCTCAGGACCGTGCTTTGTGGCATTACTTGGGGGAGGCCTATGTACAGCAGTGGACTTGTGAAGGGCTGTAATGATGATAATGATGCTGATGAGAAAATGCAGAGGAAATGTGATCGAGCAGAGTAATAGGTTCAGATGAAGATTCGGTGTCTACGCTTACAAAACTGTTAGTAGACGACGAGCAAGAGAAAAAGCTTTCATTGAGGTCTGATAGATTATTCATAGTTTATGTTGATAATAACGAATATAATAAAGTAAAATAACAAATATATATATTTAACTAAAAAGTAAAAAAAATAATAATAAAAAAATAATATTAAAAAAACAATAAAACAAATATAATAAAAATAAAAGTACAAAAATAAAATAAAAATCAAAACTTCAAAGTAAAAAGAAAAAAAAGAAGAAATTCAAAGTAAAATCAAGTGTAAGGAAAAAAAAAACATTAAAATTTTTGATTACGGACAGTACAAATCAAGAAAGTCAATTAAAGTACTTAATTATCCTATATTACATTCAACAATATACGAAAATGTAGAACAGATCGTAGATATGATACATTGATCACAATAACTTGATGTAAACAAATAGTTGTTATTAAAAAAAAATATGCATACCCGCCCAAGAGAAAAAAAATAAAACAAAGTTTAGATGCTGCTGTTTTTGCAAGATAGTTTATGTGAATGGTAAACTTGAAAATTATTGACGTCGGCGTGTTTTCTTTGGAATATTTACGCTATTTTTCGATGACGATGTTTCTTGTGATAGTGATGTTTTATTTGAATCGGCAATTATACACGGATATTTAACGGTTAGTTGTTCGAATTCAGTCGTAGTTTCAATTTTTTGTCTCGATTTGTCAGGAAGGATGATTAAAATTTTGCCATTGGATGACCAAAAGTGTTTAATTTATTATTGCGCAATGTAATTTTATTGCTTAATATATATATTTTAAGACTATTTTTGATGCCCCTTTATATTGAATTTAATTATTAATAATAATATTGGGCCATCACAATATGCAGAAGAAACAGCGTTGGCGATAACACGCAGCCTTGTCGAACACCAGCATTGATAGGCTTGTAATCGGAGCTTGCACCGTCTACAACGACCTTGATGCTCCGATCTGTAAGAAAGATGGTGATCCAATTGCACAATTTCTCGGAAAGCCCATAGAAAGCTCATAGGAAGGGAGCTTCGAAAGAAGAGCTTCGTGCCAAACCCGATCGAAGGCATTCGCAATATTTAAACTAACGGCCAATGCCTTCCCCTTGGAATCTACTGCCTCCGCCCATCTATGAGTTAGGTAGAACATAAATTACCAGCTGATCGACCACGACTAAAACCGTATTGGCGATCACTAATCAGCTGGTGATCCTCAAGGTACCTCATGAACTGGCAGTTGACAATGGACTCCATTGTTTTGAAGAACAAGGAGGTGATGGCGATAGGCCGGTGGTTGGATGGGTCTGATCGATCGCCTTTTTTAGGTATCGGGTGGAGGAGAGCCGTCTTCCATGATTTTGAGACTACGCCTAGGGAGTAGGAGTACCGGAAAAGACGCGTTAAAACCGGTGCCAACTCTGGAGCGCAAGTCCTCAGCACAACTTGATTGTAATGAGAAAAATGCTAGAAAATTTTGATTGATTATGAAAAAAATGGAAACACAGACCAGAGGTCAGATACTGCTATCGTTAATCAATAGAAGTTCACAAAACCCTCCAGAAGTCTTAAAAAATTAAATAAAATTAATGTATTGTATTCTAAAATTGGCCGTGTATTGGTGGTGATTCACTACCCCAAATCATTCTCTTCATGTCGTAAGTAGCTACGGAAAAAGCTATGAACTAGGAGGTAAATCATCAGCATCTTCCTGGTAAGAAATCAATAAAATAATAATATATAATATAATATTCCACAACTATCACACAACGCCATCTAGTCCCAAGCTAAGCAGAGCTTGTGTTACGGGTACTAGACAACTGATAAACATACTTATATATTTCTAAATACATAAATATTATAGATAAATTACACCCTAACTATAAAAGAATAACGATTGCTAACTCGTCTGCAAAGCATAGCAGTTTTGGCAAATATGCTATGAGAGCTATAAAAAAAGTAGTGTGATGAAGCTATGTGCAGCAGCAATTAATTCTTTTTTTTATAAAACTCTTTTTACAACTCTACGGTATATCTTAATATAAAAAATAAAAAAGTATACAAGCTTTTAAATTTAAAAAGTTCTTGAGTAAATCTCTGTAATTTTTTTAACCACATTAATTAATTAAATCGCAACACAAAATGAGAGGGCTTATATTACAGCCGGTATTTATGAAGTTGAGCAATTAACACATGTTATATTTCTTAGTATATTAAATCAACGGTTTAATCGCTGATGTTTTGCCAGAATAAACATGTCGTATTATACTTAATAACATACTTGTCAGCAAGTATTTATAACCGTCATTAACGCTTTATTTACGTAAGTTAGGAAACATAAGATTTACTTTTGAAAAATTATTAATTATTTCAGTTTTTATAGTATAATCATATAATCCTATGTCAGGACTCAGGATATCATAGTTTATTTTTCATGAATCTGCTACCAAAGTGACCTTAAAGTGAATAGTTAATGAAGTAATATTTTTTTCATAGAATAAGGGCGACAAAAAAGCACCAGTACACCTGAGTTAAGTGAATGAAGTGGCCCGTAGACATCTACGTCTATCCTCCACTAGGAGTCAAAATGCAGATTCGTTGTCACCCCTGAACACTGGGCAGCAAAAGACAGCAACATTGCAAGGAGCACGCTCTCACTTCTTGTTCGTTCTAACCGACCCATTCATGCTACAACCATTATATAGCTGCAGCATGGCTCACTAACTTGAAATCAAACGATTATAAAAGTGTGTGTAAATTCCCACCGTATGTACATTTACTCAAAATAGTATTAAAAACCCAAGATTTCATTAACTGAAATACCCGAATCTTTTTGAGGGCCACTGACAAGGTTAAGTATCTCTTATAATTTTGTTGTGTATGTCAGTTCTAACTGTTCCGAGCATCATGATTTCTTGAGTTTTAACCCAATTATATAAGAAATTGGAGTGTATTCCTTTATTATAGAAAGAAATTTGGAAAAAAAAATATTTTTTGTATATGTATAATCTTAGTGACCATACTTCTGAACATACTTGACTACTTGGGGTCATATTCACACAATATATTTATTTAATTAAGACGATGTTTCATAGTGATTAGATGTGGAAATTGTAAAAAACGTCTACCATGCCAACACGTATATTAATTACATTATATTTCAAGATTAGGAAAACGTGATTCAAGCTTTTTACCCTAACCATCATTTTAAGTGAAGATATATATAACTACAAAGATTCTAAAATTGATTGAATAGTCCCTCTTTGCCAGTTAGTATATCACCGTCTTGTTTTCTTATCTTTCCTTAACTAGAAAATTAAGTGTATTTTGATTGATTTTTCAATTACGAAGAAAATTCTTTATCCTAGCTACATCTACCTATTTTTTCCGCGGAGGTCCTAAGACCTAAGCTACAGATTTTAACTAGTTTAGACCCCAGTGTTTCACCTATCATCAAAAGTATTGTTACAAATGTAAGCCTTTAGAGTGCCCAAATATAGGCTCAAGCAAAGGTGCACTCTTTATTCACTAGCTCTCATATTCTGAAGCCATGTCAAGACGACCGGAGAGAGATCGAACGCAGAACCAACGGCTTAACGTGCTTACCAAGGCACGGGGGTGAAAACCCCCAAATTCCTGACTCCTTACCCCCCCGAACGGGTTCCCGCCTTGTCGTGGCGGGGGGGCTTAGTAGCCGTGGCTTGGTCGCCCGCGGTGAACAAAGAGGAACCCACGAGGCTGGCCCGAGGTGAAGGGCCGGCCCGAGGTGGCCACTCCGTGTGGGCTTGGGGAGCCCACTTCGGATGTGTGTTGGTGGACTGTGGCGAGAGGGGTGTCCTCACCACCTACCGCTGCAGCCGAGGTGGAGTCGCGGAGGAAGAGGAGTGTTGGTATGGCGATGCGCCACTCACCCTATCCTCCGCGACTCAAACGGGGCCGCACCGTTGATGCGGTGGTGGTGGGGCTGCGGGGGGAGAGGATTGTCGGTATTGCGAGGCGCCGCTCTCCCTACCCTCCGCAGCCGAATCTTGGTTGGCGGCGGAGCCATAGACCAGATCCGCCGCTGAGGTCGGGAAGGCTAGTACTTCTAAGTGCTCGTTTATCCTGGCCCCATGGCCTTTGTGCATCGGACGCGGGGGCGTCTGTTGCACAGAAGTAATTGGAGGCCGTGGAGGAAGGCGCGCCATGTTTTCTGGTGCGCCTTACCTGGGAAGGAGAACGGGGAGGAATTTTCCTCTTCCGAGGAGGTGCTGCCATGGGGCGGCAGGCGCTAGTAGGGCCGCGGATGTGTGCGAAAGCGTTCCCGTAGCCTTGCCAATATGCGACAAAGGTGGAACACCATGGGGTTTTAGTCGGTGCGAGTCCGACATAACCCGTTCTTGCCCCCGCGAGGCGGGTATGCGTAGGCATTTCCCCATGTAAAAAAAAAGGCTGCTACTTAGAATTTCTTGATTGAAAGCCCCAAATACTGTTTCTATCCCGACCAGGTATTCCAACCCAGAACCTCGTGATCAGCAGTCGCGCTTGCGGCTCTAAGTCCACGAGACGTTCAAAGTTCAGCTTTTAATACGAAAGTGTCATAGGTTTCTTTTGATGGGCTGTAATTAATGATTTACCTCCAAATAAACCTTAACTTTTTAAATGATGAAAACTTAAAAAACAACTAAAAATTAGCATCTAAATATATATTGGGTCCTTACATATGAAATTAGCGTTTTGTTGTACTGACCATTTTGATCTGAAGTATCTCCTCTATGGTTAGGAATCACAAATTCAAATTTATAAAATCATATAGCTGGTACATTTGAGTTTTGAAAACAGTCATTCATTTGTTGTTTCCTCATTATTTTTTTTCTTTGGCGCCGCTTATTACCGCACAATGGAAAACATGAAATATCGGTATATTTACGAGTACGAGTTCTACCGTGGTACCAGTGCTGCAGAAACAGATCGAAGGATTAATGATGTGTGCGGCGCTGGTGTCGCAAAAGATAGCACGGTACGTTTTTGGTTTTCGTTCTGGAAATTTCTACCTTCGGAACCAACCCCGTGGACGGCCGGAGACCAAAGTGCAAAATGAAGAATTAAATGCTATTGTGGAAGCGGGTTCACCACAAAGCACTTCAGAGATAGCTGCAGGCTTCGGGGTAAGTGATAAAACTGTATTAATCCACTTGAAGCAAATCGGGAAAGAAAAAAAACTTGAACGATGGGTACCTCATGAATTGAGTGAATTTTGATTGAGTGAAACTTGCAAACACGCGTCGACTGCTGTGTTACTTTGCTCAGCCGACACAAAAATGAAGATTTTAAATCGAATCATTACTTGTGATGAAAAGTGGATACTGTACGATAATCAGAAGCGCTCGTCGCAGTGGCAGAACCCTGGAGACCCAGCCAAATCCTGCCCTAAACGAAAATTGACTGAAAAAGTTACTCATGAGTGTTTGGTGGACTAGTGCCGGTGTCATTCACTACAGCTTTCTAAAATCTGGCTAAACGATTACGGCAGATATCTATTGTCAGCAACTGCAAAACCATGAAGGAAGAACTAGCTGCTAAACAACCGAGATTGGTCAATCGCTCTAGGCCACTGCTACTTCACGACAACGCAAGACCACACATTGCACAACAAACAACCACTAAGTTAGATGAGCTACAATTGGAATGTCTGCCACATCCACCGTACTCCCCGGACCTTTTCCAACAGATTACCATTTTTTCCGGAATTCGGACAACATCTTACAAGGAAAAATTACAACTCGGATGCGGCAGTCCAAACCGCCTTCAAAGAGTTTATTGATTCTCGCCCCCATGGTTTTTTTAAGTAAATGGATCATTGAACTACCTATGAGATGGCAAAATTGCATGGGTAACAACGGTGCATACTTCGATTAATTAAATATATTTTACAAAAATAATCGACTTTTTATTCCTCCCGTACAAAACGCCAATTTCATATGTAAGGACCTACACATATGAAATTAAATACTAAACTTATAAAACAGTCGGTTTTTACCTTAAAATTTTATTAAATAACTCGACTCTACACGTATCCTCTAGAGTAAATTAATAAAAAAAAACTGTGGAGATTAAATTTATATTTTCAATTATGTATAGTATATTGTATATTATATTAATTGTATGACAACAGCATCATACAGTTTTAGAGTTAATCCGAATCCTCCTTCAAGAAAAGAGCTTACTCCTTTCTAAAGGGCCGGTAACGCACCTGCAATTCCCCTGGTATTGCGGATGTTCATGAGCGGCTGTAGTCACTTAACATCAGGTGAACCGTATGCTCGTTTGCCCCCTTTTCTATAAAAAAAATCCAATTTAATTTCGAAAGGACAACGGCGGGCCTTCCTGCTCCCGCTTCATACGCTTTCAGAAAGAGCACCAGTTGTTGCTATGATCTGTATGTAACTTCGTCTGTAGAAAGCTAAAACAAATTTGAAATAAAATGAAATATATACAAATAAGCATTAAATAATAAATATCATTATTATTATTACAGTCCTAGCATCTTTGAGGTCTTTATTCATAAGTGGACACAAGTTCACTGTGCACGGTACTGAGCCACCTTTACCCGTCGACATCCTTTAGACCAAAGGCTTCAATTCAAGAAATTTTCTTCCTGGTCGGTTGTCGATTTCTTCAGGTGAACACTGTCCCTTCAGATAACTGATACATAAAGCTATGTCTGTTATTCTGGTTCTACTGTGGCTATCTTCATTAAGAAGTCCATCAAGCAAAAAAAAACGTAGTAAAGCATAGCCTTCTTAATAGTTCGCTCAGCTATCTCGAGCTTCTTCCATATGCTATCTCTAGCGACATGTATTGTTGTACACTCTTCTTTTCAATTTTGGAGGTTATACGTGATGAGCAGATGTGTTATAAATTATAATCTCCCGAATGCAACTTAACCTAACACATAGCAATACATTATAATACCTCTCAGTCAAAGTTGGACTTGCCTAGTCAGTAAACAGACATAATTTTCAAAAACTTCATCAATATATTAAATGACAAGTTTTTTTTTAGAATGTAAAAGTATAGGACTTAAGACTTACATATTTTAGAATTATTAATATCACAGACATATCATAGGCGTTAAATCCACCGTATCTTCTACTTTGTGATTAAAGTTTAAATAATTAATAAATAAAATATGAAGATAAAAGACACGTGCATAAATTTTCGTGCAATGTTATCAATTATTATCAAAAAAGTGGTTTCTTATTATGAGCCCTACGAAATTATAACTAAAAATATTTTGTATGCATGTCACTTTATGATTTGTAACTTACTTGCCCTAGGGTGCTTAAGGAGAGTCACAGTAAAGTAAAAATGTGTTTTTTTTTTACTTATTTGCATTTTAATTTTTAAAAGAGGATAGAACTATTATAACGTTGTAGATAACAACTCTTACATAGTTTAAACTAATAACCAAGTTACTAGTATATTATGTAGTATAATTAGTATGTAATATTTACTGAAGTGATTAGAGCTGCTGGTTTAAAGCCTATTATAAGATATCGCTATGATTCAAAATAAAATAAAGGTTAATAAAATGACAAAAATAAAACAACTCTCTGCTTAAATTGTATTTTATTTTGTAACGCTTAAAGTGAATAAAAATTTAATAGTAGTTTTTATCTGATCGCTTCGAGTTATGATTTCGATTACCGCATAGTTTACTAGCCGGGGGCTAAACAATTAAACTCTGATAGCACTTTGCTTTAATGAGGCCAGTGAATGTGCCTCATAATTTAATAGAATAAAGCTCATTTATTTTTACTCATTATTTATGCATTTTGTAAAAATTGACGCTATTTTTAAACAAATGACGCACTTTTGCGTAAACAAGTGGTAAAATCAAAAAAATTGTATTTTTTTTTTCTCTTTATTAGGATTACCAACGATTGATACATTATTACATCATTAATTAAAATTTACAGTTTCGTTATTTCAAAACGTACAATCACTTCAAGGTAATCACAACATGCTATCAATTTACATTTTAGTACTATATAAAGTATCTAAGGAATTCTTATTTTAAATAATTTGATATTGCATGAACGAGTGCGCGTGCACGTGCGTGTGCGCGCGCGCGCGCGCGCGTGTGTGTGTGTGTGTGTGTGTGTGTGTGTGTGTGTGTGTGTGTGTGTGTGTGCGTGTTTTACATTAATTATTAACAATTTGTTACACGATCTGTACTTTCACATTGTTTGAAAAACTTATATAAATTCTTATAAAACTGACATATGGAATCAAAATTAACATCGACGACTTCACTACATTCATTAAATACTTATGCGTATAATCGACTTTAATATAAATAAAATGAGAACATCATCAATGTAGTCGAAGTCAATTAAATACGTATCACTAAGAATAACTCAAAAACTACTTCTCTGATCTCGATCAAATTTATATTGGATTACATGAAAAGTGAAAAAACCCTCAGAAATTAAGGGAGGCCTGTGATCAGCAGTGGGACGTATATAGGCTGTAACTTTACTTTACACGAAAAGTGACGGCTTCAAACAAAAAAGAATCATCAAAATCCGTTCACTTAGAAAAATGCTCTGAGGTAATACACATAAAAAATACAGCCAAATTGAGAACCTTTTTTTGAAGTCGGTTGAAAAGCTAAGTTACACAATGTCGGTTATATGAAAATTAAGTATCAGAACAAAATTCGCAGTGTTAGTTACGAACTTCAAATGTCCTTTAAAGATTTTTTTTAAATTTATTTAACTTTTTATTTTCGTTGTGACGATTTTTTTAACGAAGATTACATGAGAAGTCAGAATTTAAATTTTTATTTAATAGCATCAGTGTTGTCGAAAAATAATGCAGTCATCATCATCATTCTCTAAACCATTTCCCATTATCTGGGGTCGGCGCAGTAAACCTTCTTATTCCATTCCTCTCTATCAGCCGTCATTTCCATACTTACTCCTTTCATTCTCATATCACTCTTCACACAATCGATCCATCTTTTATTCGGCCTTCCTCTGCCCGTGTGTCCCTCCACATTCATATTCAACACTCGTTTTGTGACATGACTTTCATTCCTCCGCAACACATGCCCAAACCATGCCAATCTGCTTCCTCTCACCTTTTCTACCACTGGCGCTACTTTCAGGCTTCCTCTTATATACTCATTCCTTATCTTATCCATCCTTGTCACACCACACATCCATCGTAACATTCTCATTTCATTCGCATGCAGTCTATTTTCATCCTTCTTCTTGACGGCCCAGCATTCACTTCCATACATGATGATGAAAAATAATGTAGTCATGATTTCTATAAAATTTTATGCCACCGTAACCGTCGCTTAGATATTTCATATACGCCTAACTATATAATAAAACAAAGAGCATACACAAGTTCCATGGCTGGGTTATGCTTTCTCTCATTTGAGAGGTTTTACCACGTGTGGCTAGGCTATGTATTCATGTTAACGAAGTTTCCTAGTTCTTAAACATGTAGGATAAAGGTTTTTTCACAATGTTTTCCATAACCGTGCGGACGTGATATATGAGCACGTGAGCATGAAATTGCAAAATAATCTTTTGTCACGCCGGCTATAATTTGATTGCTGCCTGCCAAAATATTGCCACACCGGATTGAAATGGGTTCTATAAGTCTACATAATCTTTGTATGTAATAAATAAAAAAAGTTCGTTCATTTATTCTTAAACACAGCTGTGTTATTTGTGACCGGAAATTTTTAATTGGTTTTTCATTCTCCACAACAAATTGCGACAGAGATATTAACTTTCACGGCTTTGGCATTGAGTTGAAGTGCTGATGGCGCCAGGGGTTCGAATCCCACAGGGTACAAGCAATTCTAAGACCTACAAATAATTGTTCTAGGTCTGGATGTTTGTCCATTTGCAATTTTTTTATGTGAATTGCCTATTTAGAAGAAAAATTTGGGAGTAACGTTTTTCTTTTAAGAAAAGAACTAGCCAACCAACAATAACGTATCTTCTGAATACCTTTTGAAAGATACTGGTGATTAGCACATAACCACATCGATTAATTATCGATCGATGATTGAACAACGTTTTATCGACCAGTATCCACACGATCAGTTAAAACACCAAACAATCGATATTGATGGACGTCGATTAAGTGTCTCGATTGGCGATTGATCGATCGGTGTGGTAATACCATTAAGTTCAACAGGAGAGTATAATAGGATATCTTTTCCCCAAAATAACCTCATCTCAACGCAGTTCAGCAAAATGAATTTCAGAGTGAGGAAGTTGGCGGTGTATCACCACCGTGCCTCGAAGAGCACGAAAAGTCGTTGATCCTGCACTTAATTTCTCTAAAGTTATGTCAGATAACCGTTCCATCGGATTATGAGAGTGAGGAAATGAAGAGCGCACTGGCGCTTGCGCCTATCCTGGGGCACTATTTTGATTCATAGTTGAAGGTACTCCGCCCCCAGCCCTTGGACTACACAAATCTCAGCCTGTTATTATACTGCTAAAAGGTTGGTTTAATACTGCTCGTATTAAAGAAGCGATCGAGCGGAAACAGGGCTCCAAAGTCTTTGCCAGAGATCTGTCTGTCGGTAAGAGCCAACTGTCAAAGCTGAAGACTGAGTGTGGCAGCATCGTTTCCGGGACACCTGAGATTTTGAGTGAGATTGAGAGGTTCTATGGGCAGCTGTACACATCATCCCACCACATCACCACACACATACCCTGCGGCAGATTGTACAGAAAACTGAAGAGTACAATCTGCCACTTTGCCTGGTGTATGTGGACTATGAGAAAGACTTTGATTCCGTCGAAATTTGGGCGGTGCTACAGTCCCTTCAGTGGTGCCAAGTTGACCGTCGGTATATCGAAGTGGTGAAGTGTTTGTACAGTAGGGCTACGATGGCTATCAGAGTACAGAACCAGAGCTCGAAACCTATCCAACTGCAGAGAGGTGTAAGACAGGGTGCCGTTATATCCCCGAAACTCTTCACCACTGCATTGGAAGACGTTTTCAAGCTACTGGACTGGAAAGGATACGGTATTAACATCAATGGCGAGTACATCACTCACCTTCGATTTGCCGACGATATAGACCTTATGGCAGAATCGCTGGAGGACTTAAGCACTATGCTCAATGACCTCAATAGTGCCTCCCAACGGATAGGTCTTAAGATGAACATGGACAAACCAATGATCATGTTTAATGTCCATGTCACACCTATGCCGGTAGTTGTTGGGAGCACTATGCTCGAAGTTGTTGACGAGTACGTTTACCTGGGACAAATAGTCCGACTAGGTAAGTCCAACTTCGACCGAGAGGTCAATCGACGGATTCAACTCGGCTGGGTAGCGTTCGGGAAATTACGACATATCTTCCAGTCAGGTATACCTCAATCTCTAAAAACTAGATTGTACAACCAGTGCGTGTTGCCAGTGATGACTTACGGATCTGAGACCTGGTCCTTCACTGCTGGCCGTGTGAGGACGCTCAAGGTCGCTCAACGAGCTATGGAGAGGGCTATGCTCGAAGTTTCTCTGCGTGATAGACTCAGAAATGAGGATATCCGCAGTAAAACCAGAGCGACCGACATAGCTTAACAGATTAGTAAGCTGAAGTGGCAATGGGCCGGCCATACAGCTCGAAGAACCGATAACCGATGGGGAAGAAAGGTTCTTGAGTGGCAGCCTCGTACCGGTAGGCGTAGTGTAGGGCGACCCCCCACTAGATGGAGTGAAGACCTGGTAAGATATGCAGGAAGTCGATGGATGCAGGTGGCTCAGGACCGTGCTTTGTGGCATTACTTGGGGGAGGCCTATGTTCAGCAGTGGACTTGTGAAGGGCTGTAACGATAATGATGATAATGAAAAGGTTGGTACAAATCCAAACGGAGCAGAAAAGGAGTGTCATCACCTCACCAACTACTTCGAGATAATATAACACTTTAAATTATTTCATTAAAAACTTTTCTCACACAATTTTTACGAGCTTCTAGGGACGAGATAGAGCGATACATTCTTTAATATCACACGATGAAAATGTTTTATATCCGCCTAAGGTGGTTTAATTTTATATTTTCATTCAATACTTGGCAATAACTGTATGGAAACATGCTTTGTGTCGTCCTCCTATTGAAATATGCACGCTCTATTCAAATGACCCTACGAGTTCAATAAGCATACAAAACAACTGCACTGCGTCAAACACAACTTAAATATGTAGACAAACTAAATTTTGGACTTTAATATTGAACATGTAGACTTGTAAATAAACGCAGTTTATCGTTGCTGTTTCCAGATGCATAACGACCAGAATACTCACAACGCATAGTAATTTGTTCGATTTCAATTACTCTGTAAAGTACAAACATTTACTTGCCTTAGATTTATGATTATTTTTCTATAATAGAAACAAACTGTTTTCTTGAAGGCTTTTAATGTGTTATTTATTTAATTACAGCTTATTAAAAGTCCTCTATTGGACATGTCACATTGTGAGGAAATCTATAGTGCCCCTATAGACTGCCTCACATGGTGATATTAGCCACAACCGTCACACTTGGCAGGCTTTGTTGACAGACTGCTGCCCATTTGTTATTTACTATTTTGGTTAATTTATTCTAAACAAATGTGTTCTAATATAAAGTTATATAATTCATGCAAAAAGTAGAATTAAAATACTTAACAATCAAATATACCATTATATAAAATTACAATAAAAATTACAAGTCAAATCTAAACACTATAAGCAAAATAATGTAAAAATATCACAAAATAATAATAACAACATTTCCCCCTGTTATTCTGTGTTATATTGATATTGTAATTGTGTTATTGTGAAAAGGTTTTAAAAATAAAGAATTTAAAAAAGAAAAATTATTTTCGGCATTCGGCACGATGTATATGAAAATAGAAAAATTATCCATAACTAGAGGTATACGATACACTTATTTGTAGCTTGAAAATATTCAAAAATTCATGAAAATTGAAAAATGACCTATAACGTGTGGTGGTCGAAAGAGAAACTATAACTGTGTTTAGTCCCGTATAAATTGTAAAAGG
Organism: Parnassius smintheus behrii; assembly: GCA_036936625.1. Lineage (NCBI taxonomy): Eukaryota > Metazoa > Arthropoda > Insecta > Lepidoptera > Papilionidae > Parnassius > Parnassius smintheus. The sequence goes on from JAUPFT010000011.1 coordinate 13,774,877, forward strand.
TGATCATAGGAAATGCTACTTAACATTTGTAGGCGTTGTTTACACTTTTAGTGTAGTAAAGTAAAGTAAAGTTACAGCCTATATACGTTCCACTGCTGGGCACAGGCCTCCCCTCATTTCTGAGAGGGTTTTTAGTGTGTAAAAAACTTTTAGTGTGTAAAATGATAATTTAAGGTGATATTGATAATAAATGATAAATAATATGACAGCAACCGATTCCATGGAGCCTTAAGCGGACACTAACATTATAAAAGTAAAGCATTTTAAATTTTTCCACTTTTACAAAACTGCGTTACTACGGTTATGTATTTTTACTTAATATCAATAAAAATGTAGCTCGTAGTAGCTCGTACACCGTAACATCCCATTAAAGCCCACTGCTGAACTCAGGCTACCTCCTTAGATTGCATTATATATATATATATATATATATATATATATATATATATATATATATATATATATATATATATATATATATATATATATATATATATATATATACGCTTGCAAGCGGGTAGACAACCACAGTTTATTTTTATTTTTAGTAGTTATTATTTTTTTTTTTGACAAACGAGCACACAGGCCAACTGATGGTAAGTGGTTGATGTGGCCCAGATTCATCTACATCTGTCCTCGATTACGAAACAAAATGCAGATACGTTTTCACCCGTAAGGACTTAGGTGGAATGCCTAGTGTCCAGTAAAAAGGGTCTCCGGTTCTCTACACTCACCATACGAAACACAGCAGCATTAAGCTACTATTTGACGCTGGTATTCTGTGAGAGCGTGGTTCCTCCCCGGTCGAGCCGACCCATTCGTGCTACAACTATACTATTAACATAACTGAAGCATGGCTCTACCACGTAAAAATAAAGTAAGACGCTGCTGCCCATTTCCTGATTTGTTCCCCTCTGTAGCCTCTTACTACATCCACGGGACGATATGGAATAGTGGTTACTCTTATACCGGCACTACTCGGTAAATGTTACATATAGACAATAAATTTCTGTATAATCACATTCATAAGATACTAGCCTTTGCTAGCGGCACTACCCGCTTGGAGTTTGGAAAATTACATCATTTCTGCGTACAATCGTAGCCCATCACCTTTATAAACTAGCAACGACCCCAGCTTTGCCTGGTATCTTTTAATCTCTTTAATTTCGTACATATAATCATATCGATGAAAGTAACGATTAACGCCCATTCATTTTATAAATTTTTCGCTTTCGCAAAAAAAAATCTCTAAGCCTAATCTTTTGGATAAAATATAGATAATTCCCGAGATTTTGCTCTATCTGTTCGTGAAGTTTAATCACAACGCCAGATTAACAGACAAACAGAAACTCACTCCTGTGGTGCAGTGGTCCCGAAGTGTGTCTTATCCTCTGACATGAGAACACGCCATTTCTACCTGTTCTGCACAAGCTCTCGCCAGTTGTTTTCAGCTGGAGGTGCGCGCTGGTCAGTCGGTCCACCCAAATATGCTATACCGGGCCACCGGAGGAGCGTTTGTTTCTCAAATGATGTTTGGCTTGGCCATGAGTTTTTATATTTCGGAATTATTCCGGACAATACAGTTGCCATCCTCCCTTCAAACTGGGCCAAACGTCCTTCTCAAGATATCTTTTTACTACTTAGCTAGATAATTTTTTACTAAAATCAGATACCTAAATTTGTCCTTATACATTGCTTCTACCACTCATAGTTCTTGGGGTTAAATGCGAGTGTTTTTGTAGTGGTTAATGTGGAGGTTCACTGTTTTATGTGGCTGATTCTAATTTCTTCCAACCTTTCTTGCTTCCGCTTCCAGTATCGTGGTGGCTTCTGCAATCTCTTCATAGCTTTCCTTCAACTCAAACTTTATTTCGGCAACATATACCTATCATATATACCTTATATATACCTTAGGACAGACTCCATCACTAAATTTAGCAAAACATGAGCTACAGGGCATCGCTCTGTTTTAGTCTGATAATAACTGCTAAGTATACTGTGAGCTCTCCTATCCTATTCTTACTTGCATGTTACCCTTGCTGGTGACCAGTTCAATCATATCAAACAGTTTTGTCGGGATTTGAAACAGGCAGATATAATTTTCTTTTTTGCCTGAATGGAATGCTGAGGGGATTGAGCTCAATAAAATGCTGTTATTTCTCTGTTATAGTCATACACTTCAATTTTATTGATATGTTGCTAGTTGCAACTCTAGTTGATATTCTACGTTGACGTTTCTTCGCATGTATAATTAAGTGGACACGCACACATACATACACATGCACATGTACACTCGCACACGTACACACGCACACGATGACGGCACATATACACACGCTCACAACAATCCGAAAACGATATTTGAATCAGAAAAGCAAGGCAAGCAACCTAAAAATTTTCCAGCTAAGCACCAAGCATTAATTCATTTTTGAGGGTTTAATGGAACAGGCGAATTTATGATGCTATCTGATATAGTTATTATATTATATTTTCATTTTATTTTATTTTTTAAACATTATTTCCGATTTTTAGCTCTGAGCTTTTTATGGGGACAACATTAGTTAAGTTCTTACAAAAAATTTAATCAACTAATGAGTATCAAGTTTTTATCAACACATATTATCATAGTTAGCATAACAAATTACCTCTAACCTATATTATCAAAACATATTTTAACTAACAGCCTAAACTATTAAGCATTTTACAAACTTGACTGATATTTTATCGCAATCATACTATGTTATTTAAACCAGTTGTTACGTTGTAGACAACTTTCGAATATCTGTATATCGAATTTTATTAACAGCACAGTATGTTATTATATTCTATATCACATGTATACCACAAACCGAGAAGCACTCATTCACGCGATCTACCAACCCTTATCTAATATGAGACTTTATGATATAAGCACTGGAGGAAGGCTTGAGTGCAAAGTCCTTGATACGAAGCCAAAAACGCCTTATACAAAGCCTAAAATAATTTTTATTTTTTTTTCTCTGTTGGTCTGCGACTTATAGTTCCCATGTTTTAGTGGGGCTAGTAAAAAAAGAATGTGCCATTTGTGTTACTTGGCTAGCAACGACATACTATCGTAAAAACCGACTAGTGGACTATTGGGTTCGTGATTTTGTGAGATACAGGCTATAACCTATAATTACTTTCACAATTTTCCATCTAAATCCATAGTTTTAGCTAAACGTGGTCCTAGTAGCTCGCTGCTCTTCAGACTGCTTACCTCCCTCGTCGGATTACAGGCGTGATGATATTCGTAGTTTTTATTAAAATATATGTATATTATTTTTCTTTTTCATTAATTTAAATTTATTATTTTTGCGAAATTTATCAAACGACCGATTTCACTATTAAAGATAAAGGATTAGAACAATTATTTCAAAGGTGGTATAATGAATTTTGGATTTTTTGTCTTATTCGAATAAGAAAGGGGGCTCAATTGAAAGATACATTTAGAAACAGGCTAGAACCTATCATCACTTTCACAATTTTCCATCTAAATCCATAGTTTTAGCTAAACGTGGTCCTAGTAGCTCACTGCTCTTTAGACTTTGCTTACCTCCCTCGCCGGATTTTAGGCGTGATGATATTCGTAGTTTTTATTAAAAGATATATATATATATATATATATATATATATATATATATATATATATATATATATATATATTATTTTTCTTTTTCATTAATTTAAATTTATTATTTTTGCGAAATTTATCAAACGACCGATTTCACTATTAAAGATGAAGGACTAGAACAATTATCTCAAAGGTGGTCTACTGAATTTTGGATTTTTTGTCTTATTCGAATTAGAAAGGGGGCTCAATTGAAAGATACATTTAGAAATGTATATGACCGGAAACGTATATATTGGGAATATTATAAAAATAGCCTCTAAATTCCGCTGGAATTTATATGTTGATTGTTAAGAACCTGATATATTTGTAGTCATTTACTTCTAAGTCCTCAGGAGTAGAAACGCATTTATATTTCGATTCTTAACCGAGGTTATCTATCACTTACTGTCAGGTGGCCTATGTGGTCCTTTGTCATCTTTATTCTATAAAAAAACATTAACTTTTGCTTTAACTTTGCTTCTGAATGTAGTTATATACTGCGTAGACACAAAACTGCACACTACAGTGACCTCTTCGGTTTTCAACCAGTACATTACATTTACGACTTCCTAGAAATCTCTATAACAATATGTTCTACATAATATAGAGGAAGACAGGGCAACAACCAAAGGTACACCATCACGCGAATACTTTACGAGATAGGTTTAACGACAACTATATTGAACGCTACATTTACGATCTTGGGGAACACAAATGATTGATTTTTATGACTCATACTATAAATGACAATCACAAGACTTAATAGTGATAGTATCTTGATCTATCCCTCGGTTTGAATCTTGGTTGTAACCACTTGTAAAAAACAAAATATTTCAATGTGTTGAAAATGATTGAGTTATAAGAAATTTCAGAAAGCGAGTGCAGTATTTAAGAATACTTTAATTTTAATTGTTAAAAATGTGCGTGCCCTAAAAATTTTATCAATAATCCGTTAATAAGCTTCTCATTTGTAATAATTAACATGGTGAAAAGTAACATCTATAAAAATAATTGCCACTAATTAATGACTATGGATTAATCAAGTACGGTATATAAGCGCGTTTTCAAAACTATTTCGTTTATCGAAAATACCATTATTGAAGTGTTTTAATCAATAATAATGCACTCTAGCATTATTATAGTTCTATTTTTGGCCGTTTCCGCTTTAGGCTACGTAGGTAAGTTTTATATTTTTTTTTATAGAATAAGGTTGACAAAAGAACACACAGATTACATAGTGGTAAGTGGATGATGTGACATTGACACACATCTAACGTTGATTAAAAATCAAATTTTTAAAGATATAGAATAAGATAAAATACTGCATACCCAGTAAAAAGGATCTCCGGTATCTACAAGTCACTATACGAAACACAGCAGCATTGAGTTGATATTTCAGGTATTCTGTGAGAGCGTGATTATTCCTCTGGTCTGGCCGAGCGCTGCCACTTGCATGACTGCAGCGTACCACATTCAAAAACTTTACCCAAATTTAACACTTCTAAATTATTTTTATAAAAACTATATAGGATATATAGTTTTTATAAAAATAATTGAGGATAGCAGTGATCTAGAATCCCACTTTTTTGTTAGTGGTTACTTCGCCAATGATGTATTGATAAATCTACACAAATGTTATTTCGATATTGCAGATATTTGTTACAGTTGCCATGACCGTAAGGTGGATGAGCAGCCGCAATTTCGGATAATTTTTTGGGGTGTTATAATGAAGATGCTGCTGATTCCCTGTTTAAGTTTCGCTTTGTCACTTCTTACGGCACAGACATAATGATATGGGATAGTAGACCATAATTAACGTTTAACTTATAGGTACATAATATAATATAATAATTCTATTAATACGAAAACCATTTATTTTAGTTAAGAATGATTCTCGACCAGAACTAAAATGGCCTAAAAAATATGCTTTTGAAGCATCAAAAATGTCGCTTACAGCAGGCTGGAACGAAGATATCAAAGTATGGTACGTTAATTTGAAAATATATTTTGTTAAAAATGTTACCTCGCCTAAAACCTAAAACTTGAATAAAATACATTGAAAATTTTCCGACAAAAGTTCTGAAATTCCACGGATATTGAACGGACTAAAATTTGTCATAAATCTATATAAACGGGATCGTAATGGTAAGTTACTTTTTCGGGCATAATACAAGATCTGCTCAGAGATTTAATTTTGACAGTATTAATAAGCACCGGAAAAAGATTCAATCGTGATTTTTTATAGGGTGACAACACAGTCCAGCTGATGGTAAATAGTTGCTGTGGCCCATAGAGATATACATCCATCCTCGACCACGAATCAAATTGCAGATGCGTTGTCACTCGTGAGGACTAAGATGGAATGCATCGCTTCCAGTAAAAGAGGTCTTCGGTTCTAAGGTCACCATATGAAACACATCAGTGTTATGCTGCTATTTTACGCTGGTATTATGTGAGAGCGTGGTCCATCCACGGTCGGGAAAACCCATTCGTGCTACAACTATACTACTAATATAGCTGCAGCATGGCTCTACCACGCATGTCAATACAAACAAAAAATATAATATATGTATAAAAGAAAGCACAATTTTCTGATCGTTCCAAAATTAGCGGTTTTGTGCTTTCCGCTTAGTGCCGTCCAAAGTCTGGATAGTAAAAAGAAATAATATCAGTGTATACAACAAGCCAATATATCTTACATATTTATTCAAACTATCTTCTCCTCTATCGTATATTGTATAACAACACTTTTTGAGGCGTTCTATCTGAGTCCCTACAGGTGACAATTCATCGGCAGCCAGCATTTGAAGTTGCTTTTTCGGACCGGACATAGGCCTAGAGGACATTATTATTATATCATATTAATTAGTTATTTTAACACACTTATTTTTTGTGAGACATAAAGATTCATTCTTCTGCTATCCCTATCAGAAATAACAACAGACCCGAGCATAAAAGTAATGTGCAGAACAAAAGTGTTCGTATCTCACACTTTAAATTGTATGTGATTGATATACGAGTATGAAAACGAGTTAAATATTTAGTTTAAAAATTTTAGATAACTGGCTGTATTGGGCTTGACTTTTGTAGGAGTCATGACCGTTGCTTTTTAATTGAAGTAAGGATTAGAAACGAACACGCAGTTCGCCTGATATTAAGTGAATACTTTTGCCCATTGACACATACATTTATCATTTATTAAGAATCGGAATTCAGATGTCATCCCTGTGGATTAAGATGGAATCCTTCGTTTCCAGTAAAAAGGGTCTCCGGCTGCCGTTATACTGTGATAACGTAGTTCTTCCCCGATCGAGCTGATCTTTTAGTGCTACAATCGTAACAGAGCTACCGTGTGGCCCTATTAGATATAAAATCTCTAGTATGCCAAATGCCAAATCCATATCGGCAAGGAAGAGAGCAGCATCGGAAAGGTCAAAGAATCTTTACCAGTAAAAAGGGTCTCCGGTTTTCGTCACTCCACGAATACGAACACAGCAGCATTTTGCTGGTATTTTACGCTGGTGTGTGAACGTGGTACTAACCCGATCAAACTGACCCATCGGTATGGCAGCCATAGAAAGCTGTAGGACTTGTCTACCTCGTACATACATTTCCACATTTTAGCACTAGACGTAGATATTAGAAATACCTACTGCATACCATACTAGCTTTCTGCAATGATTATTGAAAGTTAAATTTTTACTTTTAACAGGCGAACAAATAATAGGTCAAGAGTGGATTATAATAATGGTGCAGTGAAGTCATTCACAATTTCGTCAAAGAAACGTAGCAAAAAATTAAAATTTGGAGTTAGATATCAGGTTGGTGGTCTAAAGCTATATATATATATATATATATATATACATATATATTTAGTTTGAAACTATTGCAGAATGCCGTTTCGTTAAATGTTGTGTAATAATTGATTTGCAGTAGTATAATAATGATAAGTATTATAGTTATATACCTTCTTACTCATCAGTCCGTTAAAGTTGAGCCACGTTGTGGAGGCGGATTTATAAAAGATACTAAAACCTTAAAAAAAAGTCATAATGTTAATTGAAATTGTGTAAAGCGCCCTCGGTCCTACAATGTTGTTTGTTACTTACACTCGAGATACACGCAAAAACACATCATTATGCGACAATCGGCGCATTGCAGCATACACCGCATTGTGCAGCGTGTGTCAGCTCTAACACTGATGCTGATTGTAAATTGTGTGCGTATAGCAATTATAGCACAAATATTTAGTGTAACATTACGTTCTTATTTTTTTACGCCCGTAATTGTGATATACTGGCTGACCTTTTCAATAACTGGAAAAAAATAGGATGTAACATGTGAACGGAGTCGTAGATGCCTACTAAATTTATTGTTTTATTACCGTTCGTAAAGTACAATTTGAATTTCGATAGATTTTAATTTATTAATTTTAAAATATTAATTAATTTGCAACCTTCCGCTAACTAAGTACAATGATGTGTCTTACCTGGACTTACCTGAATTGGGAGTAGTGGTGCTGTGACTAGTGGTGACGGAGTTAGTGCACGCAATTGAGGGAGGGCGGGAGGTAAGACACATCATTGTATTTAGTTAGCGGAAGGTTGCAAATTAATTAATATTTTTATTATAATGGATTTCCGCAAAGTAACGCCTGATTCTATCAATTATTTTATTAATTTATTTAATTCAAAATTTTTGTTTTTGTTTTTTGGAAAATATCAGTACCATAGGCTTCCACTTCGTTCACATGTTACACCATATTTTTTCCAGACGGTAAAAAAGGTCAACCAGTATAATGACAGTTCTGAAAGGTTCTTGAGTGGCATGGAGTAATGACATGGTAAGAAATGCAAGAAGTCGATTGGACTCAGGTGACTCAGGACCGTAGACTTATCATTATAAGTATACTATATATACTTATAATGATAAGTTATATACTTATTATGATAAATTAATGTAAATTTAATATATACGATTATATTCTTTTTGTCATAGATTCACCCTATAACCACTGAAGATGAGGAAAATAAAATGATATGTGGAAAGATTTTTGGCACAGTTTTTCACCGGATTACTTTGGAAACAGTTTTACCAAAATCTTTAGAAGACTTTGAATTTATTGGTAAGTATATATTTAACTCATTCATGTTATAAATCTATACCAATTCCTTATTTTTTGCACTGATAAAATAAATCAGGTACATTATAATTAATAAAAAAATTGTTAAAATAACATAACGTATTTTATAGTTTATTTTTCCGTCAGATTTTAAAAATAGAATTTTAACATTTTGTTCATCAAAGCAAACCATTCTTGTTTAATAGTGTTCGCAAGTGGAATCAACCAGGCCCCAAATAATTTATTCATAAAACTTTTTAGAAGGACTTCATTTCTTTGATATACAAATTATTTTTATTGATTAAAACTACTTTTATGTATTGTAACGCGTTTAATTTTAAATTATTTTTGATTCCCGAGGTTTCGAGCTTTCCAGCACCCAGGGTCACGGGTGACTAAGGTGACTGACGTCCCGATGTCAATGTTAACCCTTCAGCTTTTTAATTATTATTTACGGTTCGATCTACGCAGAATAAACTTATTGTGGCTTGAAGTCTTGCAGTGGAATGCTTGGGTTTAGTTTTAATTTTATTAATTACAGGGTCCCAAGCAGGTGCCCTATTGGTGTCCCTATTGAAATTAGGTTTTTTTTTTCAATTGCCTCACGTATACCTACCAAGGATATACGTACGTATGTCCTTGGTAGGAATCAATGTCCCTTTGCGAGGGTTTGCGGTCTATAAAACTTATATAATGGTTGGGGCCGCCTAGAATATGATCACAAACTGTATCTTATCTTACGCGAGTTTTAATTGCCCTTTTTGTTTGCCCTATGTATGAGAGACCGCATTCACAATCAAGCTGCATATTGTGAAGGAATATGCACTTCTGCATTTTGTGAAGGAATACGACACTCGACCGTGGCCGGCTTCACTCGGTCACTGTGACGTAGGTGCGGGACCCGAAGCTTGTCGTGCAGAACTTGCTTGACGTACTGAAGCTTGGCGGCCAGGTGTTTGCTGTCACATTATAATTTTAATTTACAAATAAATTATTTCGCAGCAGTGGGTAAACTAAAATAAAAAGTTAAAGTTTTTGCATAAATAATGTTTCCGTTTTACTTTCAGGTTTTGACACATTAAGAGAAGGAAACTACTCGAAATTTTATTATCAGGAAATTGATGACACGACCGACAGTAGAAAAACTTTAATAGCTAAATACGACGAAGATATCAACGTTTGGATTCCTATCAGGTGCATTTTAATTTTAACTATTGTAATATACTGTGTGTATATTGTTTATATTCATATTATTATTAATTCATGTTATTATTATATAAACCTTAGACTACTTTAACATGAAATAATTGATATTATTTCGATCCCTATACAGATTTGAAGTGATTGTATACAACACCTGGCAAGAAAATTTGAACACACATGTTATATGGGATTACCATAATTTCAAAACTGATTTTGATGAGGATGTATTCGATACGACAAAATGTAAGTATACTTTTTATATTGATTTTTATTACATATTATAATCTTTTTTAAAGTTTATAACATATTTCGATAGTGATATTTAAAAAAGTGGTGGTAGACACGTCATGGCTCTTAAATGAACATCCGAATAACTCATCTCTATAACTGTTTCCTTGGTTTTAAAGCTTTGTGGAATATTTAGAGACGATAGCAGGAGATCTAAAGGGGTTTGGTCCATTGGTAGAGAAGTAGAGAATTTATGTGGAATGCTAATTACTTAGACACCTTGGCATCCTCTCATCTCAGGGCTACCTCGCTTAGAGCCTGGGTGCAATTAGAGGCTGAACTAAATAAGTGACACAAATATGATTATCTCGGAGATGACCACATATTTGTACCATTTGTTGTAGAGACAGTGTAGTTTCTAAAAGAACTGTATTCGCCACTGATCGTCGCTACTGGTGATAAGAGGGCTGTTTCTTTTCTCTTTCAAAGCCTAAGTATAGCCATTCAGTAAGGAAACAAAGCCAGCGTTCTTGGTACGATACCACGTGTTGTGTTATAATAAAAGTGTTTAATTTGAGTTTTTAAGATGTTTTTAAATATTGTAAATATTTGAATGTTATGTAAATAAATAACTAATATAAGATCTGTTTAGGCGAAAATAACAATATTAAAAATGAACGACAAATTTATAACTATCGATTTTACTCCTGCGTCACAATTAAGTCCTCCAAAGAAATTCAATGTAAATACAATTTCGTGGGTCGCAAAAAGTCGTCTTCTTTGTTGGCACTGTATATTTAATCGGCTTTTCAATTATAATAAAACCTTAATTTCGCATTTCCAACTTATGGACGGACAGATTTTTATTTAATTGTAGTATGTTATTATAAGCAACTGTATTTTATTTTCATAAGATTATATTTAACTCATATGTTGTGTTAATTTTCCTTTTTAATTTAGTTATGGTACGTTCCTTTTATTTTATTTTTAAATGTAGATATACAAAAACTATTCCTTGTAACTTTGCCCAAGCATTAATAAAAATAGTATTATATATATATATATATATATATATATATATATATATATATATATATATATATATATATATATATGAACATAAATTTCACTTTAAAATGAACTTCAGATGGTTGCGATGCGAATGCAGTTACTCACACCATCGAAGATGAAAATATAACTAAGGATTTATTGTTCATGGATTCAGAAAACAATCAACACGTTGATCACTGTTTTGAGACGTAAGTTTTCTTTTTGTAATGTAATTCTAAATAAATTTAATATTATAAAATAAAATCAAATTATAATCAAAACCTTTTTAGTTTTAAGCGAAAATACAATAGAGAATATGCTGATGACCAAGAGCATGCGATGAGAAGAAGTATTTTTCAGGAAAACATGAGGTAAGTTAGTTTTCAGTAATATGAAAATCGATACATTATTTATTCGACTATTTTGGTTTCCACAAGATAGTGTAAAATTATTTAACACTTTTCTTTTATAGACTCATTATTACACGAAACCGTCAAAACCTTGGTTACAAGCTGTCTGTTAATAAATTCGCTGACCGAACTCCCACTGAAATGGAACGTCATAGAGGTTTGATAAGAAGAAGTAAAAATGACGTCGGCACTGACCCTTTTCCGTATACTAAAACGCAAGTAAAAGAAATAGCTGACATCTTACCGAAAAATTTCGATTTAAGGATTGAAGGACTGATAACACCTGTTCATGGTAATAACACGAACTTGTATCTTAATCTTATCAGTATTACAAATAGATTTAACAAATTCTTATAGTTAAATTCCAATCACTTTTATGAAAATCAGTATACAGCTTATTTTACAGTCACAGTGTAAGTTAACCTACACGGCAATAAAACACGGAGACACAATCACCGTTTCATTTGAAAAAATATAACATCTTACTCCCCTTGATTATAGATACCTTGATCTTGATTTTTTATTCTAATTTATTAGAGGAAAATAAAATTAAAACATAGGAAGATCTGATTTAAAAGCTTAACGAAATAATCTAGAAAGAGACAAATGTATATTTAAAAGTCAATAGTTTATACTAATTTCTTAAAAATCTCCACAGACCAAGAGGACTGTGGCTCTTGCTGGACATTTGGGACCACATCTGCTGTTGAGGGTGCACTTGCCAGGAGCAATGGGGGCAGGCTATTGAGACTTAGCAACCAAGCGCTTATCGACTGCGCGTGGGGGTAAATTATACCTTATATTTTTGGGTTTTAGTGAAAAATTTGTGCAGGAATACAACTAAGTATTCTATTTTAAACCATGATTTAACACAAAATATGTTTTATTAACGGTTTATTCATAATATTGCATATTTCTTTTAGAAATAACATTGTTATAACTTTTAAATAACAAAGGTTCTACTTTAATTGATAACAAAATATTTATGGTGGTAAGATATATTGATAGTAGACAATCTGTGCTCTGCTCTCTGACAATTCGAGACTGTGGAATAACTAGAAACGAGGAAAGTAGTAGGTTAACAGATTATATTACATTTCAATGTATAAAATTTTCAAATCGAAACTAAAAATGGCTATTTCGCTGCAAATATTTGTAGTGAACTAACTAGTGAGCGAGGAAATTAGTAGGCTAACAGATTTAATTGCATTTCAATGTATAAATTTTCAAATCAAAATTAAAAATAGTTAATGCACTATAAAGATTTGCGTTGTGTCCTTTTAACCGTTGTTTATAACCATCTTTTCTGATCTCATCTAGGCACACAGAAGTATGTCAACCAAATTCGAAAAACCATTTCTTGATGATTTTTTTTCTGAAAAAAAAAAATGCATATATTCCCCCTGGCATTGCTCTTTATCTACTAGAGTCCAGACCGACGAACATGTATTTATGTCTTAATAGTATTGAAATAACCAGCAAACCTCCCTAACATGGCACATTAACCTAGTGTTGGGTAGCGGAGTGAGGAGAGCCCTCTAGAAAATGACATGCTATAACTTTCCACCTCCAGCGCCATCTAGTATCAAATAGAAGAACCAAGCTTTCTAAAAAAACTTCACACTTGAACTTTCTATACCTAGTCGGTCGAGACCGGTATTTGCTGGAATATTCTAGATATTTCGGTGGAAAAGGCATATAAAAAGTCGGTAAAATCCGCGACCAGAGCAGTATTGAATTGGCGATACGAGCGAAGCTTCGGAGCGAAATAAAGTGGACTAAAGTGATCAGTGCGATTAATTATTAGTGTGTTTTAAGTTTTAATTGCTGAATTAAAGTGTCAATTTTGGTAATTCAATCGGCAGTTTTTATTGTCACGAACCCTAAGCTCGTAACAATATTACAGACAGCCGTACACCATAGCAACCGTAACATAGACGAGTGTTTACTCTTTGAGCTACTTTAATTTATTTAATGATTCGTAATCGAGGATGAATGTAGATGTCTATGTGCCACAGTATTCACTTACCATCAGTTGGACTGCGTGCTCGTTTGTCACTCTTATTCTATAAACAAAAAACTTTGTATATTTGATTTTATTCCATTGAGTGTGCGTACAGTTGCGTATTAGGAGACTATATTCAACGGCACCTCATCATGCCGTTGCTATCGTACTAGGTGGTATAGGAAACCTTGAACAGGAAAGGCAGTTTCTTCCTGTTAACAACTCAAAGTTGTAAAGAACTGCGGTTGTCAACCCGCTTATTCTAACTATGGCAAATATCCCGCCTATGAGGTAATCTGTGATGGAGGCCTATGTTCAGCAGTGGACGTTTAATGGGATGTACTGGAAAAAAATTGTAATGAGTAAAATATTTTTAGTTTTGGAGCTGCAGGGTGTGACGGTGGAAGTGACACTGCAGCTTATAGGTGGATGATGAAATACGGTATGCCTACAGAAGAAGAATATGGAACGTATGAGAATAAGGTAATGAGTTGTGATAAAAATTAAGTATAAGTGTCATGTCAGTTTTTAATGCACACATGATTTAAACATAAGATGGCCTAATAATTTTCGATAGAATATTATAATACTAATTTGGGCATAGCAATATAGAAAAGAGCAATATGTGTAAAAAGAGCAACATGAATTTAATTGAATATATACCGTTGTAACTAAAATGATTTCATATTATTGATATTATTGATTAAATTTTACGTGGTAGAGCCAAGTTGCAGCTATACTATGGTAGCAGAACAAATGGGTTGGCTTGACCGGGGCAGAACCAAGCTCTCACAGAATACCAGCGTAAAATGGCAACTTAACGCTGCTGTGTTTCGTATGGTGAGTGTAGAAAACCGAAAACCCCTTCAACTGGATACGAGGCGATTCGTCTTATACCTCTGATGACCACGCATCTGCATCTGTTGATTTCTAATCGAGAATAAATGTAAACGTCTACACATGAATAATAGCATCCACTTACGATCAAGTTATCTGTGAGCTCATAAATATTTACACAACATTGAGAAACTGTCAAAATTATAGATAACGGTAACTGTAACTGCACCATAAGCGTGTGCACAAACCCGAAACATGTAAGTATTATTTCAAGGTGTGCAGTGTGTTGTGTTGTTTTTTTAGATATATTGTTTGCGCCATGTTTCTTTAGATATATTGTTTGTCTTTGTTGCATCAAATGAAATATAAGACTTGATTAAATGAAAAAAAAAGGTAAAAAGCGTGCAACATGGCAAACTTATATCTTTTGAAACTCCATCCGATTTAAAAGTTTGTACAGGCAAAGTTGATCTTACGTCCAGATAGTTTTTTTTTAAATAGATTAATTATAACAAATGAGCACACATTATATTATATACACTGTGTAAATGTATATATAAATGTATATTATATATACAGTACCTGGTTGATCGAGCATTGCTGGGTATTTTTCGCTCAATTTTTTTAATTCGTGTGTTTTGGAAATTATATTTAGATACAAATTACATACTGATGAAATATGTACAAATAATATTTTTTGATCTTAGCGACATAACAGAAAAAATGGAACTGGTTATTTGAATAAAAAATCATGAGTGCAATTATTTTAATTTTAATTTTCGTGTTTTTAAAAAATACTAAAAAAGGACTCGAAAAAATAGATTTTCTCAAAAAATAAAGGAACTTGAAAAAAAAAATTAAGAAAAGTCGGTCGGTCGGTCTGGGCTCGAACCGGGGTTTTACGATTCTGTGACTGCCCATTATACCAATTAAGCTATTTATGATCATTAACAGTCCGTCAAAATTTACCTTCTTATTCTAACGATATTGTAGCAGTTTTTCATTGCCTAAAAACACGGACAAAAAGACATTTTCTAGAAATAAATCCTAGCTAGATCGATTTATTATCCCCGAAACTCAATGGACACTAATTTTTATGAAAATCGTTGGAGCCGTTTCCGAGATCCCGATTATATATATATATATATATATATATATATATATATATATATATATATATATATATATATATATATATATATATATACAAGAATTGCTCGTTTAATAGTATAGGATATACAGTGTAGAATGATCGATTTATTATCGGCTATATAGTCCAGCAGTAAAATTTTTGGATGTGGAAGAGCCACGCTGCAGATGGCAGCACGAATGGGTCAGCTCGACCGCAACAAGACCACGCTCTCACAGAATACCTGTGTGAAATAGGAAAAAAATGCAGTATTCCGTTTGGTGAGTGTAGAGAATTAGAGACCCTTTGTATTGGTAAAGTAGTTTTCTACCTGAGTCCTCAATGATGACAACTTAATCGAGGATATGAATGTAGATTTCTATAGGCCACAGCATCCACTTACCATCAGGTGGTCTGGCTGCTCGTTCGTGAACTTTTTTTATAAAAAAAATCAAAATGTGCGTGCTGGTTACTGAATTTTTTTTAATTGATTAGGTCGATTAATAAATTATTGGAAACGCAATGAAACTCTATGATTTTAATTTGTAAACCGTATTTATTTTCCAACGTAATTGCCTTTTAAACTAATACAGCGTGAATAGCGTTTTTCAAGTTAGTTTATTTTCTTCAAAATAAAGGCTTGATCTTGGGACTCGAATAAAGCCTCTACAGCATCACATCATGGTTGCCCTCGAATTTTATGCCATGCAAGTGCTTTTTCAGTTGAGTGAAAAGGTGAAAATAACTCGGACCTACGTCCGAAAAGATGGTGGGTGATGCATAAACTGGAACCTAGCATCGAATCGAATGGCAACGTCTACAACATCAGATCGATGGACTGGGATATTATCAAGATGAAAAATCTCAGTTTATTCTTTAATTCTTAGTTGCTTTTTGATTAATAATGCGTAATAATCTCCGGTTATTATCTACCCTTTACTTAAATAGTCGATTGTTATTGAACCTTCCGCAACCTAGAAGAAAAAGGCCATTATTTTTCCAGCAGACGCGTCTGCGTCTGGGTGTCTACCCAGAATCTTTTAGCTAGCAAAGGAGACGGTCTTTTCGACACCTTGCTTTGGTTTTTAGACTCCTGGTCATAATGGTGTGCCCACGTTTCATCCACGGTTACTAAACGATCACAAAAAAAATCTGGATTTTTTTACAACTATTGCTAAAGTAAGCTATCAACTCTTACTTTCTTTTGGGCGTCTGTTAACATTCGAGGAACCCAGCGTTCATGGTAGCGTTTATAAGATTTTATTTCAAGTGAAGACTGCAGTTCTTCAAAAACACTTTTTGTAAAAAAAATTCAGGCAGAAATATTTAATAACCACTCGAAGTACGAGTTAATCCATTTTGCTTACGAATCAAATTCCATATGTGAAGTTTAAAAAAATGGGTATAGTTTTTAATTTAGTTTTTCCTGGCCTTAGCTACTAACGAATTTAAAATTCGAAAAAAATTAGAAGACATTTTTGTAACTCATTGGTAAGTGTCGTATTCCGAAAACTTATTGATCAACCTAAGAAATGTGGTTTGGTATGTACCTATCTGTGTTTCTAATATTAAAAAAATTTCGCCTGCAATTTTTCTGGCCATTTAAGTTCATCGTTTTTCTCCGTAAAATAAAACCACGAATATGCCATAAGCCATGAATATGCAGTGTAGACTAGTACCTAATTAACTAATATGTAAAATGCGTGTGTGAATTTGTATATAGTTTAGCCCTTATTTATTCTTTTTGATACTATAAATACCACACTATAAATAAATATCGTGCAATTTAATTTTTCGGAACAATAAAGATACGCAAATAAAGGACTATAAGTATTTATTTTTCCCGAAAGCTTAATAAAACATCAGAACACAATAGTTACAGTTTATTTATATATTCTTTCTTGAACCATATACAATATATAGGAACAAAATACAGAATTAATGCTATAAGCATTACCTGCCAGTCAATCTTCATTAGGATTAACAGGAATTTCTAAACTACAATGCTTAGTTTAGAAATTCAATCTTGGGCTTATTATAATTTAAAAAAATATAATTGAATCTAAAGGATAGACTAACGCTAAGTTTGCGCGTCAATGTCGGATATCGGAAGTTCTTCCACACGCACACGCGCGTGTGGAAGAACTTCCGATATCAGGTGAAATGTTCTATAGTAATTATGTAGGATTACTATATAAAATTAAAGATTGTCTAAAATTTCTTGCCAAATTTTGTCACAAGCTCTAAGCACATATAAGCATATAAGCATGTGTTATAGATGCTTATACGCCGAGGACGTGTGAGCATAACATACTTTGTTTCAGGACGGCTTCTGTCGCATCGACAACATGACAGACATTTACCAAATCCGAGGTTTTACTGATGTCACTCCATTCAGTGTTGAGGCTTTAAAGGTAAAAACGTTTGTTGTGTTTGAAAATTTTATCAAACAATAAATAAACTCTACAATATTTTTAAACCGCTTTAGGTTGCCCTCGTTAATCACGGACCATTATCAGTGTCAATAGATGCAACTAAAAGTCTTAAACTGTACTCCGGCGGGATCTTCTATGACGAAACTTGGTAAGGTTCACAAATTATTAAAATTAAAATAAATTGCCAAAAGGGATATCAATGTTGAAATACAAGTTTTACCAATTTTCTTCGAAGCTACAACTTCCGAAAATTTCAATTGCGTATAGCAATATAGCATTATTGTACGACATAAATTAAGACATTCGGTCATTCTAATTTACCTTTGATCGTCTTATATTAAGACGATAAGATCGAGGAAGCCAGTAGCGTAGCAGGTGAAGGTGGTTATGGGTGAGGCATGGTCCCAGCCGGCAAATTTTAAAATTCCGCTCAGGACTACAACTGGGAAAACCGAGCAACAAGACCAAGGCGACCCCAGCCACGCTACCCGTGAATTTCTGCAATATCAGAGGACTTTACTCCAACCTAAACGCCGTCCACTACCATCTCGAGACGGCTCTAAGCCGGCTCTGCTCTTTCTGACCGAGACGCAGGTGTCCTCTGCGGTAACATACCCTGGGTACAAACTGGAACATTCCTTTGTGCTTTGGGCTGGAGTTTGCATTTACATCAGAGAGGACATCTGTTCTCGACGCCTCGGCAGTCTTGAAGGTTCGGACCTGTCCATCCTTTGGCTACGTAGACAGCGACGACCATCCGCGCATCTACGGGTGCCTCTATAGGTCCCATAGTGGTAATGCCAAAACAGACCGACTCTTCGACCACGTCCAAATGGCTACAGATTCGTTGCTACAGCAGATTCGCTCCGCAGAGATTGTGCTCCTCGGCGATTTTAATGCCCATCACGCCGAATGGCTTGGTTCACGTTTAACCGATCATGCGCGGAGATCTGTTCATGATTTTGCCTTGGCATATGGTCTGACACAACTGGTTACTTCGCCTACGCGAATTCCAAATGTGGCGGATCATGCACCTTCCCTGTTAGGCCGTCTGCTTACCTCTCATCTGGATGGATGTCAGATTTTCGTCGACGTCCCTTTAGGCTCCTTGGACCATTGTCTTGTTCGGAGTGTAGTGCCACTCACGCTGAAATCGCAGTTGCATTCTGCAGGCTGCCGCCGTGTTTGGCACTATAGATCAGCCGATTGGAATAGCATGCGGTCTTTCTTTGCATCCTACCCTTGGGGGCGGGTTTGCTTCTCGCCGGACGATCCCAACGTTGTTGCGGATTCTGTCACTGATGTGGTACTTCAGGGTATGGAACTTTTTATTCCTTGCTCTGTGGTGCCCATCGGAGGCAAA
Organism: Parnassius smintheus behrii; assembly: GCA_036936625.1. NCBI lineage: Eukaryota > Metazoa > Arthropoda > Insecta > Lepidoptera > Papilionidae > Parnassius > Parnassius smintheus. The sequence continues at coordinate 13,794,290 of JAUPFT010000011.1, forward strand.
TCTCAGCCATGGTTTGGTCACTCCTGTGAAATAGTGTCATGCTATAAGCAGAAGTGCTACCAAGCCTGGGCTGACGTATCAAGGTCCCGGGATGTAAACACCAGCGTTCTAAAAAAAAAGTATAATTCCGCCTTCAGGTCCTTCAAAAGAGTCAATGCCAATGTAAAGTCAGAGCACATAGGCAGAATTGGCGAGAAACTAGTTCGCCTTCCTTACGAACCCGTGTATTCTGGTCTCTCGCCCAGGCTTTCCAGGGGAATTTCTGTTAGCCATCTCTTCCATCTCTGCACAGGGGGGACGATTCACTGGCCCATACCGCAAAGGAGAAAGCCGATCTGCTAGGCTCTTTCTTCGCGTCCAACTCGACTCTCGATGACGGGAGGAGTACGCCACTGACCATCCTGCAGTATAAGTGCTCCATGCCGGAAGTGCAGTTCATACGTGCACTCGGTTCGGAAAGCACTCTTCCCACTAGACATCCACAAGTCGAGTGGACCTGACGGAATCCCCCCAAATGTGCTGAAGACGTGTGCTTTAGAGTTTATACCGGTTTTAACGCGTCTTTTCCGGTACTCCTACTCCCTAGGCTCCCAAAATCATGGAAGACGGCTTTCGTCCACCCGATCCCTAAAAAATGCGACCGCTCAGACCCATCCAACTACAGTCCTATATCCATCACCTGCTTGTTCTTCAAAACAAAGGATCACCAGCTGATTAGTGATCACCAATACGGTTTTTGCCGTGATCGATCTCCTCGTGTACCTAACTCATAGATGGGCGGAGGCAGTAGAGTCCCAAGGGTAGGCATTGGCCGTTAGTTTGGACATTGCGAAGGCCTTCGATCGGGTTTGGCACAAAGCGCTTCTTTTGAAGCTCCCTTACTATGGGCTTCCCGAGAAATGGTGCAATTGGATCACCAGATTTCTTGCAGATCGGAGCATCAAGGTCGTTGTAGACGGTGCAAGCTCCGATTACAAGCCTATTAATGCTGGTGTTCCACAAGGCTGCGTGCTATCGCCAACGCTGTTTCTTCTGCATATCAATGATATGGTGCAAGCCCGTAACACTCATTGCTATGCAAATGACAGCGCTGGTGGTGCTGTGTACACCGGCCGTGCCAATATTTCTCGGTAAACCGTCTTGGAGTACCGGAACAAACTTGTATCCGAAGTCGAGTCTTTGCTGAACTCAGTCTCGGATTGGGGGCGACTAAATCTAATTCAGTTTAACCCTCAGAAGACACAAGTTTGCGCGTTAACTGCTAAAAAGAACCTCTTTGTCGTATCTCCTCAGTTTCAAGGCACTCCCCTTGTTGCCTCATTCAGTATCGGGATCCTCGGCATCGACATATCGAGTGACGTGCCGTTTCGTGGTCACTTTTAAGAGAAGGCCAAATTGGCCTCTAAAAAGCTTGGCGTTCTCAGCAGAGCGGGACAGTATTTCATGCCAGCACACCACCTGCAACTTTACAAGGCGCAATTTCGGCCGCACATGGAATACTGTTCCTATCTATAGACTGGAGCTCCCCAGTACCAACTCTTTCCACTTGAACTCATCCAGCGCAAAGCGGCTTGAATCGTCGACTGATTCAGTGGCTCTGCGAAGAGATGTTGCATCTCTTTGCATTTTCTTTCGCATATACCACGGGGATTGCTCTTAGGAATTGTACGGCATGTGGCAAACGTCCCGACACCATCCACACCATCGGGATGCTTGGCGGTCTACCACTGTACGTTTCACAAGGAGTTTTCTTCCGCGTACGACCTCTTTGTGGAATAGTTAACCACCGGCGATTTTCTCGGACCGATACGACCTGGGAACCTTCAAGAAAAGAGCTTACTCCTTTCTAAAGGGCCAGCAACACACCTGCAATTCCTCTGGTGTTGCGGTTGATCATGGGCGGCGGTAGTCACTTAACATGAGGTGAGCTCTTCTATAAAGAAAGCCATGCTGTAGTCATATTAGTAGTATAGTTGTAGCCATAGAATACTATTGTAGCACGAAAGGGTCGGTTCGACCGGGGAAGGACCACGTTCTCACAGAATATCAGCGTAAAATTGTAGCTTAATGCTGCTGTGTTTCGTATGGTGAATGTAGAGAACCGGATACTCTCTTTACTGGAAACGAATGGCATTCCATCTTAGTCTTCACGGATGACAACGCATTTTGATACAGATGTAGATGTCTCTGAGCCACAGCAACCACTTACCTTCAGGTGGACTGTGTGCTCGTTTGTCACCCTATCCTATTAAAAAAGACATCATCACTTATAGTCTATAAGTGATTTTTACCGAATTTATATTTCTATTGGTCTTGCGTAAATTCGCCATTTGCTGTTTCGTGTAATAAATAATATTTCTAATAGCTATTGACTTACTATTGGTCTGATAAACGGACAGTGAAAGAATTGAGGGTCATCTTAGACGACGGGAAATCCTTAATCGAAACACCAATCATAGTCACAAACAAATAATTTGTGTTTTGTACAAATTAAATACAAATTATTACCCTATAATGGCGGTGTAATATTATCCACTATCTCATATTATCCCGTGGGTGTCGTAACAGGCGACAAAGGGAAACACATCAGGAGATCAAATCAACGTCTTCCTAATAACGACTACAAATAAAAAACTGCGGTTTCCAACCCGCTTGTAAAGCGTGGCAACTACGGCAAATATCTCCCGTATGAGGCGATCTATGGGGGAGGCCTAGGGTTCATCATCATCATTATCATCATTACAGCCCTTTACAAGTCCACTGCTGAACATAGGCTAGGGTTCAGTAGTGGATATTAATAGCCTGTAACTTTTTAGACTTTGACAAGGATCGAACCTACTATTCAGTAATTAATTACTAAAATCACAAAACCGAAGAATGATATTAAAAACAGCACTAATGTTTTTTTAATGTTATATTTTAGCGATCCGACAGATCTAAACCACGAAGTCACTTTAGTCGGCTATGGAGAAAAGGACGGCGAAACGTACTGGATCGTTAAAAATTCTTGGGGCACAAACTGGGGCATCGACGGCTACTTCCATATAACGGTTCGAGACAACAACTGCGGCATTGCAACAGAACCTAGTTATCCTATATTTTGAAAATATGAAAAACCGCTAAACTTACACAAATCTCAAATACCAAATTTTCTGACTACATTTTTTTAAATAAAATTGTACCACACTTTATGCGCAAGATTATTCTAGCAATATGCTACAATTACTTAGGAGAATTAATTTCTATAATTCTTGAACAATTTTATATTATAAATAAAATAGCGAGTGAGATTTGTTAGGTAATTAATTGAGCTGGCACGAATTTGGACCTTATTATGCAACTTTAATATTATTAATGCATATTTTCATATTGCACGTGGAGTTTACTATATTTTTGTTTATTTGCGCTTGTTTTTATTTAATAAATTTACTTTATGAGAATTGATTTTATTTATTTACTATTCCATAATACTGACTACCGTGTATCGAGGTAGTGGCGCTGGAAGAATCATCCCGTGGTGTCGTAACAGCGACAGGAGATTGGCAGTATCGTATTCTTTATAAGGACTAAAAATTAAAAAAAAACTACAGTTGCCAATCTGCTTGCCAACTGAGGCAATCTAAGGAGGAGATCTATGTTCATACCTAAACAGGCTGTAACGGTAATACCGGCTAAGTGCAAATCAAGTGACTGGGGACTCCATTTTAACGACGCATCCATCCGAATTTTGTTTTTTGTTCGATGATTGTGTTTAATCGCTCAATGTATCCATGTTTTGGTAACAATATAATCACAGGCTGTAAAGCATTTCATCATAGTCCTTTGAGATGACAATGCATCTATAGCCTTCTTGGTTTAAAGTTGTTTGCAGGTGTCCATGGTCTGTAATTGCCACTTATCAAAAGAGTTTTATAAAAAAAAAGTTCCGCGCGAGTGTGAGGGGCAGGTTGCCTGTCTGTGTACTGCGATTAAGGAAAATCTTTACTACTAAGAGCGAGGGCGGCTTCCAGCCGTGGACTGTTAAATTGTTGTAATTATAGTATACATATACGTGGTAGAGCCACGCTGGAGCTATATTACAGTGGTAACACGAATGGGTCGGCTCGACCGGGCAAGGACCACGCTCTCACATAATACCGGCGTAAAATAGCAGCTTAACGCTACGGTGTTTCGTATGGTGAGTGTAGAGAACCGGACACCCTTTTTACTGAATTCGAGGCACTCCATCTTAGTCCTCAGGGGTGCAATGCGTTGGCATTTTGATTCTCAATTGAAGATAAATGTGGATGTCTAAAGGCCACAGCATCCCCTTACCATCAGGTGGACTGTGTGCTCGTTTATCACCCAATTTTATAAAAAAAATACATCATATAAATAAGTATGCAATTTACAGCGTAAGATCGCAAAATAAAAATACAACTTTCGGTGTTTTACACATTAATATTATTAATTCTGTGTATGACATTTGTTATTTAAATATTGTTAGTATGTAGTTAGATTGTGAGAATGTTTATACTAGAAGTTAAAAGAATGTGAGTCTAGTTAATATTTATAACAAATCATTTCGTTTTTGGTTTTAAAAAACGCCGCGAGCAAAAAGTTTCTTAAAGTACTTTTCATCTTCTGAGCCGGAACAGCTTTTAGTTTTAATTGTTCCCTTAGGCAATGTCAGTAATGGCGTTAGATAAGTACAGTAGATTAATGACATTTTTATAATACCCTTTAAAATTACGGTTAAATTTTCAGGCACTAATTGATTAGGCATTAGTACCTTATTATATTTAAGACCTTTGAATTTAATTATTAATTTTGTGAATAAAACTACATCTCTCCATTTCGACCCATGGGTGTCATAATATATGACTATGAGAAATGGGAGAAAGATCTTAAGTCTTCGGTAAGTGGCGGCAGAACCATCTCGTTTCCGTCAGGCATAAAATACCTGGCTTACATACTTAAACACTGTTTGTTGGTAGATAAATAGGCCAGGTAGTCTAGCTAATATAACTCATTTAAAAAATATATCATTCCGTAATATGCTAATTACACTATTGCACAGTTTAAAGCTCTAATAATACAAAAATAAAGCTAAACTACAACGCCACGAAGGTTTTAGTCTAAAACCTGAAAAGTACCTAATGATATCCTAAAACCTGTCTCTTAAAACCGGAATCAGAATCGGACCCGTATCGAATTTCGGCATGTTTCGATACTGAGTGACAACTGACTGAACTAAAGAAGATTGTCATCTGCAGTGTCTTATGTTTCTCACGTCCGATGTATGTAAAGAATAAGACTTGCCATGGGTAAATTAAAAAAAAAACTAAATGTTCCAACACGCTTGTAATTTACTTCAATTCACGCTTGTGAAGAAAGATTTTTATACAAGTTGATTATTATATATACTTATTTATTTTTAAAAGAAAACTACTCTATTTCTTGATTAAAACTATTTTTACGGATTTTATCGCGTTTAATTTATTTTATTTTTAATGCCCGATGTTTCGGGTGCTTTCCAGCACCAATCGACACGGAGAACTGAGGTGACTGACATCCCGATGTTAGTTAACCCTGAGTACCTTCAGCTTTTTACTTACTCTGGGTTAACCAAAACATCGGGTATTAAAATAAAATAAATCAACGCGATAAAATCCGTAAAATTAGTTTTAATCAATGTATAGTGTTCGGATAAATATAAGAAATCATTACTCGAATGTCTTCTTAATCGGGGAGTTATTTTACATACATAAATTTTACAAGAACAAACCGCCTTGGTATTTTAAGGCCATACATTTAAACATATTACTCCTGCCATGCATTATGCGGGAATCGAACAATCGACCAGCAGCACCACGTCTAAACGCTTAGCCACCACACTCCTGAGCTCAAGCCGTTGAATATTTAACGTTAAAGATGCATGTAATGATGTGTCATGCCCACGCTTCGTCGTTGTGATCTTGTTCCGGATTTACACTTCCTTTGAAACCTTTCTTCAAACAGAAAGCTGTTTTCCTATCAAATTTGTTACTTTAATACGAAATGAGCCATCTAAGCGAATATTGAATATATCATATAAATTTGTTTAAATCTAAAAGTCCAAAATAAAAAAACTGCATTAAATGGATTATTCTGTAGACTTTACTAAAATTAAAGTTATACATTTTTATTAATAATATACATTAATATTTTAAATTCACATGAATAATACATAGAATAATTATATATAAGAGCCGTGGTAGCTCAGTGGTCAACGCTCGCTGTAAATATAACAGAACGCGAGTAACCCGGGTTCAATCCCCGCCGGCACAAATGAAATTGTTAATTGCAATTTTAAGTGCTGATTTACCACGTGCTCGGCGGTGAAGGAAAACATCGTGAGGAAACCTGCATGTCTGAGGAATAAGAAAAAAAAATATTTCGAAGACATGTGAAGTTCGTCAACACGCATTTGGGCAGCGCGGCGGACACTTCCTTGCCCTAAACCCTCTCAGAAATGAGGGGAGGCCTGAGCCCAGCAGTGGGACGTATACAGGCTGTAACTTTACTTTACTTTTTTACTAATATAATATATAGAACACATAAAATAATTTTAAACTTTGACTACGAAATCAAGTTGTTATCAGCCATCTTGCGCTTATTGTTGCTCCTTTCAGATAAGAGATGTCTTACATCAGGTTTTCCTAAAAGCGTTTATTACTCCATGATACGTCTACTTAAACGGTTGTCACTTCTGCGATAAAATTGAACAGTACAATGATACTTTAGTTATGCAAACACAGAAGGCTATGTCAGTGAACATAGCCCTCAGTTAGATCACTTTATCATTAATTTTATCAACCAGCGACTGTGAACTTGAAGTGTAGTGTCCTTAATGAGTACACGTGGACAGACTGGTCAATAATATACATTAATGTGGTCAAAGACTTTCTTCTTATGGCTTTAGCCGATGAGAAGACCTGACGAAGCTTCCTATATACTGCTTACCCGCTTACTTTCAAAAAAATTACTTATTTCTAGTAGCGGGCTGTAACAAATATTTACTATTTGTTAGAAAAAAAGCAAAATTTTTGCTTTTTTCTAGTAGCGGGATCTAGTATGATGTGCAAATGGGAGCGGATTATGATTTGAGAATCTGAATTTATACCCCGCCTACATTTAACGTAGCGCATTTCAAGTTCCCATTCTCACGTTAACGTCCAGTAGCCAACTTCTTTATACAGTGTTAATTATTGCCGCTATAAAAAGTCGTGAAATTCGTCAGTTAATAATGAAATTTAACGAAGCCTTGTTCAAATTGTATGTACAATTAAACTCAGCAACAGTATCTAAAGCTGTTACTATAGTTTAAATAAATTTAACGTACAAAAATCTTGTAAGCAAAGGACAATATTAAAGATCATCTTAACAAGGATTTCTTTTTAGTCTTTATTGCTATCTAATACCCGCTCGCTTCGCTGATGATAATGATGAGTAATTCAGAATCCTGATAACACCTTGAGCCACACTGTGTATAGAAAAAAGACCCATACAGATAGATATTTAAACGGAGATTCTCATCGCCATCCTAAGCTACCGTAGGTAAATCTTTGCACCAGAAAGCACCAGGGATCTGTAACAGTAAACACCTGGCAACCAAGCTCCAACACGTTAAGCAAGTTTTGCATAAAAACAAGCTTCAGGGCCCGCGCCTACTTCACAATGAACGAGTGAAGCTAGCCACAGTCGATTGTGTCTACTACTACTGCTGTACTACCGTATGTCAGAGGTGTCACTAACAAGATTGGTTACATCATGAAGCGTGCTTCCATGAAAAAATAATTCAATCCGTCGAAGAAGTTAGTCAGTTCAAGTGTTATGTTTCTCTGCAATATTCAGGAGCGTACAAGATTGATTGTGAATGTGATCTTTCTTAAATAAGACAAACTAAAAGATCAATAAAATCAATAAGAACACAGAGCTGACGTGAAGCACTGACGATTCGGAAAGTCTGCAGTCTGTGAACATGTTCCTGATCGTCCCATCAGATTTTATAAACCACAATTCCTTGCAAAAGAACACCTATTTCTTCCAAGAATGATGCAGGAGGCTAGCCAAGCCATGCTCACTTTCGATCGCGCAATACCAACCTTACACCCGCCAAGTAGTGATCGAATTAGATCAGAATTATGTAAACATGTCTACCTATGAAAAAACTATTTTTTCGTTTTAAACAAAACCAAAGACACTATGCAATAGATATTAGTATCAAAGACAAAGATATGCTCTTTTATTTTAAACCATAACCTGGCAATGTTTTTTAGAAAAAAAAAAAAAGAAAGCACTCTGAACTTCCGGCGTTCCACGTGTCACTTTGATGAAGTTGCTCTGTCTTTTTTATAGAATTTTATATTTGTGTCTGGACTAAAAACGAAAGTATTATACTTTTTACATTTCTTGTAATATAGTCAACACGTAGATATATAATTTGTGGTATAAAAAGTGAAAAGTAAATTGCCAAAAGTACTTCAAATTCCGAAAGGCCTGTTTTGGCGGGCGGGTTATAAATGTGTTATTTTTCAAATTCTCATTTATTTTTAGTGTAAAATGTAAGTAAAAATAGTTTTCCTACATATTTTGAAATAACATGACGTTGTATTTATTTCAATTTCACACGAACATATTTTAGAAATATTGTTCGAAATGTCACAGATAAAATATTATTTTTTTTTTTTTTTAATTTTTTAATATTTTAATATTTTGGTATGAGTAACGAATGGAAACACATAAAACATAAAATATACATATTTCCAAACAATTTCATATAAATTTCTCCAAAAACAAAGGTGTAGAATTCAAATTAGTAGTAATTTTGTCACTAAAATTGAAGTTTATACTACTATTATGCTATACAGTGTAATTTATATACTTTATTACAATTTCTAGCGACCAAAAATAATTTTATTCGATAGTTTATACATTCAACAAGACTTCCTGTAAGTTTTATCCATAAATATTGTCTCAAAGTGAAAATATAGCAAAATTTGCAATATTGCAAAAAATTTCCTAACCTAGAAATTTTCCCGCCAAAAAGGTCCCGAGTGAACGGGAGTGTAACATGTCGCGCGCTGTCAGAGCGTAGAGGTATCAAAAAACATCCTAATTTCAATAGAAAAGATGGCTGAGTACTACCATCTGCTTGAGATCCTATAACTAATAAAATTACATCCCACCCCTAGCATACAACTGAAAGATTTCAAGATACTATAAGTTCATACTGCGTAGATCGGAATAAAAATTAATAATTTTAATTTGGAGTTAGCCGTAGTTAATTGTGACTTTAGGACGTCGAACATCTTAGTCTCCACCGTGATCATGGTTGCTGTAAGGTGCTCGAAACGTTGGAAATATCAAATAAATTGATATACGCGATAAAATACGTAAAAATTAGTTTTATTTCAATATTATGTTGTGTTCGCGTAAATATAAGAAATCATTATTCACACTGTTAATCTTCCTCTCTACTCCTTTTCACTCTTCCTCTTTTTTAAGAAAGCCCTTAATGTTGCTGTGCGTTTATGGAACTTTTGACCTCTTAACATTCATTGTGCTAAATCTGTTAAAAATTCTTATTATATCGTATTACTAAGAACGATATTAGATAAATAACTTTGCCTTTTCGTACATTTAAATACTTTATCATATTAGATATTATTTGTAAATTCTATATTTATATGTATTTATATTATTTTGTTAATTGTTAATTGTAATTTTAAGTGCTGATTTACCACGTGCTCGGCGGTGAAGGAAAACATCGTGAGGAAACCTGCATGTCTAAGGAATATGAAAAAAAATATTTCGAAGACATGTGAAGTTCGTCAACACGCATTTGGGCAGCGCGGCGGACACTTCCTTGCCCTAAACCCTCTCAGAAATGAGGGGAGGCCTGAGCCCAGCAGTGGGACGTATATAGGCTGTAACTTTACTTTTACTTTACTTTTATATCATTTTGTACATCTCCCACTGATGCAAATAATGATTAGAATAATCATTGTTTGCATCAAACTTCTACGCAAAAATTGTCTAGAAGAGATCACTTTCAGAGAGATAAGACCGAATGTTTTACATATACGTTAAATTGCACTCTACTCATTTTTCTGAATTTTTGTTCAATAAAGAATAAATAGTTAAAATAAATAAATTGTTCTACGTTAGCAACAAGTGAAAAATTGGAGTAGTTTTCTTAGTATAATTTTTATTAGGTTTTGTTTCCTGTCATAGGAAGTGATGTATCACAAAGAACATTAAAAATGATTTGATCTTAATATAATATTTAGATAATTGATCAGGACAGTTAAAATAGAAAGTGATACGGAAACACATTTGAGGAAATACATTTTATTCTAATTTGCTTATATTTAAATAGATATAAAACTATACTTCTTTCTACCAGAAATTGTCTACTGCTGTATATGTGGATTCTAAATTACATATGCCATATTCGCTCCGCCTTGCAGGCAGATTCACCTTCCTGGTATTGATGTCTAGCACCTTTGACGCTACAACCAGTCGCTGGTCTCACAAGTATTCTACCGCCATCTACTTATTGGGCTTATTCAACTTTTCCCCACCAACTGTCCCACTGATAGGACAAAAAGAACCCTAGAAAGAAATGTTCTAATCGTTTCTTGGTGGGACAAATTACATTTATAATACAGATAAATATTGTTTTTTTTTTAACAAATTCTAAAGGTAGCTGCTTTTATTGTTATAAGTAGGTTGCTTTTGATGGTTTTAAAAAAAAATCTCAAACAAGGCTTAATATAACGTTCTTATCAGGCGCTTGTGTCATCCATACTAATATTATAAATGCGAAAGTGTGTTTGTTTGTTTGTTTGTTTGTCCTTCTTTCAGAAAGCGAGAGCGTCGGCATGGCATGATTTTTTTGTATGGGGGTAGTTCGGTGGCTGTAGAGTGACATAGGTTACTTTTCCGCGGAAACACATCTCATTCCCGTGGGAAAATAGAATATCTTGCAAAAGTTTGTCCTTCTTTCACGTCGCAACAGAGCATCGGCATGGAATGAATTTTGGTATGGGGATAGTTCGGTGGCTGTAGAGTGACATAGGCTAGTCGGGTATAAACCCAAATCAGTGCAGCATTAAAAGTAAAAAAATTGCTGATAAAACTAATGAAATATAGTGGAACTATAATTTACTGTTAGATTAGATGAAGAACGAAGAACTCTGTTTGAGAAATGAAATAGTTATTCATCCATTTTAATATATTTCAGATATTGTGTTGAAAGAGTTAAAAAAAGAAAATGTTTGTAACGCAATGTTAAGTTAAATTCACAAAGCATTATTTAAAGAACAGTGTTTTCTAATTTTGAAAAGCACATTCATAACATCTTATTTTGAGTAATGATTTTATCATTTTCCCTTTACAACATTAAGATATTTTATGACTAAAATAAATTGAATCAAACAATTCTCGAACCAACCGCGATATCATTCTGGAACCCTTCCAAATTTAGCAGCCAGGACGTTAATTACGGATTAAGCCAAAGTCAACTCATTACGTACTTCTGTTTAGGGCCTAATGATACAACGTTTTAATAAGGTATGACATTCAAATTGCTTTTTGTTATTATAAAAAACATATTTTGGGATACAAGAAAAGAAAACTTAAAATTTGCGTTTATTAAACAAATGATTTTTTGAAATTTTGAACCAAAAAAATTAATATATATATATATATATATATATATATATATATATATATATATATATATATATATATATATATATATATATATATATATACGTTGTCATCCTATTCTTAACTATGTTTAGAATTTCAAGTTTCTAGCTCAACGGGAAGTGCTCGAAATTTGAGTTGCAAGATTCCATCCGGAACGATAGACAGACAAACAAGAAAGTGACTTAATAAGAACATGGTAAAATAGTCTTTCGATAAACCTACTTTCAAATGTAACTTAATTGATTACAATAACCTCATTGTGATCCAACTTTTACAGTATCTCGAAATACAGATTGTTTTCTTAAAAGACATGAAATATACACTATTAAATAGCAACTTGCAAACACAATCTCGGGTTTTACTGCAAAAAATATGTGATTCAGAATCATTCGAAAAAATCAACATGGCGGATTCCAACTCGTTGATTATCCATAGTCACACGATATAGAAGCTTTGAACGAGCCGCCAATTAAAATACCACTCTCAATGTTCTGGTAAAAAAATACACAATTTTATTTGACCGTTCGTAAAATAGACGTCATTAGAAATAACATTTTTTTTAAAAAACGGCTAAATTACAAGGATTTACTTTAAAAACTTTACTCAACCACTAACATTTAATTATTACGTAAAGTAAAAAAGGGTATAATAGGTGAAAGAAGTGGAAATTCTATGGTTTAGATATTTTTCACTTTTCTAAGTAAGCTTAAAGATTAAAAACGTGATTTAAAATATGGATATTCAAATACTATGTAACCTTATATGCATATGTGTGGCAAGTACATATTCAAAGATTTTGTAACGCCCGTGGAGCGGCTGCTAGATAAAGTGTTTACTTAAAATTATCTATAGGTCAATTAGCATCTGATAACTATTTTTTTCAGCAATGACGATTATATCTGATCGACAAAAATACGCGGACCGTTCTTGCTGTAATACGTTGACTTCGTCCATCCTCTAGCGAAGTGTGAGATTTCTGGTAACTTATTCGTCAGTTGTGAGGGACATTATTTCACTTTAATCAAGTCTAAATATTATATTACACTTATTTGTGTAACTATAAATCAAATCGGTAATCAAACTAAGTCCTCAGGGGTAACCACGCACCTTCATTTTAATACTTATGAATTGAAGATAGATGTTGGTGTCAATGACCAACAGCAACTATTTACCATCTGTGAAATGTGTGCGCATTTGGCCCTCTTATAAAATTTGCCACCACTTTTGGCCACTTTTATAAAAATGCAAATTAACTTTAAATTACTCTAAAAGTTCTGAGTGAATAATAGTGTTAGATTCAATTATAAATAGTTTCGCTCATAAAGCGATAGAAACGCGTGTTTAAGCAATCATAATATAAATGGACAAAATAATAAATTCTGTAGCTCCTGGGTCTGCTCTATTACGAAATGAACAAAGCCCCTTCGAGCTCATTGTTGAAAATATTCATTTTCATTTCCACATGGCTTGTTGATATTACTTTGTGAAAATGTATATTATTAGACTCATATCTGTGTATAAAAATATTGAGTTTTTATGTGTTCCTTTAATAATATATTTTTAAATGAAATTTTATCAGTAACCACTAATCTTGAAGTGCAAACAAAAATAACCATGCTGCGGCTATATTTTGGTGTAGCACGAATGGGTAGGCTTGGCTAAGGATCACACTCTCGAAATAGCAGCTTAATGCTACTGTGTTTCGTATAGTGAATATAGAAAACCGGAGAATCTTTTTTACTGGAAGCAAGGCATTCTGTCTCAGTTCTTAGAGGCAAAGCATCTGCATTTTCTTAACAACTTCCCTATCTGCGAAAAAGACATAATAGTTAAACAATTGAAATATTCATAATCTGTGACTCGTGGGACAGTGAAATGGTTAATCGAGGATGGAGGTAGATGTGTATAGGCCACTGCATCGGCTTACCATCGGGTGGACAGTGTTGCTCATTTCTCACCCTTATTCAATAACACAAATTGTAAGTGTTCATAGCGATAATAAAGAACACAGTGTTTAAGGTAAATATATTACCAAGCAACAGTAATAAAACGTTTATATAATGAGGATATTGTGCTAGGTTTAGACTGTACAAAAGTTTCTATTTACTACCTAGATCATATTCCTATGCTTCGTTTTCTATAACTTTATTATTTTAAGAACTTTAGGGAACCTTCAAAAATTACGGGCACAACACGACAATAGGTTCATCATCAAAAAATAAAACATATTCATCGTTAAAAAGTTATTATTCAAATTATTCCTCTAACAAAATTTAAGACTACTGCAATTCGAAATTCTGATTGACCTTATTAAAATAACCGTGTAGTGGCTGTGTGATAATATAGACTGGGCATCATGAGTATCATATGAGGCAATTAAGGAAACTGAACCAGAGAGAGGCAACCGATTCTATCAGTACCATCGCGCGACTACTTTGTGGAATCATTTACCACCGGTGATGTTTTCCGACTGATATGTTTTAGGCTGTTTGATAGACTTCAAGAAACGAGCTTAGGTACTCTTTTTTAAAAGGCCGGTAACATACCTGCAATTTCCCTGGTTTTGCATTTGTTTATAGACACTGGTCGAAACTTACCATCAGTTGAGCCGTATCCCCCCCCCCTTTTCAATGTGCATATAAAAATCATAATTTGAATAAAAATAACAAACTGTGGTTACCAACCTGCTTGCCATATATGGCTTTCTATGGAGGAGGCCTATACAGCAGTGGATTTGTGATAGGGTAATGGGCAGTTAACTAGCAATTTCATATAACTAACGAGATTTTTAATATAAATTAAGGAAATTATTTAGGTTTAGATTTGTATACAATGTAAATATTCAAAGTTGTTATTTATGTTAAGCATTTTACTTTCTCCGTTTAAAACTGTAAAAGGAACTTATACAAATAAGATTCTCTTTTATCACAAAATAATTAAGGAAATTTGAAAGCAATTCTACACAATGTTTACGGTCCCGTATTTAGTAAACGACAATCTATCTACGCCTACACCGGGCTCTGTTGCCAACATAACGGTTAAGTAATCACCTCACGATTTACGAAAGTTTTAAAAAATAAATGTCATTTTAGAGTAATCTTTTAACGTATAGTATGATTTTTATGGTTTAAAGAAAACAGAACAAAATCGTTATGATAATTTAAATATACGCAATAAAACTTATTAGCAGCTCATTTAGTAATTATGAATCAGGAGCTGTCTTTATTTTAACTAAAATGCAAAATGTTCCAGTAATATACGAATCACATAAATTTCATTAAACATTTTCGAAGGTACACTTATATCCTTTTGAATTCCGTACAAATTTACTCGCAGAAGCTACATTGTTTATAAATTTTCCTCCTTCCCCTCTTTAGACCTTCAGCAAACCACAAACAAAAAACCTTTCACCACAGTTAATAGGATTTGTTTTGGCCGCCATACCAAACGGTTTGGTGATAAAGTTTGGCGTCACTGGTCAAGTTGTTTTGAAATATGCGAATTATAATTTCACTATTTACCGTATCAACTAATAGAGAATATTCGAGAATTTGTTTCGTTTTTTTTAGATTCGTCGTAATATTCATCATTCAATCATTCATTCATTGTCATTTTTTATTTTATTTTTGAAATGAATAATTATAAACCTTTATTCCAAATTTAAAATAAAAAATGACGAAGGCATTTCTTAAAAATGGACATAAATATCGCACAAATATAAATAAAACATGAAAAGTTGGTAGAGCGTAAACGTATGGCGAGTGTAGAGAACCGGAAACTCTTTTTACTAGAAACGAGGCATTCCATCTTAATCCTCAGAGGTGACAACGCATCTGCATTTTGATTCTTAATCAAGGAAAAAAGTAGATATGTTTACTATAAGGTGGAATATGGGTTGTACGTCACTATTATTCTATAAAAAAGGTACATTAAGCGTAAATGATATCTGCAGCACGAATGGAATACTTTGAACAGGAAAGGACCATGCTTACACAATATACCAGCTTAAAATATAAGCATAATGTTATACTATGCTTTCGTAATAGAGTACGAATGGGTTGGTCCCCTTGGGGAATAACCGCTCTCTCACAGAACACGAGTGTAAAATAGCAGATTAACGCTGCTGTATTTCTTAAGGTGAATATCGAGAACTGAAGACCCTTTTTACTAAAAACGAGGCTTTCCATCTTAGTCCTCACGGGTGAGAACGCATCTGAATTTCGATATCTAGTCCAGGATAGATGTAGATGTCTAAGGACTACAGCGACTACTTACAATCAGGTGAACTGTGTGTTTGTTTGGCACCCTTATCCTTTAATAAAAACATGATTAATATCTTTTTGTAAGTAAAAAAAAACCGGATATCACTTTTACTTGTAATGAGGAACTCATCTTATACTCAGTGGTATGCACCCGAGGATATACGATCAATGTAATAATAATAGGTACTAGAGCTGAGTCGTATGGCATAATTAAATAGCTTTAGGTTTATTATTTTTGCAAGTTATAAAATAGTACCTATTACTGTTAACATTCAATCTTTACGATAGATATTTTAAAAATCGGATCGATGGTATCCGATCGAGGCATTACAATCTGTTGCAATACTTAATAAATATATTATTAAATGTAATCTCTATTGAACGTCATCTTTTACATTTACCTCTGGTTGGGAAAAATACCTCTTCCCTAGAAAGAACCAGACGCAACCCAACTAGGTGTTATTTTCCAAAGTACATACATATAAACGAAATTGAAGTTTCTGTCTGTAATATCGAAATAACTGCCTCTAATTGATCTGAGGGAATGTGCACGTCAAATATATGAATAACCATTTTTAAAATGTTTATGTCTGCCTGTATATCTATTTGTCCGGTCAAATCATCGGAATGGTTGAACCTTAGAGTTCCATTGTGATTTACCAAAGACTGCTGATCAATTCACAATAAATTTGACAGAAATTTCTTAAAAAAAATGGCTAAGACTTTTCTAACTTCTACCTAAGATTTGTATATTTATCATGTTATATGCCTTTTCTTTACAAAATTTTGCGAAAAACCCTTTACATAGTAGGTTTTTGTAAAAGTTTGTTCGTATTTTGTTTGTTTTAAATTGAAGAAAAATCTCTTTGGTTGTACTGTTTGTATCTGGCTGGTTTTAATATTAGTTACTAGGTTTTACGTTTCTTATAACTTTTATGTGTTGTAAGATTTATCAGCATTTCAAGTAGTTGCATGAAACACCCCAGCTTACTCTATGAAAGTAAAAAGAAAAAAATTTATGGATTGGTCGATGACTTTGTAACATTAAAGACTTAATGGTCAGAACGGAGGTGTCAGAAAGCCATCTGCTATATATACCTGAGCACTAAAAGTCAGTCAATCGTATTGAGATTGCAATCTCCTCAGAGAGACATAAGTACAACTCCATCGAAATAATATTTCACAGGTATTGTGACTACAAATCCTTTCTCCCTGATTACTATAAACCTTTAAGTATTGTCTAACATTAGACCAAAGAAGAGAGAGCTGTTACTGACTTTTATATCGTATAAATAATAGGTTGGAGAAAAAATTTCTTCGTATTTTCTTTGTATACATTTGAAAAAAAAATATTTTAAAGGTACTGCTTGTATCTGAATTGTTTTAATATCAATACACGTAGAACATTAGAAAAAGAAAAAAAAGTAAAATAAAAACATTCCTGCAAAATGAGTGAATCTAACGAAGAAATTCAATACATTCTAAAAGTTTATTACAAAAACAGGGGAAAAATGCACCCAGCCGCGAATTTTTTTTTTGACGTTTATGAACCTAATGCAGAGTCAGTAAGAGTAAAGGTTCAAGCGTTTTCAATTCGGAAATTTTGATGTCAAAGATGCAGCTCGATTTCGTTGAACTCATGATTGCCATTTTGAAAAAGTGGAGCAAGATTGACATATTAGTAGTCACGACATAGTCGAGGAATTGGGGAGTTACACTAGAATAATTTTGACATATTTAATAAAGTCTGACTATACAAAAAAATGTCATTATTTCGGTACCACACGAGCTCACTGAAAGAAACATAATGAATCTTGTACTCATTTGCTCTATTGAAATGTAACGAAAACATTTTTTTAAAGATTGATGATGTGTATACATAAATAAGCTTAATCAAATGAAATAGTACCGATTTTTTATAGCAAACCGGTATGCGGCTCACCTGATAGTGATAATACGAGTAAGTGACTACCGCCACCCATGAACAACTGCAACACCAAGGGAATTGCAGGTGCTATGTATATGTAAGTGTTAATGACTATTATATTACTATAATATTAATATTATGCAAGTAAACGATTTGAAAACAGTATATCACGCTTCGTTAGCAAAAAGAAATTAAATAAAAAACCTGATAATCGTATTGTGTTTTCCAATTAAAAACAAAACAAATCAATAAGCAAAACTATTGTTAAAAAACCATAGGAAATACAAACATATCGTCATATTACATCCGTTTGAATTCGTTCAAATTGCTCCAGACAATTGAAAACAGCCGCAATGATAGGCACTTGCTGATTGAAATGGAGCGGCGTGCAACAGTAAATACTTGGCATATTTACACCGCTAGAATAGTTCTGACCACAAAATGATCAATAAATTATTGGAACAGCTATCTTCAAAACAATAAACAATTTTGTTAAAAGAATGTACTATTGTTGCTCTATAATTATTTTGAAAACTACTCTGAAACTAAGGTTTACGCCTCAGAACAACAAGTGATGCAGCGTGTGAATGCATAAGTTCGTGCATGCATACGTGCGTATCTATAAAAGTAAATTAAAAAATAAGTAGATGGTATTAGTCTCCAGACCGAATTTCGTTCACTGCGGCCAGTCTCAACGGATATTAGCCATCTGCGCGGGACGGGTATAGTGCTCAAGTGTATATGCACAAGCACAGGAGCGCTCTCTATTCTCTAACTGTCACAGTAATCCGACACGAACAAAGAAAGATCAGGAGCAGGACCAACTGTTTTACGTGCTTTCCGAGGCACGGGTGGAGATACCGCCAACTTCTTAACTCGTGGCTGTTACTGAGAATTTCTTGACAAAAAACCCAATAACTAATTTATGGCTCGCTTCAGGATTCAAATTCGGGACCAAACGACCAGCAATCGCGTTTACGACCACCATTCCAACGAGGCAGAAAGTGTTGGAGTAAAGTTAACGCTGAAAAAGTGAACATTCATCATAATTAATCCGGAAGAAATTAATGTGTTCTACGGAAAGAAACGAATTATAGGTAATGATTCTTTTTTATTATTCTTTACCAATATAACTGTCTACAAGCACTACAAGCGAAGTACTACAAGCGAAGTAGCCTAATGGCAGGCCGCGGACTGCGAACTCAAAAAGGTCGTGGGTTCGAATCCGCATCCGCAATCCGAAGTAACACAAGCAATTTAAGCTTACCACGAGTGGTTAAGGAGAATATTAGTAATGTTTATAGCACTGTTAATATTTTTTTAGAAAAAATAAAAAATATTCTATATTATATCTATCTATATTTACATTTCAAGCCCTGGTTATTTAAACCTATTTAAACCACTTGCAAACCCTATCTACTCGTAGTATCTATATAAAGTTAAATTCTTTTGCTGTGCATTATCACAAATATATGTTTACGACAAGATTTTAAAGCATTATGTAGTGATGCGTTAATCTCTTTGAATTTGGGAATGTAGGCGTCTGTCCACCTACATATTTGTGAGCTAGTGAGATAGTAAATCTACGTATTAACTTTCAAATTCTGTATTATACACGTAACCTTTACTCATATGATATGAAATAAGTTACTTCCTGCGTCTCTAAATCCTAATTTAGTCTATGCTATGAATCTCAAACGCTTTGCGTCGTGGTTAGACTAATTCAGTACATGCATGTTCTTAATGAATTGTAGCATTGACCTTCGTTCGTATTAAACTAAGCTAAAAAAACCTGAATCATAATCAACATTATATTAGATATGGTGCAAGTAAAACAGGATAATTGAAGGCAAGCCTGTCGCTTGATAAATGCTCAAGTTTTTTTCTCTTATTAGCTAAAAGCGATCCGGATTTTAGCAGCGCCCCTAACGTCACGTTTCTACCTATTTCTATTACGCAACATCGCTCGCTTACTAACATTCTTGAATAGAATAAGAGTAATCTGGTGATCCTCAAGATACCTCATGAGCTGGCAGTTTACAATGGACTCCATTGTTATGGAGAACAAGGAGGTGATGGCGATAGGCCGGTAGTTGGACGGGTCTGAGCGGTCGCCTTTTTTAGAGATCGGGTGGACGAAAGCCGTCTTCCACGATTTTAGGACTACGGGGAGGGGAGGGAGTAGGAGTACCGGAAAACACGCGTTAAAACCGGTGCCAACTCTGGAGCACACGTCCTCAGCACAATTGGGGGGATTCCGTCAGGCCCACTCGACTTGTGGATGTCCAGAGAGAGGAGTTCTTTGCGAACTGAGCGCTGTGTGAACTGCACTTCCGGCATGGAGCACTCACACCGCGGGATGGTCGGCGGCGTACTCCCCCCGTCATCGAGAGTCGAGTTGGACGCAAAGAAAGAGCCTAGAAGATCGGCTTTCTCCTTTGCGGTATGGGCCAATGAGTCGTCCTCCCTGTGCAGAGATGGAAGAGATGGCTGACGGAAATTCCCCTGGACAGCTGTGGCTAGAGACCAGAATGAACGGGTTCCAGAAGGAAGGCGAACTAGTTTCTCGCTCTGACTTTGCCTTGGCAATGACTCTTTCGAAGGACCTAGAGGCGGAATTATACTTCTTTTTTAGAGCGCTGGTGTTTACATCCCGGGACGCTGATGCGTCAGCCCAGGCTCGGTAGCACTCCTGCTTATAGCATGATGCTATTTTACAGGAGCGACCAAGCCATGGCTTAGATTTGCCTCCAATGGGCACCACAGAGGAAGGAATAAAAAGTTCCATACCCTGAAGTACCACATCAGCGACAGAATCCGCAACAACTTTGGGATCGTCCGGCAAGGG
This sequence comes from Parnassius smintheus behrii, assembly GCA_036936625.1. Lineage (NCBI taxonomy): Eukaryota > Metazoa > Arthropoda > Insecta > Lepidoptera > Papilionidae > Parnassius > Parnassius smintheus. Next base: position 13,815,066 of record JAUPFT010000011.1, read on the forward strand.
TAGGATGCAAAGAAAGACCGCATTCCATCCCAATCGGCTGACCTATAGTGCTAAACACGGCGGCAGCCTGCAGAATGCAACTGCGATTGCAGGGTGAGTGGCACCACACTCTGAACAAGACAATGGTCCGAGGAGCCTAAAGGGGCGTCGACGGAAATCTGATATCCGTCCGGGTGAGAGATCAGCAGAAGGTCCAACAGGGAATGTGCATGATCCTCCACATCAATAATCCGCGTAGGCGAAGTAACCAGTTGTGTCAGACCATATGCCAAGGCAAAATCATAAACAGATCTCCCCGCATGATCGGTTAATTTCGTTTAAAAAGTAATTACACTAGCTACAGCTAATTTCATAGAGTGGGGCTATGAAATTAGCTGTAGCGTAGAGGAATTTCACTCAGATAAATTGCACATGGAATAACATTCAAGCCCCGAACCATTATTTTTAGCTCATATCACTCATAGTACTCGTACATACTACTTGATCCATACGGGATTTGATTTCGCCCGCAGCGCCGCGGTCACTCGTTCAACCACTGCGCCATAATTACAATAGTTACAACAACAATCAGCTACATCAATATAACTCGTAATCAATGAAATATTTTGCTACTTTTCATACATTAGTTTAACGATGTTGACTTTTGCAAACGTTTGGAAATTTTGTTAAATCAGCGGTAATTATTATCAATATCAACAAAAAATATTTTTTAATGTATAGTATGTATTATCTATAATATAATAATTAGGTTTACTAGCGTAAAATACATATAGATGCTTTATAATTTATTACCTAAAAGACAAAAAGACATTGACTAAATGACTATCGACCTTACTCAGCCTTACTTATCAAAATCTATGTATATTTATGAAACTTAAGATTTCTCTCTCTCTCTTTCTTGTTCTATTTATTTATCCTTTTATCTATCTTTCTCTCCCTTCACTTAATGGCAATAGAAAGAGACAGGTATAGAATTTACGTAAGGGATATTCAGCGACTATAGGTAAGGTCGTATAGATTCAATAGGTAAACTAAACCCTATTTGAACACAATTTTGCATTTAAATTAATGCTTGATTATACTCTAATAACGGAAAAAGAATCGGTGTCTGTCTGTGCCTGTCATCGAAGTCTAGCAGCGGATATTTTGTATAGATGTTAAAAAATAAAGAAGACAAATTATAAATAATAAATTTAAAAAAAGCATAGTTTAAAAAAAGCAAGTACCACCGTCAAAAGACAATGACAATTAATAATTTGTAGGATAAATTCTAATCTACTTTTTTAAACATTTCCATTCTAAGCACGTAGGAGTGGCAATAAATTTTTGAGGCACGTGTTTGGCTCAATGCGTCCTAAGTAGAACAACATTTTCGGGAGGTTTATTGAAGAAACATCTACTTTATGTTGATATTATTTTCCGCAGTATAAATAAAGTCTTACATAACAATCCGTAAAAGTTCATTTAACTAAATACATACCTAACTAGATTCTAACGTTTTAGGCAATAGGAGATACGTTTAAATCCGACATTCGAATAATAACTTGAAATTAAACAAAGTGGAATATTTTACTTAATACGAGGGCGACACTGAAAGTTTTTAGAACTGGCCACTTGTAAACGACACCTATAATAAAAAAATTAGTTCAAATTTAAAAATGGAACTCTTTGCTAATATTATTATGTAGGCATCTATCTTTTTATTAATTTGTCATTTGTTCACGATTTAGTGGCAAATTGAAAATTCTGTGTCACGTCAGCATGAATTTAACGCGAGAAAATTTTTGTACAATGGTTTTTAATGATTTTCGATGTCATTTAAGTCAACAAGAGAGTTATGATAGACTTCGATTGGCCTTGCACGATGAAGCCTCATCTCGTGCCACTGCACTGTTTACAACTAGTTTAATGAGTTAAACCTTTTCGCACTAACCTGACCGAAGGGACGGCCTTCTACGGCGACGACTGAAGATAACATCAGGTTGTGTTGCGTATAATAGAAACTGACAAAAGAGTGACCTATCAGCAGATTTGGACAAGCTTAGACATCGGTATGAGTCAAGTACACAAAACCCTTCATGAATATTTAGCGCTCAGGAAGCTTTGTGTCCGGTGGATACCTCATAATTTGACAGAGGCCCAAAAAACTGTCGTGTTGATTGGTGTCGCAAAATGGTTCAAAGACTGTAGGTGACTCAAATGCTATGTTCTACATACCTACGGGTAACGAAAGCTGGATTTATTGTTATGATCCTGAAACTAAGAGACAGTCTGCTATCTGGGTGTTTCCTTCCGAGGAGTTGCCAACTAAAGTGATGAGAGATCGGAGCGTGGGAAAAAAGATGGTGGCCTCGTTCTTCGGAAGGACAGGCAATTTGCACGTCACGGTCACGTAGAGTGATACACCAACAATTATTTGCCACTTGTCTTGGAAAAAGTTCGAAATAAACGACCTCGCAGTATCCTTCTTCACCACGACAATGCCTCGTCGCACACCTCCAAGCAAACAATCGACTACTTGACGACGTCATACGTGGAATTACTGGGTCACCCGCCCTATAGCCCCGACCTCGCACCCTACGATTTTTATTTATTTCCTAAAACAAAAGAAAAACTTCGAGAAAAACGTTTTATGGATGCCGAGGAAGCAGTGGCTGCGTTTCAAAATGCCGTCGAATAGACCCCTGAGGACGAGTGGGCAAAGTGCTTTTCTCAGTGGTTCCATCGGATGCAGCGATATATTAATGTAAATGGACACAATTTTAAAAAGATATAATAAAACTAATAACTTGCCAGTGTGTCCAGTTTTTGGTTTTCTAACAACTTTCAGTGTCACCCTCGTAATATCATTTTTCGCCACCATTAGATCGTTCCAGATTTTGTGATCATTTTTGGCACTAAACCAAAATAGATTATGTCGTGTTTATAAGTTTTTTAGGTCCACATATATAGAATTTATTCACATCTTAACCACAGCGCCATCTATTGGATCCTAGCATTTATATAAATCATCATTTTGACCAAAAGACATAGTGTGTGAGTGTAACCTCAATAGATTAATTATAGATATAAATATTAAGATAAATAGATTAGTCGTTCAGAAGTTACACGATAGCTAACAGACGCACCAACGATTATAATATAATATTACTAGTTTTTGCCCGCGGCTACGGTTGCGCGGAGGTCTGAAAATTACGTCATTTCGAAAAATAACAGTCCATGTTCACCTGTATATTATTTTGCCTCCGATTTCGTTCGCATAGAAATCGATACTCAATAATATTTTTGTTGCTTTACCCTAACACTAAATGTAGTGACTTCAATTTTATATCTACGATTTACTTCCACGTGGAGATAAAATTGAATTGATGACGTTACATTAATACCTTAAACGAACAAACAGCCTACTGTTTGTTTATCTCTAACTTATCAATGAAACGCTTTAACTATAGCTTTAACTAGCAACTAGACGAAAAACTGGCTGATATAAGAATGCGATTGGAAGTTGTGTCATAATATGATAAACATTCAAACATGGAATTTATATTATGTTGATCATAGACTATGCATATTTTATTCGAAAAACGTTACGAGTTTTATCGAAAAGTAAAAAAGCGGTCTTTGATGATTATATTAAATATAAAAAAACACCACATTAATGTATCTTGCCCAAGTGAAGTCAGGGTAGGTCGCTAGTTAATAATAAAAAAGATAAGGTTTACAATTTCTTTTAATTTCATGTTCTTTCTATTACCAATTTATGAGATACATAAGAGTGGCCCTATTATATCAACTTATTAAAACTTAATGTTTTGATGTTAAAATGTGTTTGGTTGCATAATTCTTGTTGCAGCTTGCATACTTAAAATTAGTTCACTGCTGTTGTTCCCACATTCTCGTTAACAGTTTCGTAGCTGGAGTGTTTCCGCTGTTTTAATTATCACAGTAATAAAAAGGTGTTAAATAAATCACCGCTATACTAACAACTGTGAATCCTTTAACATCACAGTTTCAGTTGTGTGAACATAGTTATCGTTAGACGTTAGTTATTTCTGTACTTTTAAGTAAATCGTTGTTTTTGAATCTCTTAAATTAGGCTATTTGACATAACTAAATGACACATTTTTTCAAAATACAATCATCATTCCTTTTCTGTCATTTCCTTATATTATTGAAGTTTCAATCATTCATTACAGCCCTTCACGAGGTCACTGCTGAACATAGGCCTTCCCTACGGAATACCACAAGGCACGGTCATCAGCCACCTGCATCCATCGACTTCCTGCATGTATTACCAGGTCGTCACTCCATCTAGTGGGAGATTGCCCTATACTTCGCCTACCGGTACGAGGCTGCCACTTGAGAGTTTAAAGAGGTTACTAATAGCAAACAAAAATTGTAAAATAAGTGCTCTGAGGAATTGTTCGGATTAATTCCAGCCACCAAATTTCACGAACGCACGATAATCACTTACCATCAGGTGAGTCGCATGTTCGTTTGCCCTCGTAGCCCAAAAAGCAGAGCAGATATACAATATATATACCAAAGGCTTTTATTTTATTTCCCGCTATAAAGCACCCGAAACGTATAAATTTATGTTACTTTTAGAATCAAAGTGACCCTCTTACTATTTACACGTTGTAGTCATTTCCAAGTGGTAAAGTTTTAATTAATTCCATCTTGTACTATATTAAGACCTTTGTTCAAATTCTGGTAATTAAAATATTAAATAATAGTAATTACTTCCTGGCGAGATCGGATGATCCATTTTATAGGAATTCATTTCTTTTAGTAAAGGATTTACCCCTCTATCCCAAGCCAACGAGCAATGACAGAACTCAGCAGTACATAGCATTGCCGATAGGGAAACCGTACGGAAGGAGAAGGAGCTCCACGGAAGGTTCTATAAAGCCCTTCATGAGCCTTTCGTAGACACAGTAGCCTCCCTCCACTGGCTACACTTTGGTGACGTCTTCGGGGAAACCGAGGATTTTGTCTGTGTAATACAGGATCAGGTTATTAAGACCAAAAATTATCGGAGATACATCTTAAAGCATGGCACCGTCAACATCTGTCGAGCTTGTTGCCATCCTGGTGAGTCACTTAGGCATGTCATCTCCGGTTGTTCGGCGCTTTCTAACTCTGAGTACTTGCACAAGCACAACCTAGTAGCCAGAATTCTCCACCATGAGCTTGCTTTGAAATACGGACCGCAAATTGCCATTTATTTATTACAGGTACTTGCCGGAAGTCGTGCTTAAAAATGATCGTGCCAGGCTATACTGGGACCGGGCCATCATCACAGATAGGACTATTGTTGCCAATAAGCCTGTTATTGTGCTGATGGACCGGGCACAGGCAAGGATATTTTTGATCGACATTACCATTCCATATGACGAGACCCCAGTGAAAGCCGAAACAGATAAGCAATCAAAATATCTGGACCTGGTTCACGAGATGACAAACATGTGAAATTATTCCTGTAGTCGTTTCTGTAAACGAACTAATCCCAGTCAGCCTCTCGGGTCATTTGAGGCGGCTGTAACTCCGTGACGGATCACTCTAGGCTCAAATGCAGAAGGCGGTGCTCCTCGATACCACCCGCATCGTCCGCCGGTTTCTTTCCCTTTCCCCCTAACCCTCGGCTATTGGGTCTCCCCTGCCGAGGGTTTCCATCTATTTGGGCTTTTATTTATTTATGTATTATTTATAGATTTATGTTATTATATTAAATATATATTTATGTATATTTCTCATTCCCTTTTACTTACATATATATATATATATATATATATATATATATATATATATATATATATATATATATATATATATATATATATATATATATATATTCATTCATTCATTACAGCCCACTGCTGAACATAGGCCTCCCCCAAGTAATGACACAAAGCACGGTACTGAGCCACCTGCATCCATCGACTTCCTGCACATCTTACCAGGTCGTCACTCCATCTAGTGAGGGGTCGCCCTACACTACGCCTACCGGTACGAGGCTGCCACTCGAGAACCTTTCTTCCCCATCGGTTATCGGTTCTTCGAGCTATATGGCCGGCCCATTGCCACTTCAGCTTACTAATCCGTTGGGCTATGTCGGTCACTCTGGTTTTACTGCGGATATCCTCATTTCTGAGTCTATCACGCAGAGAAACTCCGAGCATAGCCCTCTCCATAGCTCGCTGAGCGACCTTGAGCGTCCTAATATGGCCAGCAGTGAAGGACCACGTCTCAGATCCGTAAGTCATCACTGGCAATACGCACTGGTTGTACAATCTAGTTTTTAGAGATTGAGGTATACCTGACGAGAAGATATGTCGTAATTTCCCGAACGCTGCCCAGTCGAGTTGAATCCGTCGATTGACCTCTCGGTCAAAGTTGGACCTACCTAGTCGGACTATTTGTCCCAGGTAAACGTACTCGTCAACAACTTCGAGCATAGTGCTCCCAACAACTACCGGCATAGGTGTGACATGGACATTAAACATGATCTTCGTTTCGTCCATGTTCATCTTAAGACCTAGGCGTTGGGAGGCACTATTGAGGTCATTGAGCATAGTGCTTAAGTCCTCCAGCGATTCTGCCATACGGACTATATCGTCGGCAAATCGAAGGTGAGTGATGTACTCGCCATTGATGTTAATACCGTATCGTTTCCAGTCCAGTAGCTTGAAAACGTCTTCCAAAGCAGCGGTGAAGAGTTTCGGGGATATAACGTCACCCTGTCTTACACCTCTCTGCAGTTGGATAGGTTTCGAGCTCTGGTTCTGTACTCGAATAGCCATCGTAGCCCTACTGTACAACACTTCAGCACTTCGATATACCGACAGTTAACTTGGCACCGCTGAAGGGACTGCAGCACCGCCCAAATTTCGACGGAATCAAAGGCTTTCTTATAGTCCACATACGCCAGGCAAAGTGGCAAATTGTACTCTTCAGTCTTCTGTACAATCTGCCGCAGGGTATGTATGTGGTCTATGGTACTGAAGCCTTTTCGGAAACCGGCTTGTTCGGGAGGCTGGAAGTCGTCGAGTCTGCGTGCGAGACGATTCGTAATGACTCTCGAAAACAGCACGTAGACGCGGCTCAGAAGGGAAATCGGTAAGTAGTTCTTCAAGAGAGCGTTGTCGCCTTTCTTAATTATCTCTCTCTCTATCTCTTTATGGATATATATATATATATATATATATATATACATATATATATATATATATATATATATATACATATATATATATATATATATATATATATATATATATATATACATATATATATATATATATATATATATATATATATATATATATATATATATATTCAGCCCAACCAGATGAGAATACTCTATGAACACCCCGGATAGTTAAATTATATTTTATTTACTCTAACAATTTAAATTAACAAGGTAGAATATAAACAATGTACACTATGGGCTGAGAGTCTGGTGTTTATACTAGGCGGAACCCTGAGTTATGGATCACCAGGGTCTCCCTTTCAGGATATTATCATCATAACTTAACAAGCTCATTGTATGATTTACAAATAGGAGACATGATATTGTATTATTAGTGACTTTTGTGGTGTGTGTGTGTGTGTGTGTGTGTGTGTGTGTGTGTGTGTGTGTGTGCGTGTGTGCGTGTATGTGTGTGTATCTGTGAGTGTCTATGTATGAATAATCTCTCCAGTATTAAAGATAAGTATATGAAATAAGAAGGTTTTCAGTGGTCTCATAGTCCACACTTAACAACCATTAGGTTAATTTTAATTTTATAGTATTTCTATTAAGTGGTTATATACCAATTCTAGCATTTGCTTTATTATATAGATAATTACTAAGAAAGATAAATAAATTATGTGAAAATTTGGTGCAATGCGTGTTGTAACAGACTAGAACATTTCTGCGCTATCTTTTATCAACTGTAAATTATACTATAAGAGTGAGTGCTTTTTGATGATACATTATAAAATAAATAGCAATATAGAAACCAAATAAAAATAATTTTATCCTTATTCATTGCAGCCTATCAAAGTCCCTAAAGATTGCCTTATAAAACATTTGCTGATGTTAGTTGCAAGTAGCAACCGATGTTATTTATTTTGTAGTTGTCGTTAGGAATACCCATCTCCTGGTTTGTTTCACTCAGCTGATTCAAAATATTACTTTAAAGTTTGTAATTGCACTCTTTTATTATTTATTATTTTTTAAATAAAATATTTTACGTGGTAGAGCCATGCTGCAGTTATATTAGAAGTATAGTTGTAGCACAAATGGGTCGGCTCGACCGGGGAAGGACCACGCTCTCACAGAATACCAGCGTGAAATAGTAGCTAAATGCTTCTGTGTTTCGTATGGTGAGTGTAGAGAACCGGAGACCCTTTTTACTGGAAACGAGGCATTCCATCTTAGACCTAACGGGTGACAACGCATCTGCATTTTGATTCGTAATCGAGGATAGATGTATGATGATGTATATCTATAGGCCACAGCAACCACTTACCACCAGTGAACCACCACTAAACGTGAATCCTTTTCCTAGACCATTAAACTCAATTTTTGTTGAATGGTTCAAGTCTATATTTTATCTAATATTTTAATTAAAGTTTTTTGGTTATGTTAAATGAAAGTTATAAAACGTGTAACTAACTTTATTAGGCAGTTATAAAGTTACTGTTGCTGTCATCTGCAAATGTTATCATAGGACAAAGGATCTAAAGTTTATTTTCAGATTTTGAACAGAGGTCTTAATACAGTACACGATGGAATTAATTTAAACTTTACCACTTGAAAATGACTACAACGTGTAAATAGTAAGAGGGTCAGACTTTGATTCGAAACGTAACATACATTTATTAAATAAAACTATACATACAGATTTACCGCGTATAATTAACTTATTTTATTTTATTTTTAATTCCGGACGTTTCGGGTGCTTTATAGCGGGAAATAAAATAGAAGCCTTTGGTATATATATATATATATATATATATATATATATATATATATATATATATATATATATATATATATATATATATATAAAAAGAAAATATATATATATATAAAAAAAAAGAAATGAGAAATATTCATAAATATATATTTGATATAATAACATAAATCAATAAATAATACATAAATAAATAAAAGCCCAAATAGATTGAAACCCTCGGCAGGGGAGACCAAATAGCCGAGGGTTAGCGGGAAAGGGAAAGAAACCGGCGGACGATGCGGGCGGTATCGAGGAGCACCGCCTTCTGCATTTGAGTCCATAGTGATCCGTCACGGAGTTACAGCCGCCTCAAATGACCCGAGAGGCTGACTGGGATTAGTTCGTTTACAGAAACGACTACAGGAATAATTTCACATGTTTGTCATCTCGTGAACCAGGTCCAGATATTTTAATTGCTTATCTGTTTCGGCTTTCACTAGGGTCTCGTCATATGGAATGGTAATGTCGATCAAAAATATCCTTGACTGTGCCCGGTCCATGAGCACAATATCAGGCTTATTGGCAACAATAGTCCTATCTGTGATGATGGCCTGGTCCCAATAGAGCCTGGCGCGATCATTTTTAAGCACGACTTCCAGCAAGTACCTGTAATATGGCAATTTGCGGTCCACGAGACCGTATTTTAAAGCAAGCTCATGGTGGAGAATTCCGGCACACAACTAGGTTGTGCTTGTGCAAGTACTCAGAGTTAGAAAGCGCCGAACAACCGGAGATGACATGCCTAAGTGACTCACCAGGATGGCGACACGCTCGACAGATGTTGTCGGTGCCATCCTTTAGGATGTATCTCCGATAATTGTTGGCCTTAATAACCTGATCCTGTATTACACAGCCAAAACCCTCGGTATTCCCGAAGACGTCACCAAAGTGTAGCCAGTGGAGGGAGGCTACTGTGTCTACGAAAGGCTCATGGAGGGCTTTGTAGAACCTTCCGTGGAGCTCCTTCTCCATCCGTACGGTCTCCCGATCGGCAATGCTATGTACTGCTGAGTTCTGTCATTGCTCGTTTGCTTAGGATAGAGAGGTAAGTCCTCTACAAAGAGAAATAAATTCCTATAAAATGGGTCGTCCGATCTCGCCATGAAGTAATTACGGAGGCTGCACTCTTCGCGATTATGCATAGTGAGCGTGCTTAAAAAGCCATGCCCGTCGTGCTTTCGCGGCAAGTACTGCCTCATTACCAATGGTCTTGGATGATATAGATCTAGAATGATCTAGGGGACATCATAGTAGTGTGGACTTTTCTATATAGGGCTTCAAGTTCGGTCTGAGGCCACCTGAGGATGGCAAAGGTATATATGCTGACAGGCATGACCCAACCGTTATATATGTATGTCTTATTCACACCGGACAAAAGGCTGGAAAGCACTTTGGTCAAGCGTGCATAAAACACGTCGCAATCTGACTGTTTCATACCAGCGTCATTGATACCGATGTTCCGCGAGGTAGTACCCAGCACATACCCAGGTATCGGCATGTTTCAGCCTCGGAAATAGTCTTTAAGTTGACGGATATAGATAAATCGATGCCATCAGAGTTAGCAAACCTTCCCCTTTCAACATGGAGGACCGCACACTTATCTGTGCCCAGCTCTATTCTAATAGAATTGCTAAAATCACAAATGTTGTTTAGCAATTTCACAAGATGGGAGCCACTGGGGGCGAACAATTTGTGGTCATCTATAAAGAAAAGGTGGGTCACTTTTGTACCTCCTTTCCGGAGTTAAATTCCCTCCTGGAGCCCTTCAGTTAGGAACTGAGAGGGCTCAAAGAGAAGCAGAACCAGTTTGAACTCAGACAATTGCCCTGGAAAATACCCATTCTTATCCTTATGCGGCTTTCCACAGCCGTCATCCGCTCGCCCCGTTGACAAAGGCTCGCACTTCACTGTATTATATACTGCTCGAGGAAGTCTCTTACTGTACAGGCAATCTTGTACAGCTCGAGGGCCCTCTTTAGCCATGTCGACGGCCATTTCTGTAGTCTATCCAGGCGGCGGAGAAGTTCCGACGGTTGCGTTTCACCACTTTGCCAATGACCGCGTCAATGAGGAGTGATTTCTTGGTTCCACGACCACCGCCCCAACATCAATTTTGAGCGCGTGACATCGCCTGATTTGAGACCAGGTGACGAGTGATTCTCGTGCTCAAAATAGATTTTAGTGTTTTGTATATAGTAGGAAGATACGTGATGGGATGTGGTACCCTAGTTCTTAGGAATCAAATGAGTGATCTCAGTAGTGAGGAGGCTAGGGAGTGACTTCTGTTTGAGAGCCTCTTGAAACTGTTGGGCAAGTGCAGCATGACACACCACGAACCTCTTCAGCCAGTAGTGATGCAGCCCGTCGTTCTCCGGACATATCCAGTTCGAAGCCTTACGGACCGCCTCAGCTACGTCATCCGGCGTTGTGGTGACGGGGTCCATGGGCGTAATACTCGCACACTGACTCCTACGTCCTACGTCAGACGGACTTTTAAGCGAAAAGGGCTCCCTTTCACCAGCAGACAACAGCGACACTCGTAAATCTCCACGTCCAGAGTGGGTCTCAGGGATTCACAATTGGATTGGACCGTGTGAATCTAATCCATCCAGAGACAAACTCTTTGAGTTGCCAAGCAAAAATTTCAATATAATAGGTCCAGCCGTTTAGGATGAGTCCAGTGGTTAGTGAGAAATAATAATCTTGAGATATATGTAAGTTGTAAGTAGGTACCTATATTTTTAATTATCTACCACGTACACTAGGAAGATAATTATAATTAGGTTGAAGTTTCTTCTTTTATTTTTATTCTGCTATACGGATATAATTCTATGAGAGCAGGCGTGTACACTTAATGAAGTATTACTGAAGTGCCTGCGGGTTTTTAAGTGTAGAACTTCGATTACAAGTTTCATTTTCATTACGAGTAGTTTAGTCAGGCGCTGTGCCTTCCTTGCTTTTTGCCGACTATTTAGTATAGTTAACAAATCTTGTTGATTAAAATTTAAGTAAGCCTTTACCTAAAATATTTGATTAAAGAAAATTTTACAAATTTTTGCAATCAATGAGAAAAACTTATGACATTAAACACAAATACAACTTACTTTTCGTATGTAACTCAAGAAATTAACATTGTAATATATCAAAAATAATATCATGGTAGTATAAAACAAGATATAAATTCTACCACTTAAATCACCTATTATTCCAGAGATAATCAAACTTAATTCTTTTACCGCCTCCTTTGAAAATCATTTATTTTTAGCGCCTACTATTTTTTATACACTCAAGTACCACATCAGCGACAGAATCCGCAACAACTTTGGGATCGTCCGGCAAGGGTAGGATGCAAAGAAAGACCGCATTCCATCCCAATCGGCTGACCTATAGTGCTAAACACGGCGGCAGCCTGCAGAATGCAACTGCGATTGCAGGGTGAGTGGCACCACACTCTGAACAAGACAATGGTCCGAGGAGCCTAAAGGGGCGTCGACGGAAATCTGATATCCGTCCGGGTGAGAGATCAGCAGAAGGTCCAACAGGGAATGTGCATGATCCTCCACATCAATAATCCGCGTAGGCGAAGTAACCAGTTGTGTCAGACCATATGCCAAGGCAAAATCATAAACAGATCTCCCCGCATGATCGGTTAATTTCGTTTAAAAAGTAATTACACTAGCTACAGCTAATTTCATAGAGTGGGGCTATGAAATTAGCTGTAGCGTAGAGGAATTTCACTCAGATAAATTGCACATGGAATAACATTCAAGCCCCGAACCATTATTTTTAGCTCATATCACTCATAGTACTCGTACATACTACTTGATCCATACGGGATTTGATTTCGCCCGCAGCGCCGCGGTCACTCGTTCAACCACTGCGCCATAATTACAATAGTTACAACAACAATCAGCTACATCAATATAACTCGTAATCAATGAAATATTTTGCTACTTTTCATACATTAGTTTAACGATGTTGACTTTTGCAAACGTTTGGAAATTTTGTTAAATCAGCGGTAATTATTATCAATATCAACAAAAAATATTTTTTAATGTATAGTATGTATTATCTATAATATAATAATTAGGTTTACTAGCGTAAAATACATATAGATGCTTTATAATTTATTACCTAAAAGACAAAAAGACATTGACTAAATGACTATCGACCTTACTCAGCCTTACTTATCAAAATCTATGTATATTTATGAAACTTAAGATTTCTCTCTCTCTCTTTCTTGTTCTATTTATTTATCCTTTTATCTATCTTTCTCTCCCTTCACTTAATGGCAATAGAAAGAGACAGGTATAGAATTTACGTAAGGGATATTCAGCGACTATAGGTAAGGTCGTATAGATTCAATAGGTAAACTAAACCCTATTTGAACACAATTTTGCATTTAAATTAATGCTTGATTATACTCTAATAACGGAAAAAGAATCGGTGTCTGTCTGTGCCTGTCATCGAAGTCTAGCAGCGGATATTTTGTATAGATGTTAAAAAATAAAGAAGACAAATTATAAATAATAAATTTAAAAAAAGCATAGTTTAAAAAAAGCAAGTACCACCGTCAAAAGACAATGACAATTAATAATTTGTAGGATAAATTCTAATCTACTTTTTTAAACATTTCCATTCTAAGCACGTAGGAGTGGCAATAAATTTTTGAGGCACGTGTTTGGCTCAATGCGTCCTAAGTAGAACAACATTTTCGGGAGGTTTATTGAAGAAACATCTACTTTATGTTGATATTATTTTCCGCAGTATAAATAAAGTCTTACATAACAATCCGTAAAAGTTCATTTAACTAAATACATACCTAACTAGATTCTAACGTTTTAGGCAATAGGAGATACGTTTAAATCCGACATTCGAATAATAACTTGAAATTAAACAAAGTGGAATATTTTACTTAATACGAGGGCGACACTGAAAGTTTTTAGAACTGGCCACTTGTAAACGACACCTATAATAAAAAAATTAGTTCAAATTTAAAAATGGAACTCTTTGCTAATATTATTATGTAGGCATCTATCTTTTTATTAATTTGTCATTTGTTCACGATTTAGTGGCAAATTGAAAATTCTGTGTCACGTCAGCATGAATTTAACGCGAGAAAATTTTTGTACAATGGTTTTTAATGATTTTCGATGTCATTTAAGTCAACAAGAGAGTTATGATAGACTTCGATTGGCCTTGCACGATGAAGCCTCATCTCGTGCCACTGCACTGTTTACAACTAGTTTAATGAGTTAAACCTTTTCGCACTAACCTGACCGAAGGGACGGCCTTCTACGGCGACGACTGAAGATAACATCAGGTTGTGTTGCGTATAATAGAAACTGACAAAAGAGTGACCTATCAGCAGATTTGGACAAGCTTAGACATCGGTATGAGTCAAGTACACAAAACCCTTCATGAATATTTAGCGCTCAGGAAGCTTTGTGTCCGGTGGATACCTCATAATTTGACAGAGGCCCAAAAAACTGTCGTGTTGATTGGTGTCGCAAAATGGTTCAAAGACTGTAGGTGACTCAAATGCTATGTTCTACATACCTACGGGTAACGAAAGCTGGATTTATTGTTATGATCCTGAAACTAAGAGACAGTCTGCTATCTGGGTGTTTCCTTCCGAGGAGTTGCCAACTAAAGTGATGAGAGATCGGAGCGTGGGAAAAAAGATGGTGGCCTCGTTCTTCGGAAGGACAGGCAATTTGCACGTCACGGTCACGTAGAGTGATACACCAACAATTATTTGCCACTTGTCTTGGAAAAAGTTCGAAATAAACGACCTCGCAGTATCCTTCTTCACCACGACAATGCCTCGTCGCACACCTCCAAGCAAACAATCGACTACTTGACGACGTCATACGTGGAATTACTGGGTCACCCGCCCTATAGCCCCGACCTCGCACCCTACGATTTTTATTTATTTCCTAAAACAAAAGAAAAACTTCGAGAAAAACGTTTTATGGATGCCGAGGAAGCAGTGGCTGCGTTTCAAAATGCCGTCGAATAGACCCCTGAGGACGAGTGGGCAAAGTGCTTTTCTCAGTGGTTCCATCGGATGCAGCGATATATTAATGTAAATGGACACAATTTTAAAAAGATATAATAAAACTAATAACTTGCCAGTGTGTCCAGTTTTTGGTTTTCTAACAACTTTCAGTGTCACCCTCGTAATATCATTTTTCGCCACCATTAGATCGTTCCAGATTTTGTGATCATTTTTGGCACTAAACCAAAATAGATTATGTCGTGTTTATAAGTTTTTTAGGTCCACATATATAGAATTTATTCACATCTTAACCACAGCGCCATCTATTGGATCCTAGCATTTATATAAATCATCATTTTGACCAAAAGACATAGTGTGTGAGTGTAACCTCAATAGATTAATTATAGATATAAATATTAAGATAAATAGATTAGTCGTTCAGAAGTTACACGATAGCTAACAGACGCACCAACGATTATAATATAATATTACTAGTTTTTGCCCGCGGCTACGGTTGCGCGGAGGTCTGAAAATTACGTCATTTCGAAAAATAACAGTCCATGTTCACCTGTATATTATTTTGCCTCCGATTTCGTTCGCATAGAAATCGATACTCAATAATATTTTTGTTGCTTTACCCTAACACTAAATGTAGTGACTTCAATTTTATATCTACGATTTACTTCCACGTGGAGATAAAATTGAATTGATGACGTTACATTAATACCTTAAACGAACAAACAGCCTACTGTTTGTTTATCTCTAACTTATCAATGAAACGCTTTAACTATAGCTTTAACTAGCAACTAGACGAAAAACTGGCTGATATAAGAATGCGATTGGAAGTTGTGTCATAATATGATAAACATTCAAACATGGAATTTATATTATGTTGATCATAGACTATGCATATTTTATTCGAAAAACGTTACGAGTTTTATCGAAAAGTAAAAAAGCGGTCTTTGATGATTATATTAAATATAAAAAAACACCACATTAATGTATCTTGCCCAAGTGAAGTCAGGGTAGGTCGCTAGTTAATAATAAAAAAGATAAGGTTTACAATTTCTTTTAATTTCATGTTCTTTCTATTACCAATTTATGAGATACATAAGAGTGGCCCTATTATATCAACTTATTAAAACTTAATGTTTTGATGTTAAAATGTGTTTGGTTGCATAATTCTTGTTGCAGCTTGCATACTTAAAATTAGTTCACTGCTGTTGTTCCCACATTCTCGTTAACAGTTTCGTAGCTGGAGTGTTTCCGCTGTTTTAATTATCACAGTAATAAAAAGGTGTTAAATAAATCACCGCTATACTAACAACTGTGAATCCTTTAACATCACAGTTTCAGTTGTGTGAACATAGTTATCGTTAGACGTTAGTTATTTCTGTACTTTTAAGTAAATCGTTGTTTTTGAATCTCTTAAATTAGGCTATTTGACATAACTAAATGACACATTTTTTCAAAATACAATCATCATTCCTTTTCTGTCATTTCCTTATATTATTGAAGTTTCAATCATTCATTACAGCCCTTCACGAGGTCACTGCTGAACATAGGCCTTCCCTACGGAATACCACAAGGCACGGTCATCAGCCACCTGCATCCATCGACTTCCTGCATGTATTACCAGGTCGTCACTCCATCTAGTGGGAGATTGCCCTATACTTCGCCTACCGGTACGAGGCTGCCACTTGAGAGTTTAAAGAGGTTACTAATAGCAAACAAAAATTGTAAAATAAGTGCTCTGAGGAATTGTTCGGATTAATTCCAGCCACCAAATTTCACGAACGCACGATAATCACTTACCATCAGGTGAGTCGCATGTTCGTTTGCCCTCGTAGCCCAAAAAGCAGAGCAGATATACAATATATATACCAAAGGCTTTTATTTTATTTCCCGCTATAAAGCACCCGAAACGTATAAATTTATGTTACTTTTAGAATCAAAGTGACCCTCTTACTATTTACACGTTGTAGTCATTTCCAAGTGGTAAAGTTTTAATTAATTCCATCTTGTACTATATTAAGACCTTTGTTCAAATTCTGGTAATTAAAATATTAAATAATAGTAATTACTTCCTGGCGAGATCGGATGATCCATTTTATAGGAATTCATTTCTTTTAGTAAAGGATTTACCCCTCTATCCCAAACCAACGAGCAATGACAGAACTCAGCAGTACATAGCATTGCCGATAGGGAAACCGTACGGAAGGAGAAGGAGCTCCACGGAAGGTTCTATAAAGCCCTTCATGAGCCTTTCGTAGACACAGTAGCCTCCCTCCACTGGCTACACTTTGGTGACGTCTTCGGGGAAACCGAGGATTTTGTCTGTGTAATACAGGATCAGGTTATTAAGACCAAAAATTATCGGAGATACATCTTAAAGCATGGCACCGTCAACATCTGTCGAGCTTGTTGCCATCCTGGTGAGTCACTTAGGCATGTCATCTCCGGTTGTTCGGCGCTTTCTAACTCTGAGTACTTGCACAAGCACAACCTAGTAGCCAGAATTCTCCACCATGAGCTTGCTTTGAAATACGGACCGCAAATTGCCATTTATTTATTACAGGTACTTGCCGGAAGTCGTGCTTAAAAATGATCGTGCCAGGCTATACTGGGACCGGGCCATCATCACAGATAGGACTATTGTTGCCAATAAGCCTGTTATTGTGCTGATGGACCGGGCACAGGCAAGGATATTTTTGATCGACATTACCATTCCATATGACGAGACCCCAGTGAAAGCCGAAACAGATAAGCAATCAAAATATCTGGACCTGGTTCACGAGATGACAAACATGTGAAATTATTCCTGTAGTCGTTTCTGTAAACGAACTAATCCCAGTCAGCCTCTCGGGTCATTTGAGGCGGCTGTAACTCCGTGACGGATCACTCTAGGCTCAAATGCAGAAGGCGGTGCTCCTCGATACCACCCGCATCGTCCGCCGGTTTCTTTCCCTTTCCCCCTAACCCTCGGCTATTGGGTCTCCCCTGCCGAGGGTTTCCATCTATTTGGGCTTTTATTTATTTATGTATTATTTATAGATTTATGTTATTATATTAAATATATATTTATGTATATTTCTCATTCCCTTTTACTTACATATATATATATATATATATATATATATATATATATATATATATATATATATATATATATATATATATATATATATATATTCATTCATTCATTACAGCCCACTGCTGAACATAGGCCTCCCCCAAGTAATGACACAAAGCACGGTACTGAGCCACCTGCATCCATCGACTTCCTGCACATCTTACCAGGTCGTCACTCCATCTAGTGAGGGGTCGCCCTACACTACGCCTACCGGTACGAGGCTGCCACTCGAGAACCTTTCTTCCCCATCGGTTATCGGTTCTTCGAGCTATATGGCCGGCCCATTGCCACTTCAGCTTACTAATCCGTTGGGCTATGTCGGTCACTCTGGTTTTACTGCGGATATCCTCATTTCTGAGTCTATCACGCAGAGAAACTCCGAGCATAGCCCTCTCCATAGCTCGCTGAGCGACCTTGAGCGTCCTAATATGGCCAGCAGTGAAGGACCACGTCTCAGATCCGTAAGTCATCACTGGCAATACGCACTGGTTGTACAATCTAGTTTTTAGAGATTGAGGTATACCTGACGAGAAGATATGTCGTAATTTCCCGAACGCTGCCCAGTCGAGTTGAATCCGTCGATTGACCTCTCGGTCAAAGTTGGACCTACCTAGTCGGACTATTTGTCCCAGGTAAACGTACTCGTCAACAACTTCGAGCATAGTGCTCCCAACAACTACCGGCATAGGTGTGACATGGACATTAAACATGATCTTCGTTTCGTCCATGTTCATCTTAAGACCTAGGCGTTGGGAGGCACTATTGAGGTCATTGAGCATAGTGCTTAAGTCCTCCAGCGATTCTGCCATACGGACTATATCGTCGGCAAATCGAAGGTGAGTGATGTACTCGCCATTGATGTTAATACCGTATCGTTTCCAGTCCAGTAGCTTGAAAACGTCTTCCAAAGCAGCGGTGAAGAGTTTCGGGGATATAACGTCACCCTGTCTTACACCTCTCTGCAGTTGGATAGGTTTCGAGCTCTGGTTCTGTACTCGGATAGCCATCGTAGCCCTACTGTACAACACTTCAGCACTTCGATATACCGACAGTTAACTTGGCACCGCTGAAGGGACTGCAGCACCGCCCAAATTTCGACGGAATCAAAGGCTTTCTTATAGTCCACATACGCCAGGCAAAGTGGCAAATTGTACTCTTCAGTCTTCTGTACAATCTGCCGCAGGGTATGTATGTGGTCTATGGTACTGAAGCCTTTTCGGAAACCGGCTTGTTCGGGAGGCTGGAAGTCGTCGAGTCTGCGTGCGAGACGATTCGTAATGACTCTCGAAAACAGCACGTAGACGCGGCTCAGAAGGGAAATCGGTAAGTAGTTCTTCAAGAGAGCGTTGTCGCCTTTCTTAATTATCTCTCTCTCTATCTCTTTATGGATATATATATATATATATAATATATATATATATACATATATATATATATATATATATATACATATATATATATATATATATATATATATATATATATATATACATATATATATATATATATATATATATATATATTCAGCCCAACCAGATGAGAATACTCTATGAACACCCCGGATAGTTAAATTATATTTTATTTACTCTAACAATTTAAATTAACAAGGTAGAATATAAACAATGTACACTATGGGCTGAGAGTCTGGTGTTTATACTAGGCGGAACCCTGAGTTATGGATCACCAGGGTCTCCCTTTCAGGATATTATCATCATAACTTAACAAGCTCATTGTATGATTTACAAATAGGAGACATGATATTGTATTATTAGTGACTTTTGTGGTGTGTGTGTGTGTGTGTGTGTGTGTGTGTGTGTGTGTGTGTGTGTGTGTGTGTGCGTGTGTGCGTGTATGTGTGTGTATCTGTGAGTGTCTATGTATGAATAATCTCTCCAGTATTAAAGATAAGTATATGAAATAAGAAGGTTTTCAGTGGTCTCATAGTCCACACTTAACAACCATTAGGTTAATTTTAATTTTATAGTATTTCTATTAAGTGGTTATATACCAATTCTAGCATTTGCTTTATTATATAGATAATTACTAAGAAAGATAAATAAATTATGTGAAAATTTGGTGCAATGCGTGTTGTAACAGACTAGAACATTTCTGCGCTATCTTTTATCAACTGTAAATTATACTATAAGAGTGAGTGCTTTTTGATGATACATTATAAAATAAATAGCAATATAGAAACCAAATAAAAATAATTTTATCCTTATTCATTGCAGCCTATCAAAGTCCCTAAAGATTGCCTTATAAAACATTTGCTGATGTTAGTTGCAAGTAGCAACCGATGTTATTTATTTTGTAGTTGTCGTTAGGAATACCCATCTCCTGGTTTGTTTCACTCAGCTGATTCAAAATATTACTTTAAAGTTTGTAATTGCACTCTTTTATTATTTATTATTTTTTAAATAAAATATTTTACGTGGTAGAGCCATGCTGCAGTTATATTAGAAGTATAGTTGTAGCACAAATGGGT